>OZ005655.1:50471775-51071775 GCA_963930645.1 Salticus scenicus
GAACCGTACAAATATAGGGAATACTTTTATTTCTTTGTGATTCGAAGAATCTGAATAGACATAAACCATAATATGATTTGGCAAATTTATTAGAAAGTTGTTCTTTTGCGAACCTAACGCAGAAAAAAGTTAGTGTTCACCGTTCGACACAGCCAACAGCCAATTGAGCTTCCCAGTTTTGTGAAATTTTTGAAATTAAGGACTAAATCCTTTTCATTTGAAAAAGAGGACAGAGGACGAAAAACATAAAAGAAAAGACTTTTTAGTCCTGTAATGTATTTTTTTTTTTCCGTTTAAGAGGACAGAGCGTTGAAAAAGAAGACTACCCTCTTAAGAAGAGGATGTCTGGTCACTTTACCTAAGATTAGCATGATTTTACGTTTTTAAATCGATATATATTTTTTTTTGGTAGCACCGTATACTGTAAGAACTCTATCTATATTTAGACCGAAATTTTACTCGCCACAGTAAAATTTCCACTCGCCAATGGCGAGCTGGCGAGCGGAAATTTCGCACCCTGGTATATAGTATTACTATGACTAATAAAAGAAAATTTAAATATATCATGGAAAAGATTTACTAAAAAAATTGTTTTTTTGGTTGGAAAATTTTCCGGAAAAACATAGTAGAAAATTTTCTGGAAAATTTTCTAAAAAAGAAAATTTTCCACCCCGCATCACTAGTCATTGTGTATGTATGTCCGGAGCATTTTAAGAAAACGGCTGATTGCAGAGCTACACAAATTTGCATGGAGGTTCGTAATGAACACTCCTAATGCACCTCGAAGCCCATTTTAGAATTTTTGATTAGTTTTCTTTTAATTAGAAGTTTTTTTTTTTTTTTTAATTGAAACTGTATTTTGCCATAGTGTTTCCGTGTCACGATAAAAAACGAGGCGTTTCCATTTGAAAGTAAATGTGAAGTATTCCTCATGTTGGTCAATGGCTCATTTGGTTAAATCGTAAAATTGTTAATGCGATGGTCGTGGGTCCGATACTCGGTGGCGTATGTGTTACTTTTTTTTTTCAGATAATTAATAAATAAGATGTCAATTGTAAATGAAAACATTTTATTGTCTACACAGTATCCTAAGAAATTCTGATTTTTAAAAGATTTCTTTTAGTTACTAAAACACACAAAATAAAAATTCAAGTAAAAAAAAACACTGGAGCCCTAAAAATCATAAAATAAATATTTATTCTTGAAGAGATATGGCTATAAAAAAATCAACATGTCATCAATAAGTAAATTTTAAAGAAAAATATAGATGTTTCACTTTTGCAAAAAATGAAATATTTTAACTAATCAAAGTATTTTAAAAAGCATTCGAGAACAACATTTGAGATTCTTTTTATATTTGTTAGATTTTTCATTTTTTTTTTTAAATTGAAATATGTAAATAATTTTCTTATAATAGCTTGAAACTTAGCCATTTAAATATTAGTTTTAAATTTAATTGCTGCCAAAAAAAAATTTCTAGTTCATTGTTCTCCACCAAAAAAAAAAAAAAAAAAAAAAAAAAATTTATATATATATATATATATATATATATATGTTTTCACACAAATAATGAAATTTTGCTACTGAATAATGAAACTAAAATGTTTAATAGATGTTGAGAGACAGTCGTCTTTGAAATTGTAGTTCCTAAATAATAACAAATCTACCTTTCGCCAATAAATACATAAATTCAAGTACCCAGAATAGACCTTTATACAGGCAGTGGTAACCTGGACCTGATGCAGTGCGGGTGGAAAAAAAACCTACTGTAGGCAGCAGGTACACGAAGCAAAGTTTAGGGCGATTTCAATGTAGGTTTTTTTTTTTTTTTTTTTTTTTAGTTTTTATTTATAATGTGATATAAAAAATAAATTCAATTCTTTTGAAAAATCATTTAAATATAATGACGAAGCGGACATAGCCTGCTAGTTACTAAATAAAGTAGCCTCATAAATATGGTATATATTATTAAATGTAAAGATTATTACTTATCCTTTATTATTTCAAATAATTGTGTATTACAGAAACACAATAATAGATGTATTTGAAAAAAAATAATAAATATATTAGGAGAAATAATTAATTCTGCCTTTGCTAAATTATTCATAGAAATTTGGCCATAATTTAAAGCATTTTTGGTATTATTATTATTATTATTATATATATATTTTTTAATCTATAGCGTACATTTTTTAAAAATCTTATAAATTTTTAATTTGTCTAAAATTGTTAAAAGTATCATTAAAATAATAATAATAAACCTTTCTCTTGATTCTGTTAATTCATATAGTAAATTTATCTTTTCACTTCTTAAATGTTTGTTTAATGTGTTTTCTTAATCATTTCCTTTGAATGATTCATTCTTTGTTTCTAATTTATGTATGTCACTTCCATCTTTTTTTTCTTTGTGAGATGAGTGTTGGTGTAACACAATCCCTTGTCTTAGGATTTTACTTTATTTTTTTAAGTTAATTACTGAATATTATTTAGTCCTTGACATTTCATCTATTTACTTTTCATATCAAAGAACAGAAAATCATATTACAAGCTTGCTACTAATGAAGGTATATGTATATTTCATTCTATCTTACAAAAGGAACTATAGATAAATTGCTTTGGGGTAGTTTTTCTTTTCTTGGATTTACAAGCACTTTTTATTGGATCTTAAATAGATTGTGTTGTAGCTTTTACATTTTCATATATGTATATCTTTTTAATTGATATATATATATATATGATTTATTGCAAATTTTATTTAAAAAATAATTCCTGCAGTTACAAGAAAAAGAAGTAACGATGATATAAGAAAGAAGTTGAACTGATATTTAATATTCTTTAAGTGTATGCTTTATTATATTTTATTAAGTTATCTGCATATTTATTAATAATTTTTATTATAGAATATCAACTTTCAGTTTTGGATAAAAATATAAAGACTTGTACTAACATTTTTTTCTTTCTTTCTTGAGTTTTGTATAATAATTTTACAAAGCAAAAGATCACATTGTGTATTATCAGCAAAGTGATGCTTTTGTAAAAACTAAGAAAAGTGTCCCCCCCCCCCTCACTTTCAACCTTAAAAAAAAAAAAAAAAGTTTATAAAATAAAGTGTAACTGAAAACAGTCATCACTAAGAAACCTTTTTTTTTTTTTTTTTTTTTTTTTTCCTCTTTTCTTTTTTTTACACGGAATCTAGAGTTTGTTTTAATTTTCTTCACTTATCTTGAACAATTTTGTCAACTATAAACATTATAAATTATTTTGCTGGAGATCCTTTAACTTTCACTGTGATATAAAACAGAATATTGATTTATTATAATTTGTCATAAATATATATTAATTTAAAAAAAAAACTGTTCTGGCTTTTCTCTTGTATCATTTTATTATCACTTTTTAAAAATATTCTTTAACTAAGCTTTAAGTAGCATTCTGCAAACTTTATTCATGTTTCCTAATGTTTTATTTAACCATTTAAAATTCCTACATATAAAATTTTTAGAGCATTTATCTGCTATTCAGAGAAATATGGCTGTTATGCAGAATAATATAGAAGAAACATTTGTAATGATCATAAAACATAGTTTGTATAGTCCTTGAATTTTCTTAATTTTCTGCATCAGTATTATTATTTAGCAAATTTTGATATTAAAATAATTTTAAAACTTAAAAGGAAATATATTGCATAAAAATACTAATGGGAGAGTCCTTGAAAAAAGGCGTGGTTGTATGAACCCATGTAAAATATTAGTTTATTTTTTAATATCATACAATTTAGTTTTCTTACTTACTTTCATTTAAATGAATATTAAAATTTTATTGATTTCCTGTATATGTGTATGTGTGTTCAATAATTTGAAAAAGGGAATCCTGTATTATTTTATTATTTATTTATTATATGCTTTATTAATATTTCATAAATAAAGTAGGTCCCAGTCTAATAAGCCAGAATATGCAAAAAATGACCATAAAGTGACACCCACAAACTTCATAAATAAAAGCAGTGAACATAAAAATTTATATGAATTATTTTGTGATGGATAATCCTTTCATATAATTACAAGAAGCATTCTGCTATAATTTAAGGTAGAGTAATTAAAAATACTATATAGATACTACAAAAAAAGCTCTATAACCCATTCATGGTCACGCCATTTTTAATTTTTTCGTTTCGAAGCCATTTTAGTGGGATGTGTTTTATATATTTTTAAGTCATTAAGTACTATTAATATTACAAGTTTATCAGGAATACTGAGAAACTGATTGCTTTTTATTTAGCAAATTCGTAGCAATAAATAAATGATTCAGAAGTAAAAAACTCTGACCGTGTATACACGTTCATGACCATGAAAGGGTTAAGAATAGTTTTTTCAAATTGAGTTATAATTATAAACAGTGATACCATCATAAAGTTCACTTTCCAAGTAAATGACCTAGTCAGTTTGTGAATCATTTTGCGAGTCATTTTCGATGATTTGAAATTCTGTTCAGACTTTGAAATTTTCAGTTGTTCCTAAATTAACAAAATTTCTGCTCTGTAGTGTATTTAACAGTGTTTATTTGATTTCTGTAGTAAGAATGATTGTTTCAAGAATATTCATTGATTTTTGATTTTTGTAGCACAAAATTTGTTTTATTCAACTATTTTCTGAATATTCATTAAATAAAATGCATTCATCGTCTAGGACCTGCTTACGTCATTAAGAATTATTTTCCTACATGCAAAAATATAGATAAGTTTCATAACAATATCATTGCAGGCTCTATCTACAGGCTGAATATTCATTAAATAATGTGCATTCGTCAACTAAAACCTACTTATGTCTTTAAGAATTACTTTCTATACCTAAAAATGTTGAAAACTTTCATGACAGTATGATAAGGGCTATATCTAAGGGCTGAATATTCATTAAATAAAGTGCATTGGTTGACTAGAACTTGCATATGTCTTTAGGAATTACATGTCAACAACTTTCATAACAATATCATTACGTGCTCTATCTGTCAACCAAATATTCATTAAATATAATCCATTCATTGACTAGATCCTGCTTATGTGCTTCCTACATGCAAAAATGTTGCCAACTTTTATAACAATATCTTTATGAACTGAATATTCATTAAATAAAGTGCATTCATCAACTAAAACCTGCTTATGTCTTCAAGAATAACTTAACTACATGCAAAAATTTCAACAACTTTCATAACAATATCATTGCAAGCTCTATCATTAGCTTCTTTTGAAATCTTTATGATGATAGCTCATATGTAATGACCAAAATCTTTGTATTTTTGGTCATTATAAGTATAATATTCATAAATATCTCTAAAACGAAAAGTTGCAGAAAGACCAAAAAGGGAGGTGCACAACTAGATATTAAAACAAACCTATATACCAATTTACACAATGTTCTACGTTCAATCGTTTTTGAGTTATGCAGGATCCACACACACACACACACACACATACATACATGCATACAGATGTCACAAAAAATTGTGTAAAGACGTAGATATTTCTAAAACAGGAGCTTGTATTAAGATCAAAGTTGCAGGTGTACAACTAGACATCATGACAGACACGAATATAAATTTGCAACATTTTATGATCATTTGTTTTTCAACTATGCAAGATATAAAATCCATTTTGCAAATCGTTATTACTATACTTCCTTTGAAACCTTTGGACGGCCCCTGCCTGCCTGGGCTCAGCCAAGCTTAACGGGTTGGATGCCGTCCGCCGGAGCAAATAAATCGCCAGATCACTGAATGGAAGCTGCTGGGCAGCAATGTAACTAGAACGCCAAGGCTCAGGAATTGTAGGGTATCTGCTTCTGCTTTGGACACATAGCTCCAAGGCTGTATCCAGAAAAAAATTTCTTAGGGGGCCCAACTTTCACTCAGATGTTCGTCGTGCACCCGCACATATGTACACCAAGAGCGTGTGCATTAAAGTTTGTCCCCCCCCCCCCAATTGCCTTAACTTTAAAACAAATATAAGTTATTGCCTTAAAATTCGTATCTAGGCATAGTAAAATGGTTATGCACTATAAATAAGATCGGTTACAATGCCGCATGGCGGCAAACAATGGAATTAATATTCCTAAAATCTGAAATGGCAAGAAAAGATTTAATAATAATAATAATTCTAAAAAGTGCCTTGGTCCTAAAACTGATGGAACTGGTCCTTTAAAATGCACAAGTCTCTGCTAGAGAGTTCTTTAATCTGTGATGTTATAAACCACTGACAAACGGAGAAAATCCCCAAAAACTGGACTCACGGTAGTCCGGTTAATTAGGAGTCGGGCTTGTAATTGAAGGATTTTGCGATCGATGCTGGAGCCATCCAAAGACTGTCATGTAGATTAATGGTATCTGGTGCATGTATAATTCGTTGTGTCCTCTGTGTTTTGTAAATGTAATAACTCAGGTATACTGAAGTTGGAGAAACATCCCCTCTGTGGAGGTTTTAAATTGTGATGGTACGATTACCCTAGAAATGACCGTTGATATGTTGTCTGTCTAGCTTTAGTGCAATGTTATAAGTCCATTCAAATTTAACATACCAAAAATTGACTGGCGTTATAATTCAATGGTATGGCGCATGATTTATGTTCGAAATAACCATGTTTCAAATACTTTTCGTTTTTTTTTTAAATATAGCTTCTTTTTTTATACAACCAAGATATATCTTTCACGTAAAAAGGGAAATCTAGTGCAACTATGCAACCTGCTGGGCGATATACCCAAAATTCTAATCAACAAAAAATTTATATATTAAGTTTCCATAAATAGTCTAATGGTGTTCAATGCATCTAAAAACATGTAAATACATTGAAAACTGGAAGTCTAAAAGTTTCCAAATCCAATACATTTTTCTCTTGTTATGTGTGTAGCTCGAGCCCCCAGAGCCCCCCTCTTTATACGTCCCTGCATAGCTCGATTTGTACACCACACCCTCCAAGATAACCACTGTGGAAACGCACAGACACGCTCCTGGATGTTATGGAATTTTAAATAAGTGCACTTACTAGCTGAGAGCCGAAAAACCGGAGATCAACAAAAATTAAAACAATTTTGAATTTAAGCAGGGAGGGAGGAAAAAAAAAGAAAAAAGTCGCTGGGGGAGCCGCTAAAGGTAGTAGTGCACACAATAATTAAAACCAAAAGTGGCGGTCATTTGAAAAGGGGAAGGGGACAACACTTAAGATTTAAGAAAGAGAAGCTGAACGAGTTAGGAACAATGAGATTATTTAAAAAAAAAAAAAAAAAAAGATATTTTGAATACATAAAGCCACTGGGGGATGATAGTTTTTTTTTTTTTTTTTTTTTTTTTTTTTTTTTTTTTTTTGGCGCATAGCAGAAATTTAGAAGTTTTTGAAGTGGCAAGGTTAAATACACCTAATTGGGAGGGAAATTACTATGCACAGGGAGGCCGGATGGAGAAGAGAAAGAGGGACCATCGTAATTTTGATCCACCACGGGAGGATGGTACCCTGCGTTGGTAGCCCGATGATTGCTAAACGACCCCATCGAGCACTTGACGGTGCAGCACAGATTAACGAAGACCAGACACTGCCACACTCTCGAGAAAAACATAAAAAAAAGAATAAATAAATAAATAAATAAATAAATAAAAATAATAAATAAAATAAAGTAATATATATATATATAATTAAATAAAATTAAGTAATAATAAAATTTTAAAAAATAATAATAAATAAATAGTAAGTAAGTAAATTAAAAAAAAAATTAGTTATTTAATATTTGAAGATTGTTGGTAGATCATTGTACTATACTTCCTTTGAAACCTTTGGATGGCCCCTGCCTGCCTGGGCTCGGCCAAGCTTAACGGGTTGGATGCCGTCCGCCGGAGCGAATAAATCGCCAGATCACCGCGTGGAACCTGCTGGGCAGCAATGTAACTAGAACGCCAAAGCTCAGGAATTGCAGCACGCTCCAGATGTTAAGGAATTTGGAATAAGTGCACTAACTAGCTGAGAGTCGAAATAACCGGAATTATACAAAATTAAAACAATTTTGAATTTAGGCAGGGAGGAAAAAGAAAAAAAAACGCTGGGGGAGCCGCTAAAGTTAGTTGTGCACACAATAATTAAAGCCGAAAGAGGAGGCCATTTGAAAAGAGGAAGGGTACAACACTTATGATTTGAGAAAGACAAGGGAGGAACAATGAGATTATAATTAAAAAAAAAAAATTAATTACGTGAAGCTACTGGGGGATGGAAGATAGTTTTAGGCGCATAGCGAAAATTTTGAAGTTTTTGAAGTGGCAAGGCCTAATCCTAATTGGGAGGAAAATTACTATGCGCAGGGAGGTCGAATGGAGAAGAGAAAGAGGGACTACCGCAATTTTGATCCACCACGGGGGGGATGGTTCCCCGCGTTGGTAGTCCGACGATTGCTAAACGACCCCATCGAGCACTTGACGGTGCAGCACAGATTAACAAGGACCAGACACTGCCACACCCTCGTAAAAAAAAAAAAAAAGAATAAAATAAATATAATAAAAATAAATAAAAATAAAGTAAATAAAAATAAAATAGAATAAAAATAAAAATAAAATAAAAATAAAATAGAATAAAAATAAAATAAAAATTGGTACGGGTCAAAACTTGGTGAGTACCAAAAAGAAATGTGACAGGAAATAGTTCTAGGCTTAACAAGGAAAGTATTACCCCTACAATTGAGGGGGAAAAAAAGTGCGTGTCAAAACTAGATGAGTACCAAACAGACTAAGTTTCCGGTATTCGTATGTTGTGCGACCTGTTATGTCCTGCACTCTTGATGATATTGTACAAATCCGGCAAAGGTAATTAACATTATGGTTGCTTTTTGACACGCATTCAAACCTGTAACATTAAAAGAAGGTATTGATTGTGATCAGAACTAGATGAGTACCAAAAAGAATAGGTTAGCTAGGAATTATTCTTTGTGATGGAATCACTATGTATGGACTAACAATAGTTAGGTCCATCGGACCTGGGAGTTTTGAGAATAAACCTGCTGAAGAAATTGTCATTATGGTTGCTTTCTGATCACCGACTGCGTCAAGGAACTTGTTAGCCATTCTACATTTTATAAAAGAACTATTCTGCAAAGGTAAAAGTCAACATGGTTGCTTTTTGACCACGCCATTCATACACTAATGGAGTAATAAAAGAAAGTAATAAAAGAAAGAAAAAAGAATTAAAATAAAATAAACATTCATGCACAGTCATGGGCGTGGCGCGGACTTATAAGCCAAGAACCGTTTAAATTTTTAATTTTTTTTTTTTTTTTTTTTTTTAATTATTATTATTTTTTTTTACTTTTTACTTTTTATTTCTAGATTTTTTTTATTTTACATTTTTATTTTTACCGGGGCTCAGACTGTATAGGTACCCGCCGCTTTAACTTCATGGACCACGATCATGACCAAAAATAAACAAAAAGTCCCCTGATCTAGTAAATAAAAATCCGCCAGGTCCTCTTCTTCGGGTTTTGACAGTACGTGGCTGGTTCCTGCTGCTCGAGATGTTGGCTTTTGATCACTGTGAAATGTCGTCTATGTTGTTTGTGATCCAACTGACTATGTGTTTTGCCTTGTTCTGTACGTGTTTATTGTTAGCTAGTTGTTTATACCAGAGTTGTTCATTGTCCTGTGTGATTTTGGCCAGATGGAGGTTTTCCGTTAGCGGACAGGCTAGTAAGTAGTGCATACTTGCCAACTTTTCCGGTTTTCCCGGAAGACTTCCGGTTTTTTAACGTATCTTCCGGTCTTTCGGACAGGTGATGAAATCTTCCGTTTTTAAAAAAGTCGCGGATATCGTTCATTTTAAAAAGAAAACCCAAATGTTCTACGAAAACTCCTGATTCCCAATCTTTCTCCATCCATAACATAAATGTCAGTATTCATTTCAAACTTGCTTTATGAGATTCTAGAACATGTAAAGAAATAGAATTGTTAAATATTTCTTGCTGATGTAATTATTTTTTGTCCCCCTCCCCTTTCATTTATCCCCAACTAGTGATCAGCAATCAAATGATCTGCAGAAGTCTTTTGTTTCCTAATCTTTATCCATCAGCAACATAAATGATAATATTAATTTTAAACTTCTTTCATTAGATTCTAGAAGTAGAGTTGAAAGAGTTTAATATTTCTTACTGAGTAATTATTTTTGTATCCCCCCCCCCTTCCCCGGATTGTGATCAATTCTAGAAACAATAAAGCAATGGAAGTGCTCAATATTTCTCACGTATGTAATTATTTTTAGATCTTTATTGCTGAATTTGATGAATCTGTTTATTTTTCCTCAATTAAATTAAATATTTGCATGTCATATTTTTATGAAATGTGTAAACATGGAAAAAAGATGAGGAATAATTTTTTCAGGTAGGAAAAATTTTCCCAAATCAATTTAAGAAAATTAATACTCAGTTGGTTTTATTTACGTTTGAAACTGATAATTAGCTACTGCTACTTTTTTTATATGTATGATTAATGTACATACACAAAAATCATATTCTATTTATTTAAAAAATTAGTTGTACTTTAACTTAACTAAGTTTTTTGTCTATTGTTAAATAAATTTCTTACAGATTCTGTTTTGTAGATATTTATATGTTGAAGAGGAATAACTTCATTTAAAACTTTTATATATTTAGTATAATCAATCTATAGTGAAACGTTTTTATAGATTGCTTCTAAATATTAAAATTGTAAAACTGTATTGTATAGTACGTAAAAAAAAAAAAAAAAAATCTTCCCTTTTTTTATGAAATCTTCTGGTTTTTCAACAAAAATCTTCCCTTTTTTTATTAAAATTGGTTGGCAAGTATGGTAGTGTAAGGATGTTCCTAGCTCGCCACAGGTGCAATCCGGGCTCTTCTTCCTCTTAAACCGATGAAGATAGGCCGGAAATGCCCCATGGCCCGTGTATATTTGTGATAGAAGCTTGCAGCTAACTAGAGTCTTTGTGTTTACTGTTGGGTAGTATCTGTGAGTTAGCCTGCCCGTGTCCCCGTAGTCCCACTCGAACTGCCATTGGTCCATAGTAAGCTTTTTGAGATTTTTCTTTAAGTATGAGATTGGTTTTTCTAAGTAGTATTGTTCTTTATTGTTTACATTATCAGCTGCCAGTTTTGCTAATTTATCAGCCTCTTCATTCCCTAGTATGCCTATGTGGGCCTTAACCCATTCAATTTTGAAGCTGTTATGAGATCGTACTATTTCATTGTGGATTTTATGGATCAATTTATCAGTGGAAAATGGTTTGGATATTGCTTGGATGGCCGACATGCAGTCCGAGTGGATACTGTATGTGATATCCATTGTATTGCCCCATTCTGCTGCCTTGAGGATTGACAGTAGTTTGGCCTGGAAGACACTGTTACACTTTCTTAGAGGCACTGACCATTCGTGAATTTTTTGGGTGTTTTTGAACGCTACAAAGGCCGATCCTGTAGCACCTGATTCCAGCTTCGACCCGTCCGTGTAGATAAGTGTATCGTCAGCAGAAGACCCTATAAATGGCTCTGGGGTGTCAGCGGGGTGTTTCCACCAAATGTTTTGCTTTTTTGTAAAGTCTGTGTGGTTGAATACGTGTTCCTGAAGCTGGTAGTTCCTGTGTAGTCTTGTAATTGTACCATACGCAGCTTCATATTTTAGTTGCAGGTGTACTGGAATCAGGCCAGAGAGTACCAGAAGTGCCGAGGTCGGGGATGTTCTATAAGCCCTCACAATGGCCAGTGCGAAGTGTCTCTGGCAGCTAAGTAATTTGTCTTTACTTTGCTGTGTTATTTTATTGCCCCAGATTGGGGCTGCATAGGTCAGTGTCTTTTCCACCACGGTCTTGTACCATGTTTTAATCAAGTTAGGTTTTATCCCCCATCCCCTTGAGACCATGCGCCCAAACAAGCTGAAGGATTTATAAATTTTTTTCATCTGATGTTCTACATGGGGCTGCCATTTAAGATTTTTGTGAAGGACCACTCCCAGGTACTTCATGGTTTCTTTAGTCTCTAATTCAATACCATTGTAGCGTATTCCTTCAAGTTTATATGAATTTTCAGTTGGGAGGTTTCGTGTGTGAGGTCTGTTAAGGTACAGCAGTTCTGTTTAAAAAAGTTGTAAGTCATATCAAAGCCTTCTTAACTAAATGCCTGACGAGTGGCTCGAAATCTTGGCAACAGTACAAGAAGAACATAGCCAGTAGATGGCACTTGATGCCATACATAAAGTTCTGTTTATATCCCACTATTCAATAGAGTTTCTATTGAGTTTTTTATAGCTTGTATTTTATTAATTTAACAAATGCGAGAGGGTTTTATTATGTAATGTGTTTAAACATGGTTTATTGCGTTGTTCCATTTTGTAATTCGGACAATCGCCATGACAATATAAGTTTTCATGAAATACCTAGTAATTCAATTCAAAGTAAAAAAAAAAAGTGGGTCAAGACAAGGTATGTAAACTATATAAATAATTAGTACAGAATTACCAACCCTCCGGATTTTTGAATACCAATATTTTTTCACAGAAACATTTTTTTTTTTATTTATTATCGTAAATTCTGTGATCAAGACGAAGATAAATTTAAAAGAAATTATGATATAAAAATTCGGAGAGTTGACAACTCTGTTAGTAAGTTCCAAATAAAATAGTTAAGCTTATTACAAAACGCAATGAAATTTTTATTTATGTATATTGATATAGGAATACAAAGAAATGACTTGTTCTTAGTTACTTTGAAGTAGCTAAGAACTTTTTGAAATGAGTTAACTTATAAACTTTAGTAATTTATGAATAAAACTATAAAATACCCCAATATATGAACAAGATTGATTTTTAATTTTTTAATACCACTGTTTTTTAAAGACTTGTGTAAATGTGTATAAAAATTTGATTATCTCAGTGAAATCGAAACAAATATATTAGGAATATTTAAAAGAAAAAATAGATAACTTTTATTTCATATTTTGTTCTTATTTAGTTTTAAGATTCAGAACATTTCTTTTATTAATAATGATAAAATGTTTATATATGTTAAAATCCTATTTTATAAAAGTATTTAATATTTTCTTGACCAACCTCTATTTTAAGTAGTAATTTATTTGATACGTTCCATGTATTTCTTGACAATAAAATTCAAAGTAATTGCATTAGTTGAAAAGCTAAAATAGGGTCCTGTCCACTTTCGAAGGAAATTAAACCCAATATTTTTTAAATATTTGAATATTTTATTGAAAATATTTACAATAAAGAACTTTCACTTTATTTAAAAACTAGTATGTTGTGGCCACCACAAGACTTTCTTCTATATTTTCCTACACAAATTCACTCAGTAACAATATGAAAAAAAAAAATATATATATATATATATATACGATTGCTTTTCATTTTTTTTTTTTTTCGTTAAAAGTAAAAAAATCAATAACTTTGTTTTAAATTATCACATATTTATAGTTCAACCATTCGTTTTAAAGGTATTGACGAGACCTTTCGAAAGATACCCATCCTGAAAACTTATCCCCCCCTCGGGGGGAAGCGATGCCCCCACATGTACAATATTTTTTTTCCAAATTAACTACTACTATTATCAATAATTCATATTAATTTTACAATCACAGGTTAAGAATAACTCTCATTATACACAATTATACGAAATTGTGTCCCATACTGCCATGTTAAAAATTTAGAAAAAATACGATCATAGCACTACCTGTTGAGCGATTGATTCCTAAATCTAATCAGCACCAGTCTATGTCAGGAGCCAACTAAATACCAAGTTTGGTTAAATTTCGTTTAAAAAAAAAAAAAAAATTTTTTTTTCTTTTGTTAAAATTTTAAAAAATTGATAACTTTGTTTTAAATTATCACAGATTTATGGTTCAACCATTCGTTTTAAAGGTATTGACGAGACCTTTTGAAAGATACCCATCTTGAAAATTTACTGCCCTCGAGGCTTGACTTCCCCCCAAGGGGGGGAGGCGAGGCTCCAACACATACAAAAAATTTTTCCCAGTTGACTATCTCTATTATAAATAATTCTTGTAAATTTCATAATGATTACTAAAAAATAATTCTCTTTATACACATTTATACAATTTTGTCCTATATCACCCTGTTAAAAATTTAGAAAAAGCGGGATGACAACGCAACCTGCAAGACAATTTTTACCAAAAGTTGATAGGCACTAATTTATGTCAAGGTGTAACTACATACCAATTTGTATGAAATTCTGTGCATAAGTTCCTGAGATACAGTTGCCACAAAATTTTGTCACACACACACACACAGACTGACAGACAGACAGACAGACATTTTCTAAAAATGGTCAAATCGTGTTCTACAGCTCTCAAAACGTGTAAATCCATCAAAAACCTGAGGTCGAAAATTTTTGCGAATCCAATACTTTCTTCTATTGAATATAGAAGAAAGTATAAATAAATAAAAATAAAATAAGCAATTTTGAGCTTAACGGCCCTCTTTACTTACCGTCGCCGGAAGCCCGAGCCAATGTTATTCTATAGGGAAATTTTCTTTACAAATAACTTATTAAATAATACATATTTTTAAATTCTGTTTTCACATTCAGAAAATTCCCAACTGTTAAATTGACGGACCTTTTTTAAAAATGTATTTTTTTAATTTTTAATATTTTATTTTAAAATGGCAAAATGAAAAAAATTTCACATATTGAAAATTCATATTTTGCAGCTTCAAAATAAAATATAAAAAATAAAAAATAATAATTTTTTTAAAAAGGTCTGTCAATTTTTAAAGAAAAATTTCCCATAGAATAACATTAGCTTTAACTTCCGGCGACGGTGAGTGCAGAGGGCCCTTAAAATTGAAATTAATAGCTAAATTTTTAGATGGAAAATGGAAGGTATTTATGAAACAGAAGAAAATTGTTGCTCTTCGTAGGTGCTATCGCCTAGCGGCAGTTTTGTTTTCTAAATGTTGCCTGGTTTAACATTAGAATTCGCCGCGCTCGTCAGGCATTTATTTAAGGAGGCTCTGGTCATATACTCATGTAAATCTGTACTGTTCTTGAAATGATAACCTATAAAATGAATACTTATTTAATAATCTTAATCAGTTATAGAGTTTCAGGGATGAGGTTTTTCAGCTTTTTTTTTTTTTGCAGTTTTCTCAGCTTCATTTTCTTTCTCATGTGTATTAGCAGGGTTGGTATTTTTGCCAGGACAGTGGCAAAAACTGGTAAAAACTGTCGAAAATGACAAAAATCAAAATTTGTGTAACTAAATGTAGTGATGCAGTTTATATGAAAAGGAATCATAACAATAAATGAAATTACTTACTTTCTTGATAAAAATAAATGAACAAAAATACAAAATAAAAATATATTTAATCGAGAGAATATTTTCCAACTTCTCTTTTGTCCACTTAAAATTTTGAAATAGGTGGAACATAAGTACTGTTTCCAAACTTGCTTTTTGCTATGGAATGCTTAAACAAAAGTTATTGTATTCTTCTATATTCAGTAGAAGAAAGTATTGGATTCGTGAAAATGTTCGACCTCGGATTTTTGATGGATTTACACATTTTGAGTGCTGTAGAACACGATTTGACCATTTTTAGAAAATGTCTGTCTGTGTTTGTGACAAAATTTTGTGGCAACTGCATCTCAGGAATTACTGCACAGAATTTCATACAAATTGGTACGCAGTTACACCTTAACATAAATTAGTGCCTATCAACTTTTGGTAAAAATTGTCTAACAGGTTGTGTTGCCATCCCACTTTTTCTAAATTTTTAACATGGTGATATAGGGCAAAACTTTGTATAAATGTGCATAAAAAGGATTATTTTTTAATAATCATTATGAAATTTACAAGAATTATTTATAATAGGGATAGTCAACTGAGAAAAAAAAAATTGTATATGTAGGAGCATCACCTATCCCCCAGGGAGGGGAAGTCACCCCTCGAGGGGAATAAATTTTCATGATGGGTATCTTTCAAAAGAGCTGGCTAATACCTTTAAAATGAATGGTTGGACCATCGATCTGCGATAATTTAAAATAAAGTTAGCGATTTTTTTTTAATTTATTTTTTTTTTAATGTATCAAGAATAAAATGAACTTTTTTTTTATATTTAGTGTTATACTGCTTCTCTAATATGGAAATCGAACTGCATTATCATGGAAGATAATTTTATTAAATAATGGTTTTAATAAATTATTTTTACTGAGTGAATTTGCATAGGAAAATACAGAAGAAAGTCATGTGCTGGCCACAACATTCTAGTTTTACTTTTAATTCGTAATAGTAAATACTTGACGTTAAGCTCACTTATTAAAGCATAAATTTTTTATTTATATAAGACTTCATTTGTATTTTTTAGTTAATTTACAAAAATTTATCATATTTGACTTGTAAATTTTTTATCAAACAAAGCCATAGTAAAATGAACAGTTTACAAATTTTAAAATAGAAGAACGGTTTAGTCAAAGTAGTTATGTGCGAACCAGTGAAATCTGAAAATTACTGGTCCTACAGACCAATAACTTTATTTTCTTAATTTCTACCCTTGGTTTATCCGCCTTGAAAATTCGTTTTAGATAAATTGGAGTATGTAAAGGTGATTTTTATACCAACTATGTGAAAAATGCCAGAGCTGGAAATCGAACTTGGGTACACCACTTAACGTGTGGTTGCTTACCTACAGCTACACACTCCATTTTACCTAAAATGAAAATGAAATGTTTAAATTTTTTTTACAGAAGATTCTTTTTAATTATGCATTTTATATATCAAACTTTTCTTTGTAATATTTGCATATTGAATTTTAATGATTAATTGTTAAATTAGTAGATTTTATAAATTATTATTATAATATATATATATATATATATATATATATATATATTTTTTTTTTAAATATAATTTCAAAATGCCATTTACTATCAGTTTCTACAGGAATATATGGGAATATTATATACAGATATATTCTATGATATTTTTATAGCAGTTATTATTATCATTATTTTATAAGATTTTTTTTTTTCCCCATTATAAGATATTTTATGCAAGATGAAATTTCCAGTAGATATATTTCAGTTATTTATATATTTTATTTTCTAGAAATAATGGATGTTGATAAATCAGGAACAACCACGCACATTATTCAAAAGACAACTCACATGACTTTATCTTCTCATACAAAATCTGACAGTGGATCTTTTGAAGGTATGCTTCCATTCATTTTTTCTAATATGGATTTTTTTTAATTTATCTTAAAATTTTTTAAAGATTATATTTTAAAGTTTCTCACTCTCTCATTTTTACTTTTATTACCCGACTGCCATAGGTAATGAAAGTGTTTTATTCTGTCAAAAATTTTGATATTGAGTTTTCACCAGATTTACATGTTTTAAGGTCTCCTGAGTCCTGTCAATCGCTCATTTAGAATAACAAAAACTTCAGAATTAAGACAGGTCCAGTGTACAGTTTTTTTTTCAGTTCTTGGTAAAAATTGGAAAACCATAAGTGGGACACTGAAAAATAGAAGTGGAACTATAGATCCATACCTGAAAAATGGCAAAGTATATAAACATTCTTTTAGATGTGTCCTTTTCTATGTATTAGTTGGTTTGTTCAGGAAAATTGATAGATGTCCTGTATAAATAGGTCAATTTGGAATCTTACAAATGCATTTCTTTAAGAATGGCATCACTGGTTTTCTTTAAACTCACCCAATTATCTCTCTTTTAGATATCCTTTCATATGATGCAATTGTTACTTTAAGGTAAACAGATGAGTTTGCCAAGTTTTGGTAAAAATTGACAATAGTACCGAAAGTTGGTATCTCAAAAACGACTTTAATGATTTCCTTCAAACTTGCTACATATTTAGATGTCCTTTAGCATGTATTAATTGGTTACTACAGGATAATTGACAAGGGCCTGATTAGATAGGTCAGTTACAGATCTCAAAGATAAATGTTTCAAAAAATGACTTACGCCTTTTTTTTTTTTTTTTTTTTTTTTTTTAACTCGCTATGTGAACTTTCTTTTATGTCTTTGTGATATGTATGTCAGTTTGCTCGTATAGGAAAATTGTTAGGTGTCTAAAAGTTGTTAAATTGACTTTATATCTTCTGACCATACTATTTCTAAAAAGAGTATATAGTATGTGTAGTAGTAGGTAATGTAAATTATGTGGTTGTCACACACAAGATTTTTTTTTTTTTTCATTTCTTTTTCAGCTTATTCTAATCATTGTGAAACATTTCTGTCTGTGTGTGTAAAAATAATTTATATTCTTGATAACTTTTTTAACATTTTCCAACAAGGTTGAAAAGTGTTAATGAATTCAATTTGTCTGTCTATCCATGCTCTAACTCCCACAAATATTCATGGAATTTCTTGAAACTGATGTATGTTATTTAAGTTCATTATTGGATGTTCCCTATTGAAAATGGAATGAATGCCTCTACTTATTTGTATACAGGGACACTCGAAAGTTTTCCAAAGCATTGAGTCCTATGAGAGGTATTTCTGGAAACCATATTGTAATACCTTTACTTTGCACAAATCTTAATGAAATTGAAATATGTTGTTAAAGTTCACTGTTGGATGTTACCCATTGAAAATGGTGTAAATAACATCACTGGTTTATGTACAGTGACTCCCGAGAGTATTTCAAAGCATTGCGTTCTATGAGAGGTATTTCTATAAACCAAATTTTAATAACTTTACTTTGCACAGATCTTAATGAAATTGAAATATGTTATTCATATGCACAAAAGAATGCTTTCTATAGAATATAGTATGATTAGCATCAGATTTTACAGGGCCACACAAAAATATTCAGTTTCATTAAGGACTATTATTGGATATTGGCTGGAAGTGCATTTTTGTTTACACTAAGCATTTATAACACTTTCTAACAATTCTTAACTGTTAATATGATTTCAATTTGTGTATCTGTCTGTCCGACTGTCCATCTTTCTATATCTCCGTCTGCCCACTCCCAGCGTTCTTAAAATACTTTACAAGATTTTTGAAAAATTTGTATATTCAAGTCCACTATGGAATGTTTCCCATTTAAAATGGCATTAATAAGTTCTGTACAACTGGTTTGTGTACAGAGACACTCAAAAGAATTCCAATGATTGTGTTTTAGGACAGATATTTTTATAAATCATTTTTAAATAACTTTTTACTGTAAAAATCCTAAAGAAATTGACATTTATTGTTAATATGCTAAAGTATGTTTTCTATAAAATAAGATATGTCTAACCTTCAGATTTACAGGGCTACGCTAAAATATTCAGATACATTAAGGGCTGCAATTCTTTTGCATTAAGCATTTTAACACTTTTCAACAATATTTAAGAGTGATTATGAATTGAATTAGTCTGCTTGTATGCTTTTCAGTCCTTCTGTCTTTCTGTTGTGTGATATGGTGGGTAAAAGAACATTGAAAGTTATACAATAAAAGAAGTATGCACAGTTGGATTTTTCTATTTTTTATTTTTATTATTATTAAAAAAGAAAGGAGAAAAAAAAATGGATAATAAGTACTGTACTATATTAATTTCTCATAACTTTATTTATATTTGAAAAATATGCTCTTAATGGAAATTTAAATATAAAGAATTTTAATCAAATAGTAACATAAATTGTTTGAATCAGAATACAATTTTTATTTATTTATTTTAAAGCATGTCAGAATTATGATTTAGTAGCATCTTATGTAACATTTGCTATTTTAGTCTTAATGATATAGACAATCAGTTTTAAGTAAGCAGTCGATAGTTTTTCATCTTCATAAACTTATTATTAACACTTTACTAACACTGTAAGAATTTTACTGTCAAAGTTTATAATTTAAACTACTTTAATGGGAAAACAATTAGTATTATTTTAATAGAATATTTATTTTTATTGGGATTCTTTATCTTAATTTAAACATGTATGAAATGGGATTCAGCTTCAGTTATGTAAATAATCAGAAAACAAAAAAAAAAAAAAAAAAAAAAAAATTTTTTTTAAAGTAAATATATGCTTTATTTCTTTTCTTTTTTTTTTTAATAGTTTATATCACAAAATTAATTGCATTTGAAATTTAGTTAAATAAATTTTTTTAAATATATAAATTTTTATTACATTTTCTCAAGTCAGCTTTGAAAAAGTAAAATAAGAAAGAAAAGAAATTAATGATATTTAATAATTATAAAACAGTGTCCAGTTTAAACAATCTATCATAATCTTATGATAATAAATTCAATTTAAAGAACACCATTAATATATTTTTTAATTTTATTAAATTAAATCAAAAAGTGTTCTGTATTATTTTTTGTATGCTGTGTATATGTGTAATATTTTATTTTCTCTCTTTTCCTCTTCAACTTTTTTTTAAATTATATTTTTAAGCCCCCCCCCTTCCCTTAATATATATATATATATATATTTTTTTTAGTAAATTTAAATAAAAGCTTTAATAAAGTGGCATGATCTCTTTCTCTCTCGGTATATGTATATATAGAGAGAGTATATATATTTCACTGGTGCTTTAAATTTACCTGTACAAACATGTAAATATATACTTATTGGGCAGTTAATCTGCCTCTTTTTTAATTTAAATGTTTTTCTTCTATATGCAGCATTTCTTTGTTTAAAAATGTATGAATTATTTTGAAAGAAAAAAAAAATGTAACGTAAATATGTTTTGCATTTGTGTATAATACTTCTGATTTTTTTTTTTTTTTTTTTTTAACTTATGCTAATAAGATTTTTAGAAATAATTTTAATGCATAAATTTTATTATATATATATTATTATTTATTTTTGCGTGTGTGTGTGTGTGTATTTCCAAAAGTTATTCAATATAATTTAATATTTACAGTTTATTAGAAGTAGCATATTTAATCATTTATGCGACATGCTGATATGTTTAAATTATTTCTTCAATTTTGTCTGTGTTTTTTGTTACTAATCATTTATTTAACTATTCTAATTAGATTTTCCTAGTTTGCTATTAACAAAACTAACTTACTAAAATTAGGTGATCTCCAGGGAGTTATCCCTGTAGAGTCTAAGATGGATGAAGAGACATCTCCACATTCACCAGAATTAAGTTTTGCAGAAAAAAGAGATTTCTTTCAAAAGCTTTCACTTTCGTCATCCTCTCCCAGCGTAACCCCAACCCATACTTCAAAAACCAACATTGAAACTGAAATTAAATTGCTTCCTGTAACAGACAATGTTGTTAATTTAGAAATAAGTCCAGAAGAACAGCTTAGCTTTGTTGAGCGTGTGAAATTTTTTGAAAGTACAGCAGAAAAGCATACTGTTCAGACTGTCATGCCAGAAGTAAAAGAGATAAAAAAAGAAGTTTGGACAGTCTCTGAAAATGAATTAAATGAACCAAAGAGCTCTGTATATTCAGATGAAACGTTTGAAAAGGAGAGAGAAATAGAAACTATAGAAGTAGTAGAGGAAACTTCTTGTATTTCCACTGCAGATGAAGAAGGGGTTTCATCACCACTTTATGTCAATAAAGAGGTTTTGGAAACTACTTTTGATACAAATAAAGATGCTAAAGTTGAAGTAATGGTTAAAAAGTTTTCTCCAGGCAGTGAAATGTTTGAAATATGTTCTGTTGAAAACATCAGTAAACCTGAAGATGAACATCTAACAGAAATAACAGATACTGTAGTAAAAGTTATTAGCAAACATCCTGAGGAACATTTAGCTGATAAAAAGGAAGTTGGTAAATCAGTTTCTGAAGAAAGAGAGCTTAAGAAGGAATTGTCTGAAAAAATTACATCTGAAATTAAACTAGAAGATGATATTCCAAAATCTGCAGTTTTGTCTTCTGCAGATAAATCTGAAACTGATGAAGAATATATTAGTAAAACATTTAAGAGTGTTACTGAAAGCTCATATGAGGCTTCAAGATCCACTATTGGTGCTTTTAAAAAAGGAGTAAATGAAAAATTAGAGAGTAAATGGCAAAGAGAATCACCTGACAATATCAACATTATAAAAGAAACAATGGAACCTTCACTAGGTAAAAGTGAAATATTTATCTGCACTGAAGAAACTCTAGATAGTGTAAAGAAGATATTATCAGTTGCTGATGCTGAATCTAATATTGTTGTACCAGATAATGTAACTACTCCAGTTGAAACACTTCAAGAAGAAACTGTTAATGAATCACCTGACAATATCAACATTATAAAAGAAACAATGGAACCTTCACTAGGTAAAAGTGAAATATTTATCTGCACTGAAGAAACTCTAGATAATGTAAAGAAGATATTATCAGTTGCTGATGCTGAATCTAATATTGTTGTACCAGATAATGTAACTACTCCAGTTGAAACACTTCAAGAAGAAACTGTTAATAGAACATGTGATAAATCATTTGATGATTCAAGTCTAACTGTGGAAGAAATGGCTAGGGATATTGAAATTTTCGAAAAATGTGATGCTAGTAAATTTCAAGTTACTCATGAATACAAGCCAGAAATAAAATGTGAAGAAAATGTATCGAAGGTAATCAAAATAAGTGGTGAGTCTGGTACTGAAACAGAACAAAATGTCGAGAAAAGTTATAAAATCACAGATGGTGAAGAGTTTATTAAAGATACCAAAATCAAAGAATTTGTTAAAGAATCTAAAATTGAAGTTGAATTAGAAAGAGATGATGAAATTCATAAAATGATCACTAATAAAACTAAAATTAATAAAGAATTGATTAAAGATGATGAAGTTAAAGAACATGTTGAAAACACAGAAATTAAAATAGATATTAAAGAGAAAGAGGTAATCAAAGAAAAATGTAGTGATGAAATTACTGAAAAATTTATTAAAGATTCTGAAATTAAAGAGCTTGTTAAAGAAAGCGAAATCAAAACAGAACCTAGAAAGGATGATGATACCTGCAAAACAATCAAAAGGGAAATTAGTAAAGAATTAGTTAAAGATGCCACAATTAAAACACTTGGTAAAGAAACTGAAACTATAATAGATCTTAAAGAAGATGGTAAAATCAGTGATAAATCTAAAATTACAAAAGAATTGATAAAAGATAGTGAAATTAAAGAAATTATTAAAGAAGATGTTAAAATTATAACAGAATCTATTAAAGACACTAAAGTTAGAGAGCTTGTTAAAGAAACTGACATTAAAATGGAATCAGAAAAAGATAATAAATTCATTGAAAAGATCAGTGATGAAATTAATAAAAACATAGATAAAGATGCCTCAATTAAAATACTTGATAAAGAAACTGAAATTAAAACAGAGCTTAAAAAAGATGATGAAATCAGTAAAAAGATCATTGATGAAATTAAAATTACAAAGGAGTCAATAAAAGATAGTGAAATAAATAAACAAGCAATTAAAGGAGAACCTAAAAAGGGAGATGAAATCAGTAAAACGATTAGTGATGAAATTAGTAAAGAATTGTTCAAAGATACCAGTGTTAAAGAATTTGTTAAAGAAACTGAAGTTAAAATAGAATCTATAATGCATCATGAAATTGATATAAATGCTAGTGAAGAAATTAAAAAAGAAATTTGTGCTGGAACCGATAAAGATGCTAAAAAAATTCAATCTATGGATATTAGTGAAGATTCATTAATAAGTGATCAGAATAATGCAAGACCAGATAGTATAATTATGAAACCTTCTGTTACACACACAATAAGTGATCAAGAAGTTAGTGTTATTATTAAATCTTTAGAGGAAAATACTGAAGACATAAATAAAGGAAGTCTTAAATCTGAAAAAGCATCTTCACATGAAATTAAAACTGTGGATTCTAAAGATGAACTTCTACAAGGAAAAATATCACCTAGTAGTGTAGGAGATAAATCAGATTCAAGCTCTGTAAAAGAAAAATCTATTGAAATTGAATTTGTGCCTGTTCTTGAAGTATCTAATGATGTTAAAGTTGCTGTTGAAAAAACTGGACATGAAGCTTTAGGGACACCCTGTTCTTTCCATAAAGAAATGAGTATTGAAAGTCAACATAGTGAATTAGAGCAAAGTTTTGAAAAACGGCAACTGGATGCAGAAAAGAAGATTCCTTTGACAACTTTTGCTGCTGTTGAGAAAGCTGAATATGAAGAATTTGAAAAGGGCAAAAAAGAAAATATAGAAAGTATTATTTATAGAGAATCAGTTAGTCAAAAGACTACTGGAAAAGAAACTGTTCAATCTGTTGAGGTTACACAATTTAGTAAACATTCAACTGAAGTTTATAATGTTCCATCTGAGAAACTGAAAGAAAAGTTTTCATCAAAAAAAATCCACATTGAAACCGCAAGTGAAGATAAAGATTCAAAATCTTTTGTCCCTCAAAAATTAAATCAATTTTTAGATTCTGTTACTCAGCCTCATGATGTTTCTCTTCCATCAGATGTAACACCCGTTCATAAACGTACAGAGGAATGGCTTGATCAAAGTGGTGATCTGATGTTAAAAGAAGGCGCTATCATTGATCATGTGGATAATGGGCTTTTTGAAGATCGTCCTCCAACTCTTGATGAAGAGCATCAGAGACGAAGTTCTCCTACTGCGGAATCTTTTGATGATAAAGCCAGAGTTGAACAGTGTGATACTGATGTTATGATGCAACTCCTCGATTTTGTATCACGAAATGATATTGAATTGGCTGAAGTTCGTACTGAAGATGAAGCCCCTGATATTGAAGAGGATGTTTCACCTACTGGAGAAGAAGAAATTTGTTCTCGAATCACCTATGAAGAAGGTAAATTAGAAGATAAAATTTTAATGCCTGAAAGCTTTGATGAAAAAAGTGATGATTATCTTAAAGTATCTAAAAGTGATAATTTGCAGTTATCTCCTCTTCGTTCATCATTTGATTCTGTCACAAGTCCTTCAAAGAGAGATTTCTCTTCAGATAACATTGAAACTGTTGTAGAAACTAAACGTTCAATAGAAGAAATAAAAAATGAACGAATGCACCCTCAGTCTTCATTAGAAGTAGAAGTTGGAAGTCATGGCAGCGATGAAATGGGTCATCTTGAAATTGAAAAGGAAATTGTACCACTGTCATTTGTTGAAGAAGAAGAATCAGCCAAAGTTGAATCAAAACATCTTTCTAAAGGAGAAAAGTCAAAACTTGAAGTTAGTAAACAATATACAAAAAAGACTGCAGCAACATCTAACATAATAGGTATCTGTCTCATAAAATAAAACAAAGCTTTGCTGCTTCTTTGCTGGATTTTTTGTTTGTATCAAATATATTTTTGCATACCCTGATTTATTTATTTTTTGTTAGACAAAGCTGTGATGGTTTCTTCAGTGTATTTAATATTTCCTTCAACCGGCATATTATTTAAATTCAAACATCGGCATTAAAACAGTTATAACACCATGTTTATCATGCAAAAATAATTTTTGTTAAAGCCTTCTTATTTTGCATAAAGATTATAAGAAATCAACATGCATCCTTGTAATTATTTTAGGATTATTAGTATTTTTTAAATAATTTTTCAATTTTTTTTTTTTTTCTTTTCACAAATCTAAATAAATAAATTTTTCTAAAACTTCTTTGATTAATTAGTAAGTTTGCTTTAACTGCCGTTTTGAATCGTATTCTTTGACTTTGTTTACTGAACGTTTTTTTATTTGTTACTGCTGATTCATTTCTTTATTTTTGATGAGTTACAATTATAATAAGTGAATATCATTAATTTTCTGTTCAAGCTAAAAGTATAATGAACAATATTGATATTTTTTTTATGAACACTTCTTGATATTTAAATTTTTTATTTCCTATTAAATGAAAGTAAAATAACAAGCAAAACTTTTGAAATTTGGAAAAAGGGTGGTTAATATTGCATTGTATTACTAAACATAATATAAATTAAGATTGTTTTAACAAAAAAAGTAATATTTCTTGCAAAAAAATTCATGTGCACATGTTCATTTTTCATTGAATTTTATTTTATAACTAATGTAATGAACCACATTCTCTTTTAAATGTATTTGATTTTTAAACATTTTTCTTAACTTCCTTTTTTTTTTTTTTTCCAGCAGATGTGTTATTGTTTAGTGGTTAAATCACAGCATTGTCTTTCTGCCACATTTTTATTTATTTTCAAAGTACTGTTTTTATAATTTTGTTGCAAGTTTTTTGTATAATTTGCAAATGGGATGCTTCAGGCCTTCATGCACTTTTTTAAAAAGTTGTAGAATGTTATTGAAATAGCTCATTTATCTTAGTTTATTTATGAAAGTTATGCTAATTGTAGTTACTCTTATGTAGTGCTTGATATAGTTTGAATTTATTATTTACTTATTTTTGTTTTTGTTCAAGCATTAAACTTGTTAATCTAATTAATTTCATTAGCTAATCAATTATTATTAGTATTTGTTGTTTGTAAAAATAAATTTTAGTTTATAGTATATAAAATGATATTCAAGTCTTTTTTTTCCCTTCAGTTTTATAAAATATTGCAGAGCTAAGTTTCCTTCTTTTGTAGAGAGTATATTATTCATTTGGAAGTTAGGGCAGTTAAATCCATATTATTTTAACATTCTAATTTTGTTCAGCAAGTTCACTTAAGTTATTCACGAATAAATAATTATGTGTTTGCATATTAACTTGAAAACAACACATATTTTACAAAAGATTTATTATTATTAATTTTTTTTAAATGCAAAATGTTGGCAAAAAGTTCATGAGAATGTTTTTAATATAAAGTTGAGTAATATGAGGCATGAATAAAACCAAATTCTGTATATTGTGTAGTTAGGGACAATCAACCAGAGAGAATAATTAATAGAATAAGGAAAGAAAATAGATAGAAGAAAGAAAATCACTAATAAAATAATTTTAATAATTGGTTGATAATAAAATAATTGGAGAAACACAAAACTTATTATAGCAAATGTAAATAAATCTATATATTTATATAGAGATTACCTTGGACTCTGTGTGTGGATGCACCGAGTATGAGATCACATGCTGAGCAAAAAGTAAAAGAAAAATAAAATGGTTAAATAAATTTAATGTTTTGATTTTTATGTAAAAATATGATCACATGCTATCTTTACAAGAGTGTGAAAATTAAGAATTTATGTGATGCATGTGGCATCTGTATAAAATTATTATAAGAAATAGAATAAAGAGAATGTTTAAAGAGAAGCAACTATGTTGGTTACATTTTGTTTTACAGTTTGAGCTTTTGAATTTTAAGTATTATCTACCGTAGGAATAATCCCACATTTTTATGCAAGTGCAGACTGATGCTACTTTATTGATTTTTAAAGTGTGGATCTCTTTTGTTTGCTCTTTCTCATTCTCTATCTTGGATCAGATGGATTGGCATGCAGGCCAAGTTTTGTATATTTTGAGTTTGATTTTGAAATTTTTCCTGCATTCGGAATTTGGTTCGTTCACAAACCTGAGCTTTTCTAGTTGTATATAAAGTGAGAGAAATTCTAAAAAGAAGAAAACAAAGAAGTTAACATTTGTTTTTGAGCAAAAAATATAAAATAGTCGTTTAAAATAGAGACATTTATTAAAAATTAAAAGCATTTAAAATATTCAGGTGGCACTTTGCATGCAGCATTTAATGGGGTGGGTTGGATCTACATAAACAACCTCCCAAAAAAGTCTTGAAAATGATAATTATCACAATTATTATTATTATTATTATTATTATTTTACAATTTCAGAGTCAGCTAAATGATCTGTTTAATTTAGAACGAATTTCACTATTTCAATAAATATGTTTATGTTCTTTGATGCAGATATCAGAAAAATGAACTGCCTCACTAGCAAAAATATTCACAGTTCTTACAAGGGATGCAATACACAACACTAGTGTACTGAAAGGGCAAAACTATAGATTTAAAATTACAAATGAAATTACATGTTTGATTTTGAGGTTTGAATACAGAAAAAAAAAAAAAAAAAATATATATATATATATATATTATTGAAAAAAAAAAGAAGAAAAGGAAAGAAAAGGGGGGAAGGGAAAAAGAAAAGAAATAGCATTAAATACTTCTTCAAGACGTCATCAAAAAATTTAAGCACTGCAGAGGTAACAAACATGTATAAAAGATTAAAAAGAATATTTTAAATTAACATTTCATAATATCTTTAAAAAAAAATCTGTATTTTTGGCAATAAGTTTTTTTTTTTTTTTTTTTCATATTCTTGCTCTTTTTTAAGGGTGGTAGAGAGCAAAAGATATTGATAAAGAAAATTTTTCCTTACTATTACGTATTAAGAATCTGAAAGTAATAATAATAATAATAATAATAATAAAAATCTATTTTAAGCAATTTAAATGTTCTTTATTTTTTCTCATTTAAAGAATGATAAAACAGGGTTTCCACATGTCAGAGAAAAATCTGAAAAATTTTATTTAGACTAATGGTATTTGAAATTAATTAAAAATGTCAGGAAAAATTGCCTAGTATCTCTCAAAAACCTAGAAAAATAATGTAAACTCAGAAAAAAATGCCGTTTTGACATACTCCATTTTTTCCTCTGAAACTTGTGTGAATATTGGCTTAGAACCTTAGATATTTCATTGTTATTATTTTACTTATAAAAATATGTATTTGTAATGCAAATTGGCTGAAATTGATGTTTTGAGACAATATGTTTAAGATATAAGATACAAAATAATCAGTTGCTAGTCAATGTAGAACTAAAACTATATTGACCAATAAACTTTATATTAATTTAGAAAATTATATTGTTAAATCGACTTGAATATCTGATTGAATAAAATTTATATTTGCAAGAAGAAAACTTTTTTCTATAATCAAGCATGTAGTCATTAGCTGAGCATGATTATGTTTTTTTAATTTTAATTTTTCATTATCATTGGTTGTTTAAAAGTGTTGTCTCATTCATGTAATTTATATATATACATATTTGTTTTCAAAGATTCTGTTGAGAAATCGTCAGTTGATTTAAATGAAAATGAAGAAAAAGGCAAATCTCATGAAGAAGCGAAAGGTGTGTCAGAAATGGCTGCAAAAATTTCAGAATTACCTAAAAGTGAATCAGATATTCCTGTAAGCTGTACACAAATTTCCTCTGAAACTGATAAGAAGGATTCTGGAGGTATTTAATATTTAAATTGATTCATTCTATATTGAAATTATTTCTTTTATTATACTTCATTTATTATTTACTTTTGTTAAAACTTCACATCATTTATATACTATTATTATTTGACGGTTGTATATGTGCTATATTTGCTCATATTTCCTTGGTATGCCAAATGATTGGGGGGGGAAAAAAATGAAGTTATATGTTTAAAAAAACTTTCTTAAAATCAGTATAGATAGTTTTTTTTTTTTTTTTTTTTTTTTTTAATTAGAAATCTAACCAAATAAATCAAACAGTAGCAGTATTATTTGCATTTCACATTTAAACAAATTTTTACGTACATTGAAATGTATAATAGCTTTTTAAATTCAAATTAAAAAAAAAAATTAAACTATATTTTAACTATACTGTTTTGTAAAAGTTTTCTCTTGAATATCATTAATTATAAAATGGTATTACTAGCATATAAACTAAAGTGTATGAGTATAGTAAATGTAAAGTCCTTATGTGCGATTCATTTAAATTTTAAATTTCTTGGACTACTTTCAAATGAATAAAACTGTGTATTACATTTTTTCAGTTATATATTAAATATAACACTGTTTTTTCATTATATTGTATAAGTACTTACTTATTGAAAATCATTAAATTGTTTTTGCTATCTCCTTATTAAAAAAAAAAAAAAAAAAAAGAGAGAGAGAGAGAAAAATTAAATTACAAAAGAAATTAAATAAAAGCTGCAATACAAGCTTTTTACCTGTTGGTAAAAAGGCAATTTAAAAATATCTTTACATAAAGATCTATGGGCTGCGTTAAAACAAACATCTTAAGCCTAAATATACAGAAATATGCATAAAAAATAAATAAATAGAAAAACAAATTAAACTTGGTTATATAAATTCTTTATTTAACTTGCCTGTTTTACTTAATGGTAACTTTTTATCTGAATTTATCATCCTTAATAATTTCTCCCTTGTTATTTACTTTGAATTTTTTGTTGATTATTTTTTTTTTGTTTTTACATTCAGCATGGCTTTTTAAAAAAAAATAAATATTATTTTCAGGACTCCTTAAATTTATTTAAATATTTAGTATAATTTACATATATACACTGTATGACAAAGAAAATGTAAGTTACTGCACATTTCTATTCTATCTAGCCTTTTTTCCTTTTCATGAGAATGCTTGTTTGGTGTTTTTACATTTTGCATGAAATGTGTTTCAGTTGTTTGTCATAATTTGCTAACAGTGCAGTGAAATGCGAAAATTACTTTTGTTTTGCTTGCATGGATTTTATCATTATTATTTAAAATATGTTGCTCAGCTTTAACTGATTTTTGATGAAATACTCATGATACATTTCCCAAAACTTATCTATACAATATTTTTTATTACTATTATTATTGTTTTGTTTTATTTATTTACTTATATTACAAGCAATTTCTTACATAATTCACAGTTATTTCAATAAACTTATATTTATTTGAAATAATTAAAAGGTATTTTAGGCATATTTGTAATGTTACATTTTAATTCGGATTTTCAATTAATTTAACAGTTTAATATTAATAAACCTCTCACTCTCTTTTAACAAAATTGCTCTTTTTTTTTATTATTTGTTTACTAAGTTATCTCATGAGTATTTCTTATTCTATTATTTTGATGTTTATGCTTACTTCTAACATTTTGTATGGCCTGTTTACTGTTTTAAATTAACATTTCTAATATTGTGTTACTAACATTCTAGCGCATGTTGAAGCATTGCATCCTGAAACTGATACAGTAGACTCAAAAGAACTTTGTAAAATTACCAAAGATTTATATATATCTGAGAAAGATTCTGATTTGATGACAGAAACTCAATCTAGTGAAAAAACTGTTAGCAATTTTGCATCTTGTGCATTTGTAAATACTGCATTTGCTGGAGCTGAAGCAATTGATGAAGTGGAACAGATTTCTCCTGTTCGTGCTCGTAGTCCTTATGAAGTCATACGTGGGGAAGAGGATCAAGTATCTGATGTTCCTTTTGAAGAAAAGCCTAGCTTAAGTGCTACTGATAAAATTACTTATATATCAAGGCATGTTGAAATTAGACGACGGCCATTATTACAACACATTCCTTCAGAAATTTCTGAGGAGGATTTGGTTGAGCGGGAACTAGCATCTCCAATTCCTAGGGATGAATTAGAATCCCCTGATCAGTCAGAAAGCAGGTTACTAAAAAAGGAAGCTTGTGATAAATCTCATATTGAAACTATATCTGTAGTTACTAAAGATAGTGATATTTCTACTTATGTTACTATTAAAACTGTTTCAATGCCTATTCAGGCTGAAGATAAAACAGTCAAAGATGAATCATCTGATATTGCAGTTACGAAAACTGTTACAGTGACTAAAGATGAGCATGCTGGTTATGCTGATCAAAGGACAGACTACGATATTACTTCTATAAAAGAAAGGCCTAGTGATATCAAGATTAAAAGTGATATTTCAGAATTTATAGCAAAAGACATGACTACTCCAGAATCAGATACTGGAATTCCAACAAGTCCATTTGAAATGGTTAGTGAAACTGAATTAAGTGATGGAGAACATAAAGTTAGTTCTTCTTTTATGTCTCATAGTTCTGCAAAAAGTGAGAAGGAGGATAAATCTAAAGATTCTGTGATAACTACTACTCATTCTCAAAGTTTTACCGACAAAACTATATCTGTTAGTGTGGTATCATCAGATGAGCATAAAGATAGTTCTACTTTAAATGAAAAATCCGAATCAAGTAGAATTGAAGATTTTACTACAAATATTATATCTAATGACAAACCTTTAACAAATGGACCTGGAGAAGTTGAATACCATCCAGAATATGATTATGATGGAGAAACTGTAAATAAGAAATATGACGATATTTATACAGAAAGATTAGCATATGATGTTGCAGAAATTGATGAAGAACATAAACGTCATTATAGTAGTGTATCTGATGATGTAATAGATTCAGAAATAAGAGAAATTTTGAGTTCAGATCAGCAGCTGGAAGATATAATTGAGAGACCTGTAACTCCTGAGCCTCCTAGAGATGATATTACAGATATACATTTTGTTAATCATTTAAAGAGATCTAGTCATGAGGAAATAGAAGGTTTGATGAGAGAAGGAGAATTTGCTTATTCAGATGATGCTCCACTGTCATCTCCTACAAGTCCTGATTCTAAGTCAGGTTTTGCATACGGAATGCATTTTGAAAAATATGAGATTGATGAGGGTGAAGAAGCTATGGATATTGACAGTGATCAATTTAGTGAAGAAAAAGAACCACCATACTCTTATAATATGAGATTTGAACGTGATCCTGATTTAGAAGAAGATGTTCCTTGTTATGGTGATTTATACACACATGAAGAAGAAGATGAGGATGTTTTAGAAAATGGAGAAAAATCTAAAGCTCTGCAAAAGCCAGGTAAAGACTCTGAATTTGATATACTTGCTGGACGAAAGTATTTCACAAAAAATGTTGAAGTGGATGAATTGTCTATGTCCTCATTGCAAGAATTTGAACGTTTAGAAGCAGAAATTGTGTCTGGTCGAAAATCTAGTGTTGGATCTCTTGATTCATTAAATGGTAAACAAGTAAACAGTAAAAGTGGAGATCATGATGATGTTTCTATGAGTTCTTTGACTGAATTTGAGAGAATTGAAAGAGAGTGTACTGAAGGAGAAAAAATAGATCCATCAATGCAAGAAAGCATTACTCAGTTATCAGAAATAGAAGAAGGACATGAAAGCCAAGCGTCTGAAGCCAGTCAAGAGAATAAGTCTGATATTGGAAGAGTTGAAGATATTAGTATTGCAGATGACTATAACAATCAGTTAGAAAATATAGAGGAAATAATTCTTTCAGTGGAAAATAAAAAAATAGATGAATTACCATTTCAAATTATGATGAAGCAAAAGCAAAAAACAGAACAAACAGAATATGATTTAGATATTACATCTGAAGAAAAACAAATTGATAATAAAATAACAGATATTAATAAAGAAAAAGTTACTAAAACAAGTTCTGTTACTGAAGTTACCAAATTAACTAGCTGGGCAACATCAAAATCTTTAGAATCTTCATCACTTGGTGATGGCAGAGATGATTTAGATCAAGATTCATTAAGAGATGAACTTTCTTTGAAACCTGATTCTCTAATTGATGATACAAAAATTGATTTTCAAGATTCTTTACATGAGGAAAGATTTGATGATGCTGATTCTTTGCAAGAAAATATTGATGAAATGAGGGATTCTCTTTTTGAAGAAAGGCATATAGAAGATGATTCGCTTCATGAAATGGATATTATGCCTGATGAATCTTCATTATCTCTAGAGGGTAGCTTACCTGCTATTGCTTCTTTAGATTCAAGTAAAGCTGATGAACCTACAAAATCTAAAATTACGTATCTTAGAGATAGTAAAGATATTCAGCCAGAAATTATCTTGGGATCAACTACAGAAACTTTTCAGATTAGGCAAACTCAAATAAATATTTCTGATTTACCAAGGGGTGCAGATCTTATGCAATCAAGTACAGATTCTTTAGAACAAAGTAGCTCTGCTCTAGCTGCATTTCAAATTGAAAGTGAATCACTTATGTCCTCAAGTTTAAATAGTGCAATAACATCTGAAGATAACACCATGGTATCTAGTTCTGATACAATAGAACCAGAAGGTAGAATTACTTTCAGGTATGAAGATATTCCAGTTGATGATATTGAAATGCTTGTCAGAAGTGGTCATAGGGTAATTGTTGATTCTGAAGGAAATATTCAAGCTCATTATAAAGGCAAACAATGTATAGGAACTGAAGAAATTACAAATACAGCCTTAGGTTTTCATAAAGATAGTACTGAAATAGAACTTCCACCAACTACAACAGTACAAGTCCATTCAGCTTTAACAACTGTTGGGTATGTAAATGGTAAACAAGAACAAGAAAAACATTTTCATCATACATCTGGTGAAGAAGATTATGAATCTTTTGAATCTTCACATTTTGATCCAGATGTTGAAGTTGAAGAAGTTCAAACAACCGATGAATTTGGTAATACTAAAATTATCCGCAAAATTAAAAAAGTTACACATACAAAAACTCAGTTTTCCTCGTCTTCTTCCCCGAAAAATGTGGAAGAAAAATTGAAGGAATTTCTGAGAGAGCATACTGCAGGTGATAAAGCTGGATCTGCTGAAGAAGAAATAGAAGAACAAAAAACAACAGATGAGAAAGGTAACATTGTTGTCATACGTACAGTTGAACGACATATTCATACAGAACCTGAAATACATTCAAAAACTTTTACTGGACCAACTGCTGATTTGCAGTCACAAAAATTTGTAGAAACTTTCCAAACTCTAGATCCTACTGAAGATGTTAGTGAATATGAGAAAGTTGATGAACAAGGAAATGTTGTTCGTGTTACAGAAAAATTTGTAGTTACACCCAAAGTGCACACTGTATCTTTCAGTGGTCCTGATGCTCATAAGCAAATGGAAGACTACATGAAACAATGGACTTTACACTCTCAAAATTTGGGAGAATATGAAGGTGATCAACAAAGAGCTATGCTGCCATCAGTACAAATTGGCAGAACCTTTGAACAATCTGAAACTTCAGCTCCTTCAGGTATATGCATGACATTTTTTTAAATTTTTCTTATCATAAACTGTTTTTAATAGACTTTGAGCTTATAATATTTTTGAACTAATATACCATTTTTAATATGCTATTTGATACAGTTTTTTTTTTTTTTTTTTTTTTTTTTTTTAAGTAAATTACCTCTTCATAAAAATTTCAATTTATGCCTGTACCATAACTTTACTTGTGTGCATTGCCAAGCATTACTGTTCATGACTAATTTGATTGTATATGCTTGATAAATTATTTCTCTCCTTCAAAATAATTTTCATATTTTTAGGATGTTTGGCACAAAGAAATAAAATTTTAAAACTTAAAAAAAAAAAAAGGAAAGAAAGAAAAATAAAAAAGGAAATTGATAAATAAAAAAAATTTAATATAAATCTTAATAATAGTAATTTCAGTAAATTTCAGTAAAATAATGCATTTTCCAATAAAATATTTAATACATTTAACTATTTCTTTGCTTTCAATTATGTTCTTAAAACAAAATATTAAACATTGGAATAGGGGGGCACAACTTGTGATTCAAAGCCCAAATGTGACCCTTGACCCTTGAGAAATTAACTTTTGGCCCTCCAAAAATCTTTATAATAATGTTAATTTAATACAGGTATGCGTGAACAGACATTATCTTGATAGTGAACATCCATATTCCATTCTGCTATATTGAGTAGCCATTCATTTTATAAACACCTGTATTGAGTAACCCTTTCGCCTGAAAGGTTGTACATTAGAGTAATCAAGATTTATGTATGTACGAGGTATAGTCAATAAGTTCGGGGACTACCCCCCCCCCTCTCATGCCTGGTGTGTGGGTGAACCAAAATAAAGATGTGGTTTGCTAGTCAGGTTCTCTGTGCACATGTGAGATAACACATAACACTTTGTGAAACTAATAAGGCATGAAGCTCACCATTCAACTGAAGACTTTCTGCCTGTGATGTTGATGTAGCAAAATGTCCTATTTAGAGTAAGTTCCAACATTAAATTTTGTCACAAATGAGGAGAAAATACTGCAGAAATAATATGGTTACTGCAATACTTCTTATAATATACACTAACAGCGATATTTTTATGTTACACTGTATACTTATTCTCTTAAAGATTTATTACATAGAACAAATGACTTTGTATAGCAAAGTAGATTTTTGCATTATTGAGGGAAATTTATACTGTGTTTGGGGGAAATTTCCGAGGTCTGAACATTTTCTGCACCCCTGCGGAGATGTAGCTATGTGCCAATCAAAAGGTTTCAAATGATACAACTTGTTTAAAAATGGAAGAGATGGTGTTACAGATGATCCGTGGAGGTATCCAGTTACTGTATGAACAGCGAACAACTAACAGGTAGGAGCAGTGATTAGACGCGATTGCCATCAAACAATTGATACAGTGACCAAACAGACTATCATTTCGCATGGAACATGTCACACAATCCTTTCTTCAGATTTGCACATGCATTGTACTCCAGGGCACATTTCCCGAAACTGAAAGATCACATCAAGGGCAAACAATTTGCAAATGCCTAAGAAATGAAGACAGTAATGACAGCCATTTTACGACAACTCTCAAGCAATGGTTTACAGGATTGTTTCCAGAAGCTATATCAATGCTGGCAGATGTATAGAGTTGCAGAAGAACATTATTTTGAAAGTGCTTCCATTTAGATTATTTTGTAAGTGTATTGGTTGTTATCTATAATAATAAAATATGTCTGTCTGTCTCTCTGTCTGTCTGAGCATCTATACGTTCAGCCCCTACTGAACGCAGAAGTATAAAATTTGACATACGGGTGCTCAGAAGCCTTCCCGAGGGAATAGTGAAAACAGAATTTAAAAATTTTAATTAGTTGCGGAGATATTAATAAAAATGTCGACCAATGTCGATCAAAAAATAATGACCAGGATTCAACGGCTAATTGCTTAAAAAAAAAAAAACATTCTATCAGCAGACGATTTCTTCTGCTGTCTGGAATGGAAACAAAACCTCTGGAAATCATTAATATCACATGTTCTTGAAGTGGGATTAAAAATTGCAAATTTCAAAATTCTTCAAATTTTCATTTATGTTGCATTTAAATTAATATTCGGATTACACAGCATATTATAAAGCTACTGTTCAATTTTCATGAAAGTATATTAATAAACAAAAAAATTACATTTTTATTGGGAAAAGATTAAGTTTTCTTTTATATTTTGCAGTACTTTGAATTGAGATATGCCGTTGAAATTTCGTAGTATTTGGTTTTAATGCCTGATAATTCGATTTTGAATATTTTTGAAAGAATAGAATTATTAGGGAGGGGGGAAAGGGGCAAAAAAATATATATATAGTTACAGCGTATGAAATTGGTATATTTAGGTTTTAAAGCAAGTTAAATCGATTGCGAATATTTTCGAGTGTAAAATTATTAGTAGGAACGGAAAGGGGGGAAGGGGCAAAGATGTAGAAAGGGAACGGGAATTTCGGAGAAAACCACGGAAAACCCGGAACACCTTTATTCTTTAATATTTTGCAGAGTTTCGAATTCCAATTTCTGCTCACATATCGTACTAAGGATTTTTAACGTTATATAGCCCGGAATTATGCAAGTTTTGGAGAAAACCATGGAAAATTCAAACACAAATCTCTTTATAAAAATTTTTATATTAGCTTTGTATCTCAGCTTCTAATTAACATAATTTCATAAGTAATATATCATTTAAAAAGTTATTGGAATTGAAGAGTATATGTTGCAAATCTCTGTCGCCAGAGGGTGCTTTAATATTTTAATAATTCAATATCTAGAATTCTAATTATGCTTAAATTACTTATAACACATCATTTGAAATATTACGGACTTTTAAACTGATATAAGCCGTTAAATTCCATACGGGAGTTTCAGAGAAAACCACAGAAAAGCCAGAACACCTTTATTACAATATCTCCAATTCTAATTATGATGCAGGCTTTCGAATTCCGATACTCCGTTCACATTTCGTATTAAGGATTTTTAACACGCAAGTTTCAAAGAAAAACCACGAAAAAAATCAGACACAAATTTGTTATAACAATGCTAATATTATCTTTGTATCTCAGTTTCTAATTAACATTTTCATAGGTAAAATATCATTTTAAAAGTCTTTTAAACTGAAATTGAGGAGTACATATTACAAATCTCTGTCGCCAGAGGGCGCTTTGACATTTTAATAATTCAATATCTCCAATTCTGATTATTAGTAAATTACTTATAGGGAGAAGATTGGGAGACCGCAGGCCCCACCGGGTTGCGGATTTCCCACGATCAGAATTTTCAAAGGTCCTTTACATGGTGAGCAGACAGGCTATTTCAAATCCTGAAACATAATGCGGCATCTTAGTCGCCACCGAGCGAAAATTTGCTACAGTTAAAATTTTCAAATCTATTTGCGGTATGAGCGTGGAAGCTGTTGTAAGTTCTAAAACGGGAATAAGGCGCCACCGAGCTGGACTTTGCTAAAGTCAGAATTGTGAAAGATCGTAACATGGTGAGCGAACAGGCTGTCTCAGATATTGAAACGAGAAGAGGGCGCCGTAGGCGCTACCGAGCAGGAATTTACTGCGATTAAATTTTTCAATAAAGTTATTTTCACATATGTCAATGAGCTGTTGTAAGACCTGAAACGGGAAAAAGGCGCCACCAAGCGAGGGTTTCGTAAAGTCGGACTTTTCAAGGATTGCGAACCAGCTGGTCGCCGAAGGCGGCTAGTCTATAATAATAAAAGATGATGTCTGTCTATCTGTTTGAGCATCTATACGTTCAGCCCCTACTGAACGCAGAAGTACAAAATTTGACATACAGGTGCTCAGAAGCCTTCCCGAGGGGATAGTGACAAAAGAATTTAAAAATTTTAATTAGTTGTGGAGATATTAATTAAAATGTCGACCTATGTCAAATCAAAAAGCGATCTCCATGACTGAGAATGCACCACAATTGCATAAAAACAGATGTTTTAACGGAGTTAAGAGCAGAAAAAGTGGAAAATAAATTAGAAATATTAGTCCGATTGTTAAGAATTCGGTATCAAATGAAAAGAGCGATTTTTCTGAATCTAAGAGTGCAAGCGGCATATCAATACAGCAATTAGATTTTTAAAATTAACTAAAGTATGAAATTTAGTTGGCAACATCATTTCAACTGCCAGATGACTGCCTGCGAGGAAAAAGGAAATGATCATAACCAATTAAGATATCATGTGTTTTATAGTGGGGGGAAAAATTGCAATTTTCAAACTATTTCGAATTTTCATTCACGCTACATTTAAATTAATATTCGACCTAGGCATCATATTATAAAGCTACAGTTCAATTTTCATGAAAATATGTTAATAAACAAAAAAAAAAAAAATACTACATTTTTATTTGGAAAAGATTAAGTTTTTTTTTTTATATTTTGCAGTATTTTAAACTGAGATATGCTGTTGAAATTTCGTAGTATTTTGTTTTAATGCCTGATAATTTGATTGTGAATAATTTTGAAAATGTAGAATTATTAGGAAGAGCTTGAGGGGAGGGGGGGGGGAGAGTTACAGCACTTGAAATTGGTATTATTAGGTTTTAAAGCAAGATAAATCGATTGCGGATATTTCCAAGTTTAAAATTTTTAGGAGGGATGGAAAAGGGAGGGCGAAGGGACAACAATGTAGAAAAAGAACGATAGTTTCAAAGAAAACAATGGAAAACTCAAAACGCCTTTATTCTATTACAATATAAATTCAAAAAACAGCCTACTTGGAAATTCTTGCTAAATCTTTTGGTGTGGATCCACACCATCTTCAGGCTTGAACTCCGAAAATCCTATGTGTTGTGTCAGGACTTCAGTCACTTTCCTTCTACTTTTAACTGACTGAAGTGCTGACACAACACCTAGGATTTTCGGAGTTCAAGCCTGAAATGGTGTGGATCCACACCAAAAGATTTAGCAAGAATTTCCAAGTAGGCCGTTTTTTTTAATTTATATTGTAACTAGCCGCCTTCGGCGACCAGCTGGTTCGCGGTCCCTGAAAAATCCGACTATTTCTGACTTTAGCTAAGTCCCGCTCGTTGGCGCCTGCGGTGTCGTATAACATTTTTAAAAAAGATTTGTGTCTGACTTATCTGTGGTTTTCTCTAAAACTTGCTTAATTCCGGGCTATATATCGTTAAAAATTATTAGTACGAAATGTGAGCGAAAATCTGAATTTGAAACTCTGTAAAATATAAAAGAATAAAAATTTTCTGGTTTTTCCGTAGTTTTCTCCGAAAGTTTCGTACAGAATTTGAACGGCTTATATCATTTTAATAGCCTGCAATAAAAATACTTTAAAATATCTTTTGAATGATGTGTTATGTATTACAGTAATGAATATCTATGATATATTTTAGACTCAAAATGGCTAATCTATCAAGGGCGATTAACGATTTCTATTGAAATCCATCTAAAATTTAAGAATTCCAAAACTGCTTTTTTACAACCGAATTCATAAAAAAAAGGGGGGGGGGAAATCGATATTATTCTGTTAAAAGTAACTCATTAACAGATGAAATTGGTGAATGGTGTCATTAACAGATGAAATAAAAATGAATTTAAATAAATATAATGCCTATTTATTTTATTTTTAAAGCTATACTTTAGATTTTTTAACTGCATACAGGGGAGCCATAATGACGGGCAATTTCGAAGTTCTGCTTTTGATCGATTTTAAATTGAAAAAATTCAAAACTGCTTTTTTTATTTCCAGTATACTTTGTCATGTGGGCGAAAAACAAAAAAGTAAATTTTCTCGACCTCTAGCACCTGGCACTGAAGAATCTTATTCTCTCTTCTCTGTCAAGGTTAGTTGCAAGAGTTTCAGAAACGTCGATTCAGAATTTCATCGAAAACTGCCACGATACTGAAAATTAAAAAAATTATAACTCATTCAGTTTTTGAAATTTTCTCTCAATCTTTTGGGTATTCAATTGTTGAAGCGAGATCTATATACAAAAAAAAAAAAGAAATGATTTATCTCTAAACGCTTTTGAGTTATAAAATGTTTTGTGAAAAAATCGATGTTTCGTAAAATCTAAAAATATGGATCGCTAATCCGTATTTTGTAAAAATGTTTATATGGTTCGAAAGAGGATTAAATGTCCTTTCCAAATATACCAGTTGTTAAGAAATGGAACAGTTACTCGGTCGTACAGGGCATTTCAAAAAAGACAATCGAGAAAAAGAGAAATTTTGGACCCTTTTTAAAACTTTTTTTAAAAATATAAAAAATCCGTATTTTTTAAAAAAAATTGTACCTTAAGAATCGGTAATAAATGCTCTTTCTTGTGGTACAGGTGTATTTTCGATATTTTCAACAGATCGGCAGTGATCGCTTTAGAAAAACCCGCGAAATTTTTCTCTCTCTGCTTTCTCTTTTGAGGAACACGCTGAAGGGCGAAAATTACGATCGGCTCGCTTTTTAATTAGGCATTGGTTGACATTTTAATTAATATCTCTGGAACTAATTAAAATTTTTAAATTCTGTTTTCACTATCAACTCGGGAAGGCTTCTGAGCACCCGTATGTCAAATTTTATACTTCTGCGTTCAGTAGGGGCTGAACGTATAGATGCACAGACAGACAGACAGACAAACATCTTCTTTTATTATTATAGATATAAATAGGAAATTTTATTTAAATATTTAAGTACACCTTTATTCTTTTATATTTTGCAGAGTTTCGAATTTCAATTTCCACTCAAATTTCGTACTTAGGATTTTTAACGTTATTTAGCCCGGAATTACGCAAGTTTCGGAGAAAACCATGGATAAGTCAGATACAAATCTTTTTATAAAAATGTTAATATTACCTTTGTATCTCAACTTCTAATTAACATAATTTCGTAAGCAATATATCATTTGAAAAGTTATTGGAATTGAAAAGTATATGTTGTTATATCTCTGTCGCTAGAGGGTGCTTTGATATTTTAATTATACAATATCTAGAATTCTAATTATGATTAAATTACTTATAATACATCATTTGAAATATTGCGGACTTTTAAATTGATATAAGCTGTTAAATTCCGTACTGGAGTTTCAGAGAAAACCACAAAAAAGCCAGAACACTTTTATCACATCTCCAATTCTAATTATGATGCAGGCTTTCGAATTCCGATACTCCGCTCACTTTTCGTATTAAGGATTTTTAACACTATTTAGCCCGCAGTTATGCAAGTTTCAGAGGAAAAAAAAAAAATTATTCGGATAGGCGGTAAGAGGCAAAAATATAGAAATAAGAGTTAGAGCATTGAAAATTAGTATTATTAGGTTTTAAGGCCCGATAAATCGATTGCGGATATTTTCGAAAGTGTAGAATGGGGAAGTTGCACACTGAAGGAAAAACAATTTCTTTTAATTGTAATCGATAAAATCAATCTTGGGAATCCGAAAAATCCAATTAAAATCTTAAAATTATTTCAAATTAACTTTTAATTAACGTTTTAAAATCGCTAAAAACCAAAACAAAACCACGTGATCCGAAAACGCTCCGTGAGGGGGTTGACGTCACAGTACACGAAGTGTGAATGCTTACACTCTTTTATCGCTTGCTTTTCTTTTTGTTCGCTCTATTCTAATCTGTATTTTATAGTTTATTCTTAAAATTTTTACCTTTTGTAAGAAATAACTTAAACCTTCCATAACTATACTATATCTTATATCTTATATATATATATATTTCTATTTTTATTTCTATAATGTCGATTTTGGATTTGTAAAAGAGCAATCGGATAATGTTCCGAAAATAGATGCTCTTTCCATATTCTCACTTTTGAGAAGAAACCTCGATTTTATTAGCGCATAAATATAAGAGTAGCTAAAGCTAAACGATCTAGATTTGTTCTGTATTCATATTTTGAAAATTATAAACGTCTTCATAATAGAATTTTAGCATTGCTTTAATATATTAGTAGTATTTTTTTACATTTCTCTAATTTTTTACATGCTTGTATGTGAGAATATTTCTTTTTTCATAATGTATGCTTAAAGATTTAATTATAATTAAAATATTCATTAAAATTTCATAGTACATAAAAATATATTTTACTGATTATTTATTTTATTATTATTATTATTTTTTAACCAGAATTTTTTAATTATGTTATTTTATAAATTATATATGATTATTTTATAGAGCAGTCATTAATTATGTATTTAATATTTATTTCATGTTTTTGCAACGAAAAAAAAAGGGGCCCATTTTAGATATTTGGATTTTGTGAAGGGGAAGCAAATGGGTCCCAGTTTTTACCTGGATCGACCCCTGATATATTCTAAACATATTTGGATTTTACATTAAGGCTTCATTGATAAATGAATTTAATATATATATATACACTGGTGGACAATTGCTAAGGACGGATGACAATAGCTTAGTTATTGTCATCCGTCCTTAGCAATTGTCCACCAGCGTTTGATTGCTGAAATTTACTGCAAATTTTTAATTAATTATTTAATACCATTCATATTTATAACTAGATCATGTATAACTTATAAGGTATTATTACATTTAAAATATATTTCATGTGTTTATTTTATTTTAAAGTACTTTATATATTTCCTATTGCTAAATGTTGTTATTATTATTACTTTCTATTTCTATTAATCTTTTCTTTCTATTTTTAAATTTTTCCAAATAAAAAAGTAATTACATTATAAAAATAACTAAACGCGTTTCTATATATATATACATATATAAATAATATTAATATTTTTGTACGGAGACCTTTTAATTTAATTTATTTATTTAGAATGATAAGCGCATGTAATTTTCCTTAAATACTTTTCAATTTCTCAAACTGCATCACTATAATGTTTTTAATTATTCACAATTTTCAGCTGCTATTTTAATAGAAATATTGTTAAGTTATACTATTGAAATGTATTAAAAAAGTTATATATATATATATATATATATATACAGATATACTGGCATCTCATAATTATAAAAGTAATCTAATTTAGGTTAATTTAGCATAAACTATTCTAGATTATTTAAGCAATGAAAATATGCATATTATTCAGTTAAATATTATTACTCAATCCCAATATTTTATTTCTGTACTCAGTCTATAATAATAATAAAATAATAATAAATCTATAAAACATAATAAAATGAAACAAAACAAGTATTTAAAAGATACATCTTTGGCATAGCATACTAAAAACATTCTTTAAGAAAATTCTATTGATCAACTATTATTTCGATTATAGTTTAATTTGGATTAATAACAGCAGGCGAGTACAAAAAAATATCATTGAAACTTGGTGTCATTTACAGAATGAAGTGATGTTTAATGAGTTCAAATAGTTTTAATATTTTTTTTTAAAGAAAGAATACAAAATTTCGCTGAATGCACGATTTTTCTTTACAATACAAGAGGGAGAAATTCAGCCGGCAGTTCATTTCATGGATAGTGACGTCACGATAGGTTTTATCACGTGACGCAGCGTTTTCCCGCCAACATGAGAACTACGTCTTTTAAAGTTAATTTATTAAAGCATCCGGTTTTCAAATATGCATAAAAATGGTATCAAAATGTTTGTATTTTCATGCTCTATCATTTACAAGTCAAAATGAAAAATGTGCAATTTCCCCATTATTATGAGGGGTGGCGCAACGGTTAAAATAAAGAAATTCAGATAGAACATTTAAAATTTGTATTATTAGGTTTAAAAGCCCGAGAAAACAATTACGGACAGGGTTGCTACGGTACCTGGAAAACTCAGGGAATTTGAAAATCTAGTAAAAAACAGGGAAAACTCAGGGAATTTCAAAATTTATTGCAAAAACAGGGAAAATTCAGGGAATTTTGAAATTTTTTGGAAAAACATTGGAAAATTTTTTCGTAATCAAATATTTTTTTAAAGTTTTAGTACTTTATAATGAATAAATTATGTTTTTTTTTCTCCAACTATAATAAGTTAATAAAATTAATAAACCCTAAATATGTTCAATTGACTTGTAAGCATGTTAAATTCTAATGCTGCATGATTGCGTGTCATCCATTTTACTTCTAAAAGAGACAGGGAAAACTGAAAGAGACAGGGAAAACTGAAAGAGACAGGGAAACAGGGAATTGAAAGTGTAAAATAATTACTAGGGTGGGAATGGTGGGCAAAGGAACACACGTGCCGTGCACGCATGTATACGCTGCCCAAGGCAGTAGGGGCCTGGCCTGATTATTACACCGATGAGAGAAGAATTTTTTTGTATTTATGTTTTTCCCTTACGATAATATAGGGATTCCTTAAGAGTGTCAAACAAAAATGTGCACTTGCAATGCACAATAGCCTGTGCTGCCGAAGGCAGTGGGGACCCGGTGCGACATTTTTCCCTACCAGAATTTTTTTTCTTTTTTTTTCACATGATAAAAATTAATGCAATTTTGAGAATTCATTAATTAGTGATTCATTTAAAAATAGTGACCAGCGAAGCGGGCCTAGTAGTAAATAAAGTTTCCGAATTTATTGACTGTACCTCGTATACATTTTCAAATATATACATTACTAAGCATTCTTTCTACCTACTTATTTTATTCATTTGTAGTGAAGTTTGGAAATAATACAATTGCAAATAGATTTTTATTAAAATTTGAAAAAAAATATATTATTATTAGTGTGCTCAAGTTTATAAAAATTATTGCACTAATCTCTTGGTTTATCATTCCATTGAATAACATTCTAAAATAAATAAATAAATATATCAGGTCTGGGTCTCTTTAGAAGAAATTATTCCAAACACAGATGCATCACAAAAATCAGCAAACTTAAAATGATCCTTTACAAAAGTTGGACAGTTTTACCAGGTTTCTTCAGAATTTTTTTTTTTTTTTTTTTTTTTAAGTTAAGAATTTCAGTAATAAGCTGAAAAGAATGTGCTGTAAGCAATGAGGCACAAAATTTTTTTGATTTGTGGCTAAATAATTTCAAATTTTAGGTAACAGCTTCAAATAAAAGATTGCCAATTAGCTGCAGAATAATTATCTATTTTAGTAATCAGCAGTGGAGAAAAATTACATGTTTGAGCAATTAATTGGCTTTAAAAATGCAAGCTTTATTAACAACCTAAGTAAAAAAGACATTTTATCAAGTAATGATTAAAATAAAAATCAAAACAATAGATTATAATATTGAATCAATCATATACTAGAAATTCAATGGTTAAATAATTTCACAAAATTATATGATACTATTTTTTACAAAAGATTTTTCTATTTTTTTTTTTTTTTTTTTTCTGAAATATTAGACTTTTTCACACACACACCCACCCAAAAAGGGATATTGTAAAGGAAGCTAGATAGACCCCTCCCCCCTTCTTATATATAGTAGGGATCATATTATTATTTTATTTATTTTTTTATCTTTTACGTTTTCTGTATTTTCTTAGTAAATACTAGATGAAATACCCTTCAGCTTTAGACATGCAAAGAACATTCTTAGATTTGCTCTCTAATAACGATGGATTTAGTCACACGTACAAGGTACAACTAAGGGAATAAAAAATTTTGAAGATAAATAAAAATACTTTGGATTGCTCTGTATCATAGAAAGCTAAATGACTTTTAACTTTTGTACAAGATTGCACCTACTTTTTACAATATTTATATACTTTGTTCTAGGAATATTACAAATACTTAAACAGATATTAAAAAAAAAAAAAAAAAAAAAAAAAATCTAATATTAATAATTTTTTGGCAAGTATTTTTTTTATAATGAGAATGGATTTTAATAAAATTTTTAAAAACTAGCATAAAAAATGCCAAAACGCTAGAGAAACATTATTGTGAAACATAAAGTACATACATTTAATTTTTAGTGAAATATGAATATTTTTAGTAAATAGTTTTTTACTGTAAATGTGCAAAATATACCATTTTTTTTAATTACTGAAAGCTAGATTTACAGGGGCAACCTATGTCAAAAACGTTCGCTGAACTTTATGTCTTTGTAAGAGCTACGAGATTATGAGGGGTTTTCATAAAAATGATTTTTCAAAGTATGGGGGAAATAAAACCAAGTAAAAACTACAATGTCTGGAATGCCAAAAAGAAAAAATTGCTAAGCAGATGTCTGTTTCGGTAGCATTTAGCATACTGTCCAATGCAATTTTTTCTCTTTGGCATTCTAGACATTGTAGTTTTTACTTGGTTTTATTAATATAGCACCAAGTCTCCTTTTAATATGGGTGAAATAATTTTTTCTGTAAATGAAATATGTGATATTTGGAAAACCCTTTATGGACTTGTAAATCTTACTAAGATTTATGAGTTCATGAGGGGTTTTTCTTATAAATAGTTTTTTGTAATGTGGTTGAAACAGTTGGATCTAAAAATTAAATACATGGCATATGGAAAACAGCGCTGCAGAATATTTCTAAATGGCCAAACAGTGTTTGGAGAAAATTTCAACTGACTGGGGAAATTTTGAATATTTTCTTAAGATAAATTAAAAATACAAGTCTAAAATAATAATTTGCTACTTTGCAATGCTTATAATAAACTAACAGCTGTATTTTATATTGCAGTGTATACTTATTCTCTCAAACACCTATTACATAGAAAAATGACTTTTGTATAACAAAATAGATTTTTTTCATTATTGGGGGAAATTTCCGATGCCTGAACATTTTCTGCACTTCTGATGACCCCTTATGAAAATTCAACTGCATAAAATATCTAAAGTGTAGCTCTTTCTTTTGATGATAATTTATATGTCTAAATATTCATAGTATTCGTACAACAAAGCATATAAATGTTCTAAAAAGTAGGTGAAATTATGTGTTAAAGTTACATGTATTTAGCAACATTTTATGATACAGGGTACTCCAAAATATTTTTGTTTAACTGTAGTCCATAGTTTATCTTCTAATTCCACTCATGACTGAATCGTTACTGTAAAATATAAGTAAGAATATTGTTTGTGTGTCTAAAGTTTGAAGCTATTTCAGCCAGTATTTCCTAAAAAAAAAAAAAAAAAAAAGTCAAAATGAAAAAAATTCTAACAATGCAAAGTATTATCATTTGGTGTCTAATTTTTACAGCTGTTTGTTTGAAGAATATACTTCCATTTGCAAAAAATTTTTAAATGAAGTAAGTAATATCGTGCTACAGAAAATTCTGCAAAATTGATTTTGTAGAATTTTACAAATTTTTGCATTCTTATATAGTCCTTGGGTCCTTATTATTGTATTTAGTAAAAAAAAAATCTGGATATTATAACATTAGGAAAAAACAAAGTGTCTTTTTAATAATGAAGATATTTAACTTTTCTGTATGAAAATATTCATTATAAAAGATATTAACAAAGAGCACTTTGAAATTTTTTTTATTTATAAAGAAGAATATTGCATTTAAAGTTAAAATTTAGTATTTATTTACTGTTGACTTTGTTTACATGTTTAAAAAATGTTATCAAAGGATACACATGTTTCACAATATACACAACATATATACATTATATACACTCTATTACAAAATAATATGACGCACAAAGAAGGAGTAATGTAAACTGGACACAAATTGACATGCCTACAGGTTTCGATGGAAAATGCAAAATTTTACAGTTTGACTGCCATCGAATGAGCATGCGATGCTGCAGTGCATCTCAACTGCTCAATTGGCAGAATATTAAAAATGAGAAATTTTGATTCCAAGTATAAATTCTTCAAGAATTTTATTCCATTTTCTCAGAAAGACAGAAACTATGCCTCGCATACAGGTGCGTGAACAATATGTGCAGATGTTAGCATATGAGAGAGGTGTGTAGTTGGACTCAAAGAAGCTGTTTGGTCTAATCTGCAAATTGTTTGACAATTCGATAGGAGTGATTCCACTATTAGATGATATTGACAGGAATGGGTGAAAAATGGCCGAACACAGTGTCAGGAAAGAAGTGGTCGGCCTAAAGAGAAGACAGAACATGAGCAAACCAATTAGTCGTCATAGCTGTATTCAAAGCTCCAATTCATCATTATCATCGATTCTACATGCAACTGGTACTTCAGTGACTTCAAAGACCATTAATAGGCTTCTCTGAGAAATGGGGTTAAGATCACGGAGCTCCTTGTACTGACTACTATTAAACTTTGTATACCAACAAACATGCTTGCAGTGATATCGGGATAGTTTGAACTGAAATGTCACTGAATGGAGTAGAATTGTCTTCAGTGATGAGTCTCGATCCGATTTGATCCCCGGTGACCAGAGAAGATGCATCTGGAGATGCTCCGAAAAAAGGGGGAATTCCAATCTGACAGTTGCCAGCTGTATGACCCGACAACTAAGAATAATGGTGTGGGGTGTGTCATTTCATAGTAAGAACCCTTTGGTGTTCATCTGTGGCATCTCTACAGCATAGCGGTACGTCAATGACATTATACGCCCTGTTGTGTTTCCCTTCATATCATGCAATCCTGATCGTATATTTCAGCATGATAAAGCCTGTCTGCACCACACAAAGATAGTTTCTACTGCTTGTTTTCTTGCTTGTCCAACACTATTTTGGCCAGCAAAGTCCCGGGATCTCTCTTCCCACTGAGAACGTTTGGAGCATCATGAAAAGGGTTCTACAACCAGCTCGTGATTTTGCCTATCTAACGCATCAATTGGACAGAATTTGGCATGATATCTCACAGGAGCACATCTGCCAACTGTATCAGTTTATACCATGCCAAATAACTGCTTGCATAAGGGTCAGAAGTGAACCAACGCGTTATTGACTTGTTTATTTTGTGAGGCCCTTTCTCTTGATTAAATCATCCAAATTTTCTGAAACTGTAATCAGTTGTCTTTCTCCACATGTACATAGCATCTAACAATTTTCGTCCCATTCGGATAACTTCTTCTTGGTGTGTCATTTTTTTTTTTTTTTTTTTTTGTTATAGAGTGTGTATATATATACATATATATAAAGGATCATCGAAAAAGGTTGGACACATTTCATATTGTATTTAATGACATACTTATCATAAACCATTCTTTCATTGTAAAATGCAGGATTTTATGGATTTTTACCCTAATAAATTTAAATATAAGCACCACTGGTTGCTCTGGACCTGTGAAATCCATAATCCAATCTCTAACCATATGTGTTACGGAGCATGTCCGCCATCACTGTAGCAATTGCATTGACAATTTACTATTGTAAATGTGTCGAATCCTGTGCCTTTATGCTGTAAACAATGTTTTTGACATAACACTAGAAAAAGAAGTCGAGAAGTTTTAAATTGGAACTTCTTGGAGTCCAATACATGACGCATATTAAACTTTCTTCTAAACAGTTGCCATTGCGTTGATGGAAAGCTGAATGAAGATCTCTTCTCAGTGATGCCTCTGGTCTTTCAAAGTCCTGAGTCCCTAGGACCTATAAGTTCAAAAAATCTGGGTCCTTTTTTTTTTTTTTTTTTTTTTTAAAGGGGGGGGGGGGGTTCTCAAATAAATTTAAATTTATACATTAAAGATGTAAATTAATATTTTATTGTATTGTAATTGAAAAACAGTTTTTTATGAATTTTGAACAGGTCTTTTTGAGATTGTCTTAAATCTAATATTATGTTAGAGGCGGTTGCTGTTAAGAAAGAACTGAAAACATTTAGCTCAGTTTTTTTTTCCTCAGGAGGAGGAGTTTTGCGATAAACAGATCGATTATTTATAAAATTTAGTTATACATTCTAATTCAAATACAGTACAGGTACCGTACATGACCCATTATCTAGCAATCACGGGACTGACCCGATTCTGGTTATCGGAATTTTCCAGATTTCGATCTTTGTCGAAAACAGTAATATCACATCTGCAAAAGCTACCTCTCTCCTTTAACCACAAAATAAATTACCAATAAACTGAACTGATAACTTAAATAATGCATTAGAGAAAAAGTAAAAGAAGTGTACCGTAAAATCCCGAAAGTATCCCCTCCATCGAATATAACCTCCCCTCCCTTTTCTTCATTTTTTTTAAAGAATCTTGATTATAACCCCCCACCTGAAATTTATCTGTTTTGCTTTTCAAAAAGGGTTACTTTCGGGATTTTACGGTACTTACTTATCTTTAAAAAAAATTACTATAATAATAATAACAACATTCTGACATTAGCAAAAACAATTTATTTTTTTGTTTAACGCTATAAATATATCACTTTTTTTTTTTAATACTTAGGCTTTCTCAATAATAAAGTTTCTTGAATCTTAATACAGACATAATGTTATGTTCTTGTAATCACATTCATACATCCATTGTTTTTGTTTTGCTTCAGTGAATTTGGAACGCAGCAGGGTGATGCGATTCAGTGTATTGACACTTTTTACTGGTAAGATTTTCAATCAGAACTTCATTTTCATGTCTCAGAACTTTGTTTTAGTTTTTGCCGCAGCCACTTGTATGTGTTTATCATATTGGATTGGTATATCATATTGGAATTACATTGAAATGTTTTTGATTTTTTGAAAGAATATGGTTTTGTAACCATTTTCCGAATTTCATATTTCAGCTAAGTTTCAATATAAGGGTGCTCATTGGCGATTCACTATGAGGGGATATGATTCAGTATATCGTACACTTTTTACTGGTAATCTTTTCATATCAGAACTTCATTTTCACATCTCTGAACTTTGTTTTTGATTTCGCAGCGACCATTCATTTGTGTTTATTATATAGGATTGGCTCTTTTTCCTTTATGGAAAAATGGGTTTTTAAAGTATTTTTTTCTTCTTCAGAGCAGGATACTTTAAAAATATGAGGAAAATATCAGTTTTAATCAAAAAATATATTTAAAAATTTGCTTTTATTTTTTTTTTTTATTCAGACTGAAATTTTTTTTAAGAATGAAAATTATGCATCCCCCTTGGACACCCCACAATTATTTTTTTTTTGCGTCCTGCCTTTGATATTTTGCATAATTTATGCACTATAGTGCATTGCTTCCACTTTGCAGCTACACAGTGTTCATAGTCAAGATTGCGTACCAATTATATTAAAATATCTTAGACTATAATTGCCAAGTTGTTTGAAAAGAATATTATTGCATTTGCTGTATTTTTTTTAAAATAATGAGCTTTCAAAGTATGTCCAACTTTTTTTGATGATCCTGTATATCACAATACATTTCATTACAATCTTGTTTAAACCACCTCTTAGGATTGAACTTAAAGCCCAAGCATAAGCCTTTAGAAAACCTTTTGCAATTGGAAGTATAATGCTAATGTTTGTAATTTAAAAGATAGTCAAACAAATGATGATCAAACAAGCTGAAACAGCCAATATAGTATATATATATACAGGGGTGGCGCCAGCTAGGGGGCCGGGGGGGCACAGGCCCCCCCGTCGGGGAGTCTGTGACCCCCCATCGGGGCATACTCCTAAAATTTCTCGGGGGGGGGGGGGGGGGAAATACAAATTTTTCAGTTTTTCTACGATATTTTTAGAAAATGTCTGTCTGTGGCACGGTGATCTCCAAAACCACGAGGAGTACTAACAAATGAAATGATACAAATATTAACAGTAATATTATTAACAGTATTGAAGTTTTTGATAAATACTGATATAATAAACTCTCTTTATGTAGTGCCCCCCTGTCGGGGAGGTGGTGTCCCCCCGTCGGGGAATTTCTGGTGCCGCTACTGTATATATACATATATTAAATTTAGTTATAATCCCTTAACATTTTTCTTTAACTTACTCTTTTTGATGATTCCTGGAATAAAAAATTTATTTTTCTATTCAGTGAGTTTTAATCAAGAGCAAATGGAATTTTATTAATTTTGAATCAGGGTTGGGTTTCTTCCGGAAGAAACCAGTTTCTTCCAGGACAGTGGAAGAAACTGGAAGAAACCAACCAGAAGACAAAACAGATGTTAAAAATTAAAATTTATGGACTATATACACTAAAAGCATAAATATAATGTCAAACCTAAACTATGATCTAATTAATATTAAAAATATTTTTAGAAAAAAAAAGTTATTTGATAACAAACACTAAATATATACAGGTGATGGGTTTTTACGTTTCAATGCTTGTAATTTTAGATTTTTTTGCATAGATACTATCTCATATTGCTATACCTTCAAACAGTACAAGTGATAATTGCGGAATTAGCCATAATATTTGCACTTTTTTTTTTTTTTAAGGATACAATTTTTTGTATAATCTCGAAGCTGGTACCCAACGAACTGTATCAATAAGTACTAAGATACCTATGTTTAAACTTTCCTGCAGGTTCTCTAGGATTAAAAAAAAAAAAAAAAATCCATAGTTTATTTTTCAATTTAAAATAGATAAATACAAAGTGCAGTATTGAACTACTAAAAAACTTTTCATTTGTTTTACAGTCAACTCCCTCGAACTCTCAAAAGTTTTGTCCAGAGGTTGTGCGGATTACAGGAATTTGCAGATTGGAGATCATTGCCTTTGTTTACAGTTTTCTTTTGCAAATACAGAGTCAGTTATTATTAATTCATAAATAGACATCAAAATGGAAGGACGATTTTTAATAATTTTAGAATAAAATATTTCTTCAATATTAATGAAACTAATCTATCATAATTCATATATGATGGTAAATAATTTAAGCATATTCAAATAAATAGGCACATATAAAATGTAAACAGACAAATTTAAAAAATACGAAACAAAATATTTTTGAAAGTTCGGAAATAATATTCATCACTGATTAATTTTGTTAAACGTTGACTCAATAGTGATTTGTTTTAAACACTAGTCTGTATGAATTGCAGGATAATAAATACAAGAATGTTATTCCCCCTCCTCTCCAGTCGTGTTTCAAAGTAAGGATTAAGCTAAAAATTTGTTTTAAAAAAGTAAAAATGTGAATTTTTTTTTAAATATGAGATGTAATTTTTTTTTTTCATTCAAAAAACAATTACGGATTTGAAGGATTTGCAGATTATAAATCTGCGGATTAGAGGGAGTTGACTGTACTGTATATGACTATAAGGAAAATAGAGTTTTTGATGACATTTTGTAATACAGTAATTGAATATTAGTACTCTTAATTAACTGGATGTTTGTTAAGAGCTGTTTTATCAGAAAGTATAAGCAAGTGATCCAAACTATTATTTATTACCAGTTAAAGAAATAAAATCGTCTAGATTATAAAACTTTACACTGTTTAAATTGAAATTGATTTTTTTTACTGGATTTTGAGTATTTTGGAACGTGATCATTAGATACCAAAGATCACTTCGGTAAAAATCTCATAATTATTAATTAAATATATAATTAAATTTTTATAGGTATAATTAAAGTTACTTAAAGTTGTTTATAAGATAAATGAATCCACTGTATCTTACAAATCTGCAATTTATAGTATAAATTTTTAAGAAAAACAGTTTCTTCCATTTCTTCCACTTGGAAGAAACCTATTTCTTCCGGCCAGTTTTTTCCATGGTTTTTTCCACCTTGGAAGAAACTTGCCAACCCTGTTTTAAATGTTTACGTAATAAACATATTTTCCTAAAATAATTTGGAAAAACATGGGATTTTGCTTTAAAAAAAAAAAAAATAATAAAAATAAATTATTTTTTTATTATTATTATTTTTTTTTTTTTTTTTTTTTTTTTTTTTTAGAAAGGTATTTATTGACTCAAACAGCACCTAAAACAAATATTTCCTCATTTTAAGCATTTTTCTATTAGGAAGTATCTAACTACACTAGGAATAATTTAGATCCTGAACCTTTCCTGAACCACAACTCTTTTTACAAGAAAAAAATTCCAATGCCCCTTTCCCATAATAGTTCATTATACCAAATATTTATCTGACCTTATGAAGCTCCATTCCTTTAGGTTGTAGCAGCTTTTGGAGGTGGATCTACCCCATCCTCAGCAACCTTGTTTTGGCTTGCAGTAACTAACACTGAGGGTTGTTCCAAACTTGACTTAAGCCTGTGTGTGACTTGTGCCCATTACAAGAAAAACTGTTATCGATAATTTCAATCGTTTCGCGATAAAATGCATAATCGGAATTATTATCATTTGTGATTTTGGTAGTTCTATTAAAGTTTATGTCTATATTGTTATTTTGGTAGACTTTGGTTAAAGCTGTAGTTATTTTTACGTATTTTATATCGCTATTGTGTTCTTTTAACCTAGTAGATATTTTCCTTTTAGAGACTTCGATGTAGCACCTGATATTGTGGTTAGGATAATTAAAAGGGATCTTATAAATGCCTGTAGTTTCAAAAGGGGGATGGGATCTTTATCGCTACGAATTAACTGATTGGTTTAATAGGGATATTCAAATTGTGTTTTTTAACAGTATTTTTTATTTTAATTGATGCTCCTTGATCAAAAGAAATTGAAAAAGTAAATTTTGGGGGGACTTTTTTGGTGGTTTTATTCCTAACCACCAAAAAGTCCCCCCAAAATTTACTATCCTAACCATAATACTGGGTACTACATCAGAGTCTCTAAAAGGAAACTGTCTACTAGGCTAAAAGAACACAGTAGCAATATAAAATACAGAAAAATAGCTACAGCTTTAACCAAAGTCTACCAAAATAACAATGTAGACATAAGTTTCAATAAAACTACCAAAATTGCAAATTATAATAATTCCGGTTACGCATTTTACTGTGTGAAACAATTGAAATCATCTATAACAGTTTTTCTTGTAATGGACAGGAGTCACGCGCAGGCTTAAGTCAAGTTTGGCACCACCTTCTGGAGGAACGTCAAGAAAGCAAGAAACAACACTGAGTGTTAGTTACTGCAAGCCACAACAAGGTTGCTGAGGACGGGGCGGATCCGCCTCCGAAAGCCGCTACAACCTAAAGGTATGGAGCTTCATAAGGTCATTATTTAACTAATTATAGTTTAAAATGCTCCATTTTTTTTTTTTTTTTTTAATTTAAATATTTATCTTTTTAAAATTCTATGAACTGTAACAATATACCACCCCCATGCAAGGCTGCAGCACCTATTGAAAGTGGTACTGCCTCCGTTGAGAAACTATAGTTTAAAATATCTCTGTTCATTGAAGGTAGAAGGGGACACTACTATATATATTTGTATTTATATATTCTTCAAAATTTTAATGGCTTTTATGTTATCCACATATTATTGTAAATTGGACTGTAACTTGCATTGCAAGTATTATTACATTTTAATTAGCAGGGTGATCACTAGTCAGGGAAAGTCAGAGAATCGTAGAAAAGTCAGGGAATTTAAGTGAGTCTGGAAAAGTCATGCAATAGTCAAGGAATTTTATGTAAAGTCAAAGAATTTTGACAAATTTTGTGGAAATAAGCCATATTTGAAAGCTCGTTATCGTAAATTATTAAATTATTTGCTAATTTTGTGAAATTTTTTGGGGGAAAAAACAGCATAATTTAGGGGAAAGTCAGGGAAGATAGTGAAAAATAGTCAGGGAAAATCAGGGAATTTGGAAAAATTCTAATGTTAGCTACTTTGATTAGATAAATTAGCAGAACTAACTGTAAGTAATAAAATACTGGCTGATGTAAGCAGATATTTTAATTATATTTAAAATTACCTAATTAAAGTAATATTTATTATTTTTCCTTCTTTAAAGAAAAAGAAAAGTTTAATAAGTTGATTTTATATTTTTAAGGACTGTGTTTATATATTCTATCTCACTACTTTTACTAGATTCTTCAGAACACCTAGTCCGAAACGTTATTGGTGATACAATTGCAACAAAAACGTAAGTTCATGAATTCATTTTCTTTTTTATATCTAACTAAATACAAAATATTTAAATGTTTGATTTCATTTCAACACTCTTCTTTTTTTGAATGAAAACTTTATTTTTAAGTATTGATTAAATTTAAATTCAGTGTTTATTATTATGTTTTTTCCCATTGATAAATAGTTTGCTTAACATACTTTTCTGTAGTATTAGAATCTAAGTACATGCAATTAACAACAAGATATAAAATATATTTCCTTCAAGTGCATCAGAGTTTTATTTATCTATTCAGTGTCTTTAATATTAATACATTTTACAGTTTTGGAGTTAAAATTTATTTGATATTGTTTCCTTCATCTTTTCATTCTTTTTAAAATTCTTAAATTTTAAAAAGATATTCAACTATATACATTGAAGCATATCTGTATAGTTGTAGAGGTATTAAAATTGAGCTATATTCTACATATTCTGGTATCTATAGCATGTTTGAAATAGTCACAATTCATTTCATGAAACATATCATTATATAATTAAAACCAGGAAAATTTTCAATGTCTTGAACACTAAAGAGAAAAACTGAAAAAGACAACTGTTTTGGTAGCATTTTCTTTATGCACTCTTTAGTGCATAAAGCAATGCGAGAAAAATGCTTGTATATATATGAAAGGAATCAAATTCTGAGCAGCCAATAGAATTATGTTGAATGTAGAGGGGTGTGGGATTGGCCAATAGGAAATTAAGAGACTGTAGTTGTGAAAAATGTAGAAGAAATTAAAAACATGTGGACTTCCAACAATCAGGCAAATGAGGTACAGTGAAATCACAATTAAAATATATTTACAAAAATTGATGTAAAAAGCCTACAAAAAAATCGAGTTTGTGAATAGATTTGGGCGTACAAATTATTTTAGCTGAATCAGATTTAAAATTATGTTTTTTCTCACAGCAATGCTTAGAAATGGTCAATTTGTTCGTTTCTTGTTTACAGACAAAACTAATATATTCTTTTAGACAGAGTTTAAGACTGTGTTTAGTTTGACCTATATATGATGAACCACATTAGCAGGAAATACTATAAATGCTCACAAGAATTATACACATTTATAGGATTTTTTAATTGAGAAAGTGTGCATTTATTGGAAAGCGAAAAATTATTTTAAAATCATATTGTTTGAAAAAAAAAGCATTTTTTTTTTTTTTTTTTATGCACTGAAGCTAAATACTACCAAAACAGCTGTCGGCTTTACTGTTTTTCCTTTTGCCATTTAAGATGCTGAAGATTTTCTAATTTTAATTATCGAGCATCTCCATCAGTCTCCTCATAATATTCCGTAATAAATCATTATATAGTCACAGTTTAATTTATTGCCACAGATGTATTCATGTATTATTAATAACATTTGTGTTGATTTATTTACATATTCTTAAGTCCTTTTTTATAGAGTTATCATCCTTTAGGTATTATATTGTTAATGCTTTGATTTTTTTAGCTGTTGGGACCAAATGTATCCGTTATTATTATTATTTTACTTGCATACTTATAATTAAAAATTATATAATTAAAAAACTTCAACATTTGTTTCTTAACAGTAATACATACTTACTACTACGTAAATTATCATAAGATTTATCTACAAATGCACTTTTCATCTCATATTGAAATAACCTTTATTTTAGTACATTCTAAAAATTTTGAAAGAAAAAGTTAAAACCTTTAAAAAATATGTATAATTTAACATATCTGCTATATAACGGAAGTTTATATTTTTACTTTGCTGATTATTCTAAGATAGAATCAGTTAGGGTAACTTTGATTCTGCATTTTACGTATCTTCAGTTTCACATTCCCCATTTCATGTTCAATTTAAGATATTTTATAACAGCACTGGGGAAAAAGAAATATCGACTGCATATTTTTTATTTTTTTTTTTTTTTAGGGCAGAGGACTATTAGTCTCAATCTACGGATAAAACGTTGTCACCAGTTTTACGATGGTTGGACATTTATCAAAATTGAAAATTTATCAAAAATATAATTGAATAATTTGAAAGCAATGTTATAATTTGAAAAAAAAAACTAATAGTCCTTTGTACTAAACTAAATTCTGCTTTTATCAGAATTTCATTAAAATATTTTTTTTTTTTTTTTTTTTGAAAGAACAAAAAAAAAAAAAAAAGAAAGAAAGAAAGTAAGACATTTAATAATAATCAGTATTGAAACGGACAGTATTGAGAAAGTTGAAGAAGCCCTTTTTTAGACAAAAATACATAATTTATTTTAATTTTTAATTGTTGCCAAAAAAGTTTACGAGTTGATTTTAAATTTTTTTTTTTAAATAAAAAGAAATTCATGCGTAAATATGAAAATTGATATAAAACTTTGTGAAAAATTAAACTTGCAGGGTAAAATTGACATCATTATAGCTCTAAAGTGTTTTTTTTTTTATTATTATTATTGCTTCCTTATATAAAGTATAAGGAAGTGTTGTAATCTTGATTTGCAAAATGGATTTTATATCTCACATAGCTCAAAAGTGAATCATTGTAGAATGTTGCAAATTTATATGTGGGACTGTCATGATGTCTATTTATTAAAATAATTGTTTTTATTCTAAGATGTTTTTATTAACAGTGATAGAAATTTTTTAATAATAAATTCAGTTTGTAAAAATTTTTACATATTTCAAAATCGATTGTTAACTAGTTTTATTTATCCTGTAGACAGCAGTTTCATGCCAAATATAATACTACATTAAGCTATGAGCGGCTATTTCAACCATATAAGACAACTTTTTTTTTTTTTTTTTTTTGGGGGGGGGGGGATGGTAAACTTTATTTCCGTGGTTGCTGAATCAAAATATAACCATCTTTAGTTTTTTTTTTTTTTTTTTTAAATAAAAGAACAGAAATTTAAAAAATCGCCATTTTTATTTAAACTTATTCTTTCTCATAATTAAACAAACATTTCCTTCACGATACATTTAACATTCTGTATTAACTTTTTTCGCCTGTGAACTCTTTTCTTCTTCTGTTTGATGCTGCTCAGAACACGTTTTCGCTTTCACCCCTTTCACTTCCTCCCATTCTATCTTCCCCCTTATTTTCTATTTTTAGATTCACTCTTATAAATATTGTTTTAAAGTAAGAAATAGTAATTGGTATGGTTTTTATTATCAGCAATAAGGTACCAGACTTCAAGTTTTCATGCAAAATTAAGTTAAAAATGAGTTTTATAGAATAAATTGACAATAGAAATTTTTTATCATTACTTTTGATTTTAGTGGTAAAAATCTATAAGAAAGTGTAAAAAAAAATAAAAAAATTCTATGGTTAAAAATAGAGTTGTTTATAAAATGAACATTTACTATAAATTACATTTAAAAAATACCTTATTGTTCGTTATCCTCAAAGACTTACATAAAATAATAACCCCATCATTAACAAAAACTAACCAAAAATTACATATTGACATAGATTTGACAAGTATTAAAAAACTAACTACCATAATCATGATTATGCCAGGAGCCGGGATGTGTGAAACAATTAAAGTGCTAACAAACTTATGCACCTGCAATGATGTGGAACCCAATCAGAATCTAGATAGCTGATGGCATCAAATTTTAAACATAAATAAAAGAGAAAAGCAGTCGGAGATGTAGCACAACACAAGTCTATCGCCTAAAGAAGACCCAATGCTGGGTTAAAAAGCCTTCGAGGATAACGTGCATAAGATATTTTTTAAATATAATTTATAGTAAATCCTATGGTGTTTTTTGGTTGCAGACCCATGTAATCAAATAATTGACATAAATTGTCAGCTCTGTGGCAGAATTTATGCGACACAGCGACATTGTTGCAGAAAAGAAATTGTCACTTGCAGAAAGATTTACTCAGAAAAATTAAAGATATTCTAAATTTCAGTAGAAAATAGAAACTCATATCTTATATTTAAGAATTCTTCAACAGTCTATTAATAATATGGATATCTTTATAATTATATGTACATATAATATGTAAATTAGAAAATATGTTAATATTGTCTTGCAGAAAAGGTTTGCATGAACAAGGCTTGTCGCAAGCTTGAGCATAAAAATAGAAAAAAAGGCTTGAGCATAAAAATATTCTGTCACAAGGATTGTCAGAAAGCTTTATGCTTTGGGAGTTATCACTATATTATTGTCTGTTACTACTTTGTTTATATATTTATCCATTTATCTTTCAACTTCATTATTTCTTTTCAGGCTGACGTCTACTTTTTCTGCAGATTCTACTGAGAAAATAGAAATACCTGAATCTTCCACTAGTACAACAATATCATTAGAAACAGTAAGGAGTAAAAGTGACTCTTCTGAAGAAAAAAAATAATGCCAAAATAGCTTTAAAAAAAAATAACTACTTTGACCAATGTTGCCTGTCCATTGGGATGCTGAAGTCAGGGTTGGCTTAATTTTGCCCGACCCAAAAAAACCCGGGTGGGATTTTTCAATAAAACCCACTTGAAAAAACCCAAGTGGTATTTTTCAAAATCCTTATTTAAAATTACACTTTTATCTAACTTACAATAAATATATAAATATAAAACAATTATATACATTACTAGAACATGAACAAAGAATTTTTTGAAATATTGGAATTGCTCAAACTGCTCTTAAATATATATATATATATATATATGAAAAATTCCTTAAGAAAAAAAAAAAACTTATTAAAATACAATAAAAAATTATTTGTAAAAAAAGAAAAGGAAAAAAAAAAAAAGAGTTTTTTGTCAATATAAAAAAAAAATTAGGGGTCTTGATGGATGCAAAATATAAATAAATAAAAATCAGTTTTTTAAAAATTTCTGAAAACTTCAGTACAACACTGTTAAGTAATGTAGAGGGACAATAATTAAAACTATTTTATGGGAATCTATTCAATACAAAAAATTTAATGAAGCAACACTAAATAATTATTAAAATCCAGTTTTTTGTTGTATAGGGCCAACAAACAGAATTTTAGAAAAGTACAATTATTTAATTTTGAAAAAATTCTTTATAACTTAATCATAAAAAAGACTAGAAATTTTTAAGTAAAACTTTTAAAATTTTGATTTTAATGATTTTTTTTTTTTTTTTTTTCTTTCTATTATGAATATTTAATGTTTAAAAACAGGAAGAAAGAAAATATTCTTGAAAACTCTGATAAAACCCGAAAATACTCTGATAAAAACCCGGGTTTTTTTCCATCCCTGGCTGAAGTCATTGCTTGGTTACATATATAGCTTGTTTAAAGTGCCACATTGTTTCTTGTTCCTTTTTTTTTTAATGGATTTTTTAAAATTGAAATTGAAATTTCTAAAAAGTATTTACAACTTCTTAAACATTTATTTTTTATTTTAAAAAATATATTTTATTTAATTTATATTAAATTTTTAAGGGTATAATTTGTTTTTATTTTCTTTGTTAAATTACTTTTATATGTGCCATAAGAAGTTTTTTCAAAATATTTAGCATGATTGTAATATGTGATTATACTTTGTTGTTTGCTACTGCATCATATGTTATTACTTTTTTTTCCTCCTCTCTCTTTTGTCAAATCATATATATATAAAGGAAATAATCATTATGTAAAATTAACTGGGGAAAAAAAAATACAGAATTATATAGAATTCTCTTGTAGCAAATTCAATTACATGCTTGCAATGTTTGTGGTCTTTTAAAGTGAGCAGAAAATTTCAATCTTGGATAAGAGTTACACAAATAAATAGTTTTCTCCTGGTATGTCAAACTGCATTATTTCAAACAATATTAAGAAATACAAATTTCACAATTAAAATTTTCTTTGAATAATAAATTTATTTTTATTTATTTATTTTTTCAAAAATTATTTTATTAAAAAAAAAAAAAAAAATCTTCCAAGTTATTTTTAATTGAAAAATTTTTCTGCAGTTTGCAGAACACAAGTTTTGTTATGTAATTCAAATGTATGTATACTTCTTTGCTAGATTTAAACATCATTTATAAAAGTTTACTATGCTGTACATAGGTGTCATAGGTGCCAGCAAGAAGCAAAAATGTAAGCATGTCTTCTTTTTGGATTTTTAATTTTCATTTATATTTCTTCTTTAGCTTTGGTAATTTGGAAAAAAAATATTTAATAATTATTCGTTAAATGACTTAAAATAGCTGAACACTGAAAAAAAAAAAAAAAAAAGATTTGTAAGTAAAGACCTTTTTATTTATTGCAATAGAGAATTAGCTAATCGCTAGACTCCTTTAAAGATTTGTCCTACACTTATTTTTATATCGCCCATGTTAATGTTCTTCATCAGTGTATATTTTACAATATGAAGGCTGGTTTGGTAAAAATAGACAAATGAAAAAAAAAAAAAAAAAATCTAAGTTTTTTCTTTTAATTTACTTTTAAGAACATGTTATGTTCTTCCATTTTTGGCTGCATCAGTGTATATTTTACAATTTGAAGGCTGGTTTGGTAAAAATAGACAAATGAAAAAAAAAAAAAAATCTAAGTGTAAACGTATTTTGTAGTAATTTCAACTTTCAACTGCACCAAATGGATTTTGGGCTCTGTATGTATGATGTTCTCAGATTTAACTACTATACATAATATAATTACTTTTCTTTTTCTTTTAATTTACTTTTTTTCCTCTTTATAAATATAAATTATTACTTATTAGGATTTCGTTATTATTATTAATATTTAAACATCAATATAATGTAATATTAAAAAATAAATAAAACATTAACATCATGGTTTTGGCTACTGTAATTGTTCAAGTAAAAAAGTAAGTTTAGATTTCACATTAAAAATAAATAAATTTAAACTGAAATGTATTGAAAAAAAAAAAAATTAAAGAACATGTTATGTTCTTCCATTTTTGGCTGCATCAGTGTATATTTTACAATTTGAAGGCTGGTTTGGTAAAAATAGACAAATGAAAAAAAAAAAAAAATCTAAGTGTAAACGTATTTTGTAGTAATTTCAACTTTCAACTGCACCAAATGGATTTTGGGCTCTGTATGTATGATGTTCTCAGATTTAACTACTATACATAATATAATTACTTTTCTTTTTCTTTTAATTTACTTTTTTTCCTCTTTATAAATATAAATTATTACTTATTAGGATTTCGTTATTATTATTAATATTTAAACATCAATATAATGTAATATTAAAAAATAAATAAAACATTAACATCATGGTTTTGGCTACTGTAATTGTTCAAGTAAAAAAGTAAGTTTAGATTTCACATTAAAAATAAATAAATTTAAACTGAAATGTATTGAAAAAAAAAAAAATTAAAGAACATGTTATGTTCTTCCATTTTTGGCTGCATCAGTGTATATTTTACAATTTGAAGGCTGGTTTGGTAAAAATAGACAAATGAAAAAAAAAAAAAAAATCTAAGTGTAAATGTATTTTGTAGTAATTTCAACTTTCAACTGCACTAAATGGATTTTGGGCTCTGTATGTATGATGTTCTCAGATTTAACTACTATACATAATATAATTACTTTTCTTTTTTTTTTTTTCTTTTAATTTACTTTTTTTCCTCTTTATAAATATAAATTATTACTTATTAGGATTTCGTTATTATTATTAATATTTAAACATCAATATAATGTAATATTAAAAAATAAATAAAACATTAACATCATGGTTTTGGCTACTGTAATTGTTCAAGTAAAAAAGTAAGTTTAGATTTCACATTAAAAATAAATAAATTTAAACTGAAATGTATTGAAAAAAAAAAAAAAAAAAAAAAATTAAAGAACATGTTATGTTCTTCCATTTTTGGCTGCATCAGTGTATATTTTACAATTTGAAGGCTGGTTTGGTAAAAATAGACAAATGAAAAAAAAAAAAAAATCTAAGTGTAAATGTATTTTGTAGTAATTTCAACTTTCAACTGCACTAAATGGATTTTGGGCTCTGTATGTATGATGTTCTCAGATTTAACTACTATACATAATATAATTACTTTTCTTTTTTTTTTTCTTTTAATTTACTTTTTTTCCTCTTTATAAATATAAATTATTACATATTAGGATTTCGTTATTATTATTAATATTTAAACATCAATATAATGTAATATTAAAAAATAAATAAAACATTAACATCATGGTTTTGGCTACTGTAATTGTTCAAGTAAAAAAGTAAGTTTAGATTTCACATTAAAAATAAATAAATTTAAACTGAAATGTATTGAAAAAAAAAAAAATTAAAGAACATGTTATGTTCTTCCATTTTTGGCTGCATCAGTGTATATTTTACAATTTGAAGGCTGGTTTGGTAAAAATAGACAAATGAAAAAAAAAAAAAAATCTAAGTGTAAACGTATTTTGTAGTAATTTCAACTTTCAACTGCACCAAATGGATTTTGGGCTCTGTATGTATGATGTTCTCAGATTTAACTACTATACATAATATAATTACTTTTCTTTTTCTTTTAATTTACTTTTTTTCCTCTTTATAAATATAAATTATTATTTATTAGGATTTCGTTATTATTATTAATATTTAAACATCAATATAATGTAATATTAAAAAATAAATAAAACATTAACATCATGGTTTTGGCTACTGTAATTGTTCAAGTAAAAAAGTAAGTTTAGATTTCACATTAAAAATAAATAAATTTAAACTGAAATGTATTGAAAAAAAAAAAAATTAAAGAACATGTTATGTTCTTCCATTTTTGGCTGCATCAGTGTATATTTTACAATTTGAAGGCTGGTTTGGTAAAAATAGACAAATGAAAAAAAAAAAAAAAATCTAAGTGTAAATGTATTTTGTAGTAATTTCAACTTTCAACTGCACTAAATGGATTTTGGGCTCTGTATGTATGATGTTCTCAGATTTAACTACTATACATAATATAATTACTTTTCTTTTTTTTTTTTTCTTTTAATTTACTTTTTTTCCTCTTTATAAATATAAATTATTACTTATTAGGATTTCGTTATTATTATTAATATTTAAACATCAATATAATGTAATATTAAAAAATAAATAAAACATTAACATCATGGTTTTGGCTACTGTAATTGTTCAAGTAAAAAAGTAAGTTTAGATTTCACATTAAAAATAAATAAATTTAAACTGAAATGTATTGAAAAAAAAAAAAAAAAAAAAAAATTAAAGAACATGTTATGTTCTTCCATTTTTGGCTGCATCAGTGTATATTTTACAATTTGAAGGCTGGTTTGGTAAAAATAGACAAATGAAAAAAAAAAAAAAATCTAAGTGTAAATGTATTTTGTAGTAATTTCAACTTTCAACTGCACTAAATGGATTTTGGGCTCTGTATGTATGATGTTCTCAGATTTAACTACTATACATAATATAATTACTTTTCTTTTTTTTTTCTTTTAATTTACTTTTTTTCCTCTTTATAAATATAAATTATTACATATTAGGATTTCGTTATTATTATTAATATTTAAACATCAATATAATGTAATATTAAAAAATAAATAAAACATTAACATCATGGTTTTGGCTACTGTAATTGTTCAAGTAAAAAAGTAAGTTTAGATTTCACATTAAAAATAAATAAATTTAAACTGAAATGTATTGAAAAAAAAAAAAAAAAAAAAAAATTAAAGAACATGTTATGTTCTTCCATTTTTGGCTGCATCAGTGTATATTTTACAATTTGAAGGCTGGTTTGGTAAAAATAGACAAATGAAAAAAAAAAAAAAATCTAAGTGTAAATGTATTTTGTAGTAATTTCAACTTTCAACTGCACTAAATGGATTTTGGGCTCTGTATGTATGATGTTCTCAGATTTAACTACTATACATAATATAATTACTTTTCTTTTTTTTTTCTTTTAATTTACTTTTTTTCCTCTTTATAAATATAAATTATTACATATTAGGATTTCGTTATTATTATTAATATTTAAACATCAATATAATGTAATATTAAAAAATAAATAAAACATTAACATCATGGTTTTGGCTACTGTAATTGTTCAAGTAAAAAAGTAAGTTTAGATTTCACATTAAAAATAAATAAATTTAAACTGAAATGTATTGGAAAAAAAAAAAAAAAAAAAAAAAAAAATTAAAGAACATGTTATGTTCTTCCATTTTTGGCTGCATATAATTCTTACTAAATTAATTACATGTTTTTTTTTTTTTTTTTAATTGGTAGTTTTGCATCATCTTATAACTCTTTGGCTGTTTAACATATTTTTATTCCCATCAGTTTTCAACTCTTTGATTAAAAAGTATTAATATTAAAAAAATAAATAAACAATTAAACTAAACATTTATTTATTCTGTTTTTCTTTGTAACAAGCTATTTATTTATTTATTAATTCAACAATGGATTAAGAATATATATATATATGATGTAATTATGAGTACAGTCTAGTCTTTAGTAATCAAATCAAAGTATCTTTATTTCTTCATATCTGTGTCTGAGCAAATACAACAGAGACTTTTGATTATTTCGGGAAATTCCCAATCTCAAACCCAGGTTTGCCACGAGGTTTGGTAGCTAATGAATTTCGTATGAAATCTGCTCTGTTCATGTTCTGCCTTTTTTGTTTGGAATTTTCTTGATTCTAGTTGGCTGTTAATCTTTCCAGGAAATCATAAAAATATATCCAGGCTTTAATTTTATGCAACTGATGATCACGAAATATGTTTGTGCTGATATACAGAATGTGCTTTTAAAGTTTCTCCACTTTTTTTTTTTTATTTCTTGCATTTATAAAGTGCTATGTTAGTTATGTACCAAAAGTCATTTTATAGGAGCAATTTACGGATTATTGATGATCTATAATTTTGAATAGTGATATTTATAATAAGATTATTCTTAAATTAACATTACTTATTTTATATCCTTTCAAATTTTAATTTTTTTTTCTTTTTTTTTATCATATTAAGATTTTTATTTTCTCCCCTTTTATTTAGGGCAGGGGATAAATTAATCAAATTGCTTTTTATTATTGCCATCTAAATTATTCAATAAATAATAAGCAACAGAGATTATGGCAAAAGATTCAATTTTACTGGCTCTTTATTTACTATAAATTTTATTATGAAATTGTTAACCTATATAGCTTAAGAAAACCATACTTGAGTTTTAAGTATAATGAAGTATATTCCACTTTTAACATTAGGTAACTAAACTTAAATCAATGCTATTTATTTCTTAATCATTTCATTCATAGACAATTAAAAACATTTAAATTTCAATTGATTGAATATTAGATCATTGTTTATCTATCTTGAATCTGAAGACAATACTTAAAGGCAGGATTTTATTTACATTGAATCCAAACAAGTTATTTGAAAAAAGGAAAATTGATTAATGGTAAATATTGACATTTATACATTTTTCTTATTTCATATGATATATTTACTGAGGAATAAAGTAAGGAATTTTTCGTCCATAGAAGAAGAGCTCATAGCTCCTATTTGATTCACTCATGCAGTTGAAAATTTTGCCGAAAATAATCTCAAAATTTCTCACATTAAATCTGTGTTTGTCACTTTTCAAAAGTAACATGTTTTCTACAAAATGCATAACTATTTAAAACAGTATTATTTGCTTCTTCATTAATTGAAGTCTCTTCTTAAATATACATTTTTTGATCAAAATTTATTTTACAAAATGGCTCAAGCTATTTTTAAATAACAATTTCTTCTGCATTAAGGAATAATTTACAGGGTTTAGTGTTTTGGCATGGTAAGATACCATATGGTATAGCTTAATTTTTTATAGATGACTTTTCGATTTATGCAGTTTGGCTGACATATTAAAAAAATTATTTCGGAACAAAGTTTAAAAACGATTGTTAAAATCTAAAGTTGTTGCATTTAAAATTCTTTTTTATTTAAAATATTTTCATAAATTTATGTATGTTTGACATGCCTGTTTAATTGCTCTGTTGCATAATTAAATTGATTACAATTAGAAATGTTATTCATAGCTTAATGGACAGTGTAGCTTGGTTGAAAGAAATAACATCATGTAATTTACATCATGCCAGACTGACTTATTTAGATTTTGAATGTGATTGGTAAATCAGTAAATCTGAAGTTCCTGTTAAAAAAAAAAAAAAAAAGCTGTTCAGTGAAAAAGTTTACTTCTTCAGTGCCTGCATCAGGGTATATTAACTTTTGCCGTGTTTTATTTATTTGACAATAGATCAAGCTGCAGTGTTTTGTGTGACAGTTTGGTAAATCACTTGGTTACTTATTCCCTTGTAAATCATGAAAGCACAAAAAGGGAAGATGTTTTAGCAGTCTTAGTATTCACCTTTTAGGGTGAAGAATTTGCCTTTACACTTCAGCATTTATAAGTGCTCATTTAATTAATTATTCTTGTACATTTTGCTGAAATGGCTTGCATATTTATTTCTTTTGCAGTCACTGTTGCCATTTCAATTTCTAGAAATTATTGATTTTGGTAATATTTATTGTTAAATTTATGGCTTAGTAGAAAGACGTTCAAGTCAGTATGTGAATTTTACAAATTGCAGTTTGATTTTTATTGTGAAATGTGACTCTTGATTTGTGCAAAGATAATTGTGTCCAATTTTAATGCTAGAATTAAGAAATTGATATCAAATTGTGATTATCAATGAAATTATTTATATTTTGATATTTTTACAAATTAGGTGTATAAAGAAAAATTGTAGATGGAATATTTTTGAATATGTTTGACTAACTAGTAAATGTATATTTTAGCACAAAAGTTATTTTTTAGGTTCTTTACAGAATCTTTCTTGTTGAATTCTGGTCATTTTTTGCTTGCTTTAAAGTAATTTGTTTTATCTGTATAGAATGCCTTGTGAATTTTTTTTTTTTTTTTTCTAGATACTAATTATTATTATTATCATTATCATGGACACTTTTCTTTTTTTTTCTTCTAAGTGATGCTGTAGACATTCCTATATACAGCAGATTCAAATTTTTCATATCTTTAAGTGCAGAGACACATTTCAATGCAGTGTGAAACTGGAAAGCATATTTGAATTTTTTTCTTTTGAATGTTTTTTTCTTTTTTGGAAATATATTTTTAAGATTTACTTTTTGAATATTTAGCGCAAATTAAAAAAGAAATCTTACATTCATATTTAAAAAAGAAATTTTCTTTATAAAAAAGCCTATTATTGTGTATGATTGTTGTTCTACTTTTATGTATACTATTATATACTTTTAGAAAAAACTTATTATTCTATGAAATGTCATTGGAGGCTTTTTAATTTTATTTAAATGAACTTTCTTGAGAATTTAAAAATATTCAATTTTGGCAGAATTATTGACCTTTTTACTAATATAATGTATTGTTATAAAAATTATATGATTAATTAAGTGTTTTACACAGTTCTACTTTTTTTTAAAAAAAAGAAAGAAATTAATTTCATATATATGTCAATATGTTCCTTCTCCATCATTCATTTTCATCTTCTATGCTTCCACAATTTTCTGAAGCTTTAATCTTTGCTTCACTTTGGGTCATATTGGGGAGGGGGGGGGGGGTCTACAGATGAAAGTCAAAACTGTACATATTGTTGCTCCCATGTGTCTAGCTCACAATACTAGATTAGGAGATTTTTTTAAATAAGTATTTTAAGAATTTGCTCATATTGAAATATTTTGTGACATTTATTTTATTTAAAAAGTAAAGGGTTTTGGCTTTTCATGTTTAGTTTTTAATGAATATCACTTAATAAGCCTGAATATATTGACACAACTCTTGATAGTTCATGTGTAATGTATCTATCTGATACAGAAACTCAAATCTCCAAATCCAGACCTGCAAATTATGTAAAAATGAATATAGCAAGTTGCTATTGTATGGTGATATATTTCGTACTTAATTACAATTTTCCACTACATGATTATGTGTCGCTAAAGAAAAATATATTGTCATCCTTTGATTGCGGTGAATTTGCTTAAAATATGCACTTACACTTGGATATTCTATAGCAAGTGCATCTTTTTAGTTTCAACCAACAAGGTTTATTTCTATTGATTCTGTGTTAATATTGTATGTTACATGATTTTAATAGTTTGTTTTACTTATTTTTAATCTTATATGCAGTTTCATTATGAATATCTTTATCATCAGTCAGTAAATAAGATATTATGTCATTATTTAATAATGTTTGCTCATCACACTAAATAAAAGTTTTTTAATAAAACTCTTTTGTTTTGTTTCATTTAATTTATTTGTGACATTTACCTTAATTTTTAAATTTGTATTTATCTGAAATAGTGTTCTTTTAACCCTCTAAGTGTTTGAACCGGATTTTTGTAACTCACATAGACACCTTTGAAACAGTTTGAGACTGATTTGTGTAAAGCAAGAAATCTCTCTCCAAATCGTGCAAGACGTAAAATTGTATTTTAAAATCATGAAGCTAAAGTAGTCAATAAGATTATTTTTTTTAGACAGTAAAATTATATTTTAAGTAAAAATGTCATTTGAGGCTACACGTAGGGTTAATATGTTCAAATTGTGTTGGTAAATCTACCTCCAACACTATGATTCTATAACATCTTCATCTAGACCAGTGGTACTCAACTCGTCCCCAATGACCACTACTGGGTACTGTAGAAATTTTGTCCGATACTCAAACACTTTTCTTTTTCTTGTCTTTCTAAAAAGACTGAAATGGAAAAATGCTTTGTTGTTATATGCTTTCATTTATTATAACTCTGTTTTGAAAATTTTGTAAAATAAAGTTACTTCCCTATTTTATAAAAGACCATTTTTGTGGGCAATTAGAAAATTTTACTATTAATAGAGATACAGAAATGAGCGGTAGATCTAAAATGGTTGATTACCACTGATCTAGACGGATAGGACATCTATCATTAATAATTATTAATGATAGATGCCTTTGTTTTCTACTACATATTAAAACAGGCATCAATTTCATTTTTTTTCAATGGCAACCCATATTTTTGACCTCATATTCAAATTTCTGAGATCAAGGCAGTTCGGAAAAAGTCCTATTTATATACTTTAAATCAATTCCTGATAGAGTTATAAGCAAAAATGTATTAGGGGTCCGTCTATATATTTAGAAAAAATAAATTATGTTTTACCACAGAATGAACATTATTTATTAAGATCTATACCGGAAAAAAAGTACAAAAATATTTATTATAAAATAAAAATGAAGTTAATGATAGATAAGACTTATAAAAAAAGTCAAACATTTATTTCCATAATATTTAAGCAGATATACAGTAGAAGTTTAATAAACTTAATGACTAGTGTATAAATATTTTGACAAGAAAGACAAAGTCAAATTCAGTTTAAATATTTTTATTAAAAGAACTTTTAAAGATTCAAAAAATTATCCAACAATAACAATTAGGAAAAATATTTAACAATTAGTTTAGCTATCTTCTATAATAATAAATGGAAAGGTTTGTCTGTCTGTCTGTTCTTTTATACGTTCAGCCCCTACTGAACGCAGAAGTACAAGAATTGACACACGGATGCTCTGGAGCCTTTCCGATGTTTTCCTCGAAACAGAATTTAAAAATCTTAATTAGTTTCGGAGATATTAATTAAAATGTTGACCCATGTCGATCGAACAATGACCAAAAATCCTTATTGCTTAAAATGGAATTAGAGATTTCATGTGATTTACATGTTTTAGAATGTCCTGATTAGGTTTTCTTTTGTATCTCAGCTAAAATTTCGATATTTCAAATTCCAATTAAATTATTTTTAATACATCATTCGAAAGATATTTTAAAGTTCTTTTAAATTATCGAAAGTTTTCACCAGATTTACACGTTTTGAGGTCTCCTGAATTAGTTTTCTTTTGTATCTGAGCTACTAATTAAAATAATTTCATAAGTAATACATCATTAGAAAACTTTTTTGATTTGGAATCGAACAGTGGAATACAGAAATTTGTACTGCCAGATGGCACTGCAATATTTTAAAATTTCAATTTCTAATTATGATTAAATTATTTTTAGTACATCATTCGAAAGATATTTTAAAGTTCTTTTAAATTATCGAAAGTTTTCACCAGATTTACACGTTTTGAGGTGTCCTGAATCAGTTTTCTTTTATATCTCAGAAATTAATTAAAAAAATTTCATAAGTAACACATCATTTGAAAGCTTTGTTGACTTGATACACATTTTAAAGTACTTTTACATTATCAGGGGTTAATCCAGGTTTTTGAAAATGGTACCCCATTTGTGAATTTTGTAAATAATTTGTGAAATTTTTTTTTATTAATTTGTGAAAATTAAAAATGCCTAGTGAACAAATTAACCGAAGTGCACAAAGTAATTTATACAGTTTTAAAATACCAATAAAAATATAAAAGTTGTAAAATAGAGTTATATTTATGTTGATTGGGTAAATACCTAAATTGAAGCTGTTTATAATTTTTTTGTAAAATATTTGAGTATGCATATTACGTGACATTTCAAACCATCTAAGACATCACATATAACAGACTCGTTTCAAAAGTCACAAATTTTAAAGATCTCAACTAGCAATGGATAAATGCTTTATTCTCTAATAAGCAAATAATATTCATCATATCAAATGCTATAATATAAAGCTATTATATATACGTTCTCCCTCCTCTCATTTTGTGTCACTTTGACAATTTTTAAACAGTAATGAAGGAAAAGCTAAACGTCCAATTTCAGGGTATTTGGGAAAATCCTGGGTCCTCAGGACCCATGAGTTCCGAAGATCTGGGTCCTTCTTTAAAAAAAAATGGGTCGTATATACTATAAAGATATAAATTAAAATTATCTTATTGTAGTTAAAAGATATTTTTTTATGAATTTTTCATCAGCTCTTTTTGAGATTTCCTTAAAACTATTATGTAGGAGGTTTTTGCTGTTTAAAAACAACTGGAAATATTTAGCCCAGTGTGTTCTGGAACCAGAAAGGAAAAATTAACAAAAGAAAGTACAGTATAATAGCTATACATGTATATATTTACTAAATACATTTTATTTTCAGTGATATAAAATGCCATTTAAAAAAAAAAAAAAAAAAAAAAAAAGTCCTTGAAATTATCAGCATTAGGATAACAAAAAAAAAAAAAAAAAAAAAAAAAAAGGGAAGGAAGGAAAAGAAAATTTTGAAATAAACTAATGTTTGATTACAAAGATTGTCAATATTTTGAATTTTTAAATAACATTTTTCACCACTTTTCTAAAATAAAACTGAAATTATTTTTATTATTATTATTTAACGATTAAATTAATTAAAAATTATTTTAAAAAATAGTCTGTTATGGCCTTCACAAAACTTTCTTCTGTATCATTCTATTACAAGGCCACTTACTGTTTAACATGCACAAAAATTCAAACATAGCTTCTAACAGTAAATATTTTTATTTATCTGTGGAATTTGATGCAGATTTAATCAACAGATGCTGAAATGTAGCCACGTGGAAAATAACAAAAGGTGAGTAATAGCAGCGCCACCTGTAGGCCAATATACATCAAATTAAGTCAATAACTATTTTGGCACATTTATATGCCATAGAAGTTGAAAATTAGTCTTTCTATTTACGCGCGCAGCAGCGCCACCTGTCGGCCGATATGAACCCAAATTGAATCAGCATAGTATTTCACAGTAGTCCTTTCATATACCAAGTTTTGTGCAATAAATGGTAATAGAATATGAAATATAGTCTTCCCATTCAAGGGAAAAACTGCAGTATAACAGCGCCCCCTATCGGTCGGTATGCACCAAAATTGAATGAGCATAATTTTTCATAATGGCCTTCTCACTTATCAAGTTTTGATCGAGTATATATGATACAACCTTAGATATAGTCTTCCCTTAAATGGAAAAAATCGTATCGTCACCTGTTGAGTGATTTGCACCAAAATTTGATAGACACTAATTTATGTCAAAGTGCAACTACATATAAATTCATATGAAATTGTGTTCTCTAGTTCTTGAAATATAATCGCCACAAATTCTTGTCCCACACAAATAGAATTTTCTAAAAATTATCAAATCTTGTTCAGGACCTATCAAAACGTATAAAACCATCGAAAACCGCAAGTAAAAAAAATATTTATGAAACCAATTTGTTTTTCTATTGAATACAAAATAAAGTAAAAATTGAAGTATGGCGTTTCCGGAAAAAACGGGAAAGTTGGTAGCTATGTTCATGCCTTTCATTTCACTGGAACAACCAGACGTTAACAGCGACCTGCGCGATTAATATGAAAAAATGTATATTATTTTCGTCCTTTTGTAAAAACTTATTAGATTATAATTACCGAAATAATTATTGAAGTAATAATTTATCATGGTCCTCTTAAATCCGGAATTGCAAGGATCGCGGCAATTTTGAATTTTACAGATTTGTGAAAACTGATTTTTGATAATAAAAGAAACATGCCACATGCTATTTTTACTCCTTAAAAGCAAATTATACTTAATTTGGCGAATTAAATAATAAAATAGGAGACATGCACTCCGGAATTTTATAAAAACCCGTATTTTTCAGTTTCTTGGGGGGTGGGGGGAATTATTAAAAGTATAAAGATAAATATTCTATGATTTTGTATAATGTCAATAAATTTTAATATTATCCCTTTTATAGTTAGTTCTTAGCTCTCAAAAGAAATAAAGATGTACAGATGAGAGTTACGCTAGTCTGCATGCGGCCTGCTTCAAGGTCAAAGAGCAACGTGTTATGTAGAAGTAGGTCAGCGATTCTGTAAGGATCTTGAAGGAGTGTGTTTATTATCATTTAGCCAAGTCAAGAGATAACGGAATATTGAGCGTTATTTATTTATTTTATTCAGTGATTTTATTATTAAATATAATAGATACTTTTACTATGATTAAATATTGGACAAATGAGCACGCGTTTCCGGAAGTCACCGTGGAATGTCCATGTCCAACTGTCTTGCAGAAATCATTTATAATCTAAGTAATTGTTATCGCAAAATCGAAACAACATAAAAAAAAAAAATCAAAAGCTATTTTTAAACGCATGTGAACGATTTTACAGAACGCTCATCCCACACACACACACAAAAAAAAAATCTTTCTTTCGTTTGAGGATGAATTTTATTGCGCATCCCCTAGGCACCATATTAGTATATTTAGCTTCCCACCTGGCACCTTTGATATTTTTTGCGTAATTTACGCGCTATAGCGTATCTGTGGCATTAATTTACTCCATTTACTAACTTCTTTTATACCTCATTTCTCATTTGTAAAACTTCATTGCAGTAGAAAATTGAGAAATTGCATATATGTTGACAGGTTAACACCAAAAAATGTCAAGTCAAATTGTTAAAAGATAGAATAAATGTATAAATAAATTGCATTTAAAAAAAAAAAAAGTAAAAACTTAAACACACACAAGATAGGACTGGTTAAAATTGTATTATAGACAGTTTTCCAACTTTTTTTAATCATCTGTAAAATTATATTTATTTAACCAAAAGAAAATGTGATAATTTATTTTAAATTTTATGTTTTCGCAAAGCAATAGAACAGTAAAATCTTACTGAAATTCTTTATGGAGTTAGACCCTTTATAAAAATTCTTGAATTGCATATACAGACTACTGTAATCACATTTGCTCAACCATTTTATTTCTTCCAATGAACTTAGAACGCAGCAGAAAAGACAGAGGCTAAGCTTTGAAACAGAGCTTCTGTTGGCGATTCATTACGTGAGGATGCGATTCGGAGTATCGGCACTTTTTACTATAACCTTTTTGAATCGGAACTTTCTTTTCTCGTCTAGAAACAGTTTCTTTTTTTTTTTTTTTTTTTTTTTTTTTTTTTGGGGGGGGGGGGGGGCACTAGTTGCCTGTGTATGTTTATCATATTGCAGAGAAATACTTTTTTATTTTTTGAAAGAATGTGGTTTTTCGACCATTTTCCAAATTTCGGCTGAGCGCTGAGCTTCGATACAGGGCACGCATTGGCGATTCGTTTTGTAGTGATGTGATTCAATGATGAGATTCGGTTATGCGGCACTTTTTACTAGTAATCTTTTTGTATATGAATCGGAACTACGCTTTTGCGTCTCGGAACTGTTTTTGTTTTCGAGCCGACCGATCGTGTTCGAGTGTGTTTTTCGTACAGGATTGATTCTTTTTCTTTACAGCAGAAAAGGGTTACAAAGGATTTTTGTTGTTTCTTCTTCAGAGCGAGATGTTCCAAAAATATAAAGAAAATGTAAGTTTCAAGTGAGAATTTTTTTTTTTTTTTTTTTTTTTTTATCACTAAGAATGGACTTTTTGAAAGTGCCGTTTTGCCGAAAATTTATTTTGTGAAGGTACCGCATCGCTGAAAATTCATTTTGTGAAGGTACCGCATCGGCGAAAATTGACTTTGTGAAGGTACCGCATGGCCGAAAATTGAATTTGTGAAAGTGCCGCAAAGCGGCACTAAATTCGTTCTGGATTAACCCCTGATTATCGAAAATGGAATTCAAGATTTCACCCGATTTACACGTTTTGAGGTATCCTGATTAGGTTTTCTTTTGTGTCTCAGCTACTAATTAAAATAATTTTATAAGTAATACATCATTAGAAAGCTTTTTTGATTTGGAATCGAACAGTGGATTACAGAAATTTCTACCGCCAGATGGCGCTGTAATATTTTCAAATTTCAATTTCTAATTATGATTAAATTATTTTTAATGCATCATTCGAAAGATATTTTAAAGTTCTTTTATATTATCGACAGTTTTCACCAAATTTACACATTTTGAGGTCTCTTGAATTAGTTTTCTTTTGTATCTCAGCTACTAATTAAAATAATTTCATGAGTAATACATCATTTGAAAGCTTTGTTGATCTGGAATGGAACAATAGATTACAGAAATTTCTACCGCCAGATGGCGCTGTAATATTTTTAAATTTCAATATTTCATATTCTAATTATGATTAAATTATTTCTAATACATCATTCGAAAGATATTTTAAAGTACTTTTACATTATCGAAAGTGGAATTCGAGATTTCACCTGATTTACAATTTAAAGTGTCCTGATCAGGTTTTCTTTTGCATCTCAGCTAATTGAGTAAAAATTGGTATATGGAAGTGGTATATGCAAATTGGTATATGCCGTTCAAAATTGGTATACACAAGTTAATTAGGAGGGGCTGGAACGGTGGGGAAGGAATAGGCGTGCAGCGCGCATGGTACCCAGTGCGAGTTTTTACCCGATGATAAAAGATTTTTTTTTAATTTCATTTTTTTAATAATAAAAGTTTGAGTTGAGAAGGAATATGCGTGTACAGCGCACGCATATCTGCGCACGCACGGGTCTGCGCTGCCGAAGGCAGTGGCATCGTGAGTTTTTACCCGATGCTAAATGATATATTTTTTAATTCCTTTTCTTGAGAATGAAAGTTTATGAGTAATAACATGGAATTTTGAGAAGTCATAAGGATGGTGAAGGAATACGTGCGCGCAGCGCACGGGTCTATGCTGCCGAAGGCAGTGGGGACCCGGTGCGACATTTTTCCTGATCAGAATTTTTTTTCTCTTTTTTTATCACATGATAAAAATTAATGTAATTTTGAGAATTCATTAATTATTGTGATTCATTTAAAAATAGTGACCAGCGAAGCGGGCGTAGCCTGCTAGTCTATAATAATAAAAGAAGATGTCTGTCTGTCTCTCTGTCTGTGCATCTATACGTTCAGCCCCTACTGAACGCAGAAGTATAAAATTTGACATACGGGTGCTCAGAAGCCTTCCAAAGTTGATAGTGAAAACAGAATTTAAAAATTTTAATTAGTTCCGGAGATATTAATTAAAACGTCGACCAATGTCTAATTAAAAAGCGAATGGATCATAATTTTCGCCCTTCAAGTAGAATTCAGCGTGTTCCTCAAAAGACAAAGCAGAGAGAGAAAAATTTCGCGGGTTTTTCTAAAGCGATCGCTGCCGATCTGTTGGAAATATCGAAAATACACCTGTACCACAAGAAAGAGCATTTATTACCGATTCTTACGGTACAATTTTTTTTTTTAAATACGGATTTTTTATATTTTTAAAAAAAGTTTTAAAAAGGGTCAAAAATTTCTCTTTTTCTCGATCGTCTTTTTTGAAACGCCCTGTACTACCGAGTAACTGTTCCATTTCTTAACAACTGGTATATTTGGAAAGGACATTTAATCTTCTTTCGAACCATATAAACATTTTTACAAAATACGGATTAGCGATCCATATTTTTAAATTTTACGAAACATCGATTTTTTCACAAAACATTTTATAACTCAAAAGCGTTTAGAGATAAATCATTTCTTTTTTTTTTTTTTTTTTTTGGTTCATAGATCTCGCTTCAACAATTCAATTCCCAAAAGATAGTGAAAATTTCAAAAACTGAATGAGTTATAATTTTTTTAATTTTCAGTATCCCTGCAGTTTTCGATGAAATTCTGAATCTACGTTTCTGAAACTCTTGCGTTTGTCGTTCGAACAACAGTGGGGTTTTTTGTTACCATGGCAACTTCGCAGACGATATTTTGAAAGTAGAACGAAAGAGAAATAAATATATTTTACTGTCGCATGTTTTTGGACTGCGATAAAAAATTTCAAAATTCTTCAATTTTCCTCTACCGTGCACAAAACTTACTATATACCTTTAACATCACAACACAATGTTGCAGTTCAAATTTCCTCGATTTTGGAGAATAAACAAAAATTTACATTTAAATTTACATTTTAATTGCAAATTAAATTTTATTCTAATACGCGTATTTCAAATTCTAATTACGATTAAATTATTTTTAATAAATCATTCGAAAGATATTTTAAAGTACTTTTATATTATCGAAAGTGGAATTCGAGATTTCACCCGATTTACACGTTTCGAGGTTTCCTGATTAGGTTTTCTTTGGTATCTCAGCTACTAATTAAAATACGTCATTTGAAAGGTTTGTTGATTTGGAATTAAACAGTTCTAAAACCGGGATAAGGCATGTCACTAAGCTGTTGTAAGACCTGAAACAGGAAAAAGGTGCCACAGAGCGGGAGTTTCGTAAAGTCGGGTTTTTCAAGGATCGCGAACCAGCTGGTTGCCGAAGGCAGCTAGTATATAAGAAACTTAACAAATGTAAAAAAAAAATGTTTATATTAAAAGATTATCAAAGGTTAATTTCAAAACAACTGAACAGATCAATAAATTAAATCTAACATTTTAATTTATAAGAAGGCTTTACCTTTAAAAATTTTTCTGACTCCCAGATTTTCTAAATGAGACATCACATATAACAAAATACGATGTCAAAAAACAACTGATGATATTCAATAAGTAGAAGTAGTAGCTTTGGAAAAACTATGGTCGCCAGGTTGACACATAGTATAGAAAAAACGAAAAAAACTTGACAAGTTGAAGAATATTCATAGGCAAAGTTCAAAAAAGAAAACTGTGGTCGCCAGGTTGACACACAGTATGATATTTGTGAAGAAACTGTGGTTGCCAGGTTGACACATAGCAAAAAATAAGTAAATGTTAAAGATGACATTCAAAAAGGAAGTACAGTTCAAATAAACGCTGTAGTCTCCGAAAAAAACTCACAGATAAAACGAACTTACTATTTAAAACTTTTAATTGTCATTTGAACACTTAATTTAACAATTAACAACTTCAAAACAACTATGGTTGCTAACACGGAAAACGAACTTTACATATTCTTACAACTATTTAAAACTTTTAACAGCCAATTGAATAATATAATAAATAAATCTACGAGGACCAGCCTCAGATAAAACGGCAATCTCTTACAGCATTTTTACCAGTCGAATTCATCACCCAATTCAAAATAAAACACCTCTATCTATTTATATGAGAGTGTCTAAAGCATGTAGAATGATCAAAGAGCAAAGCCGCCAATCACGGCATAAATATTCAACCGCCATTCAACGCCATCCCGTGGTGAAATTCTTCAATCTCCGAACAAACTCCTGATAGCAGTGATGCCAGATTGGGGATTTTAAGGCTTCTGGGGACAATTTTGGGGTCCAAATGTTTGTGTAGACTTTTTTGGGGAATTCTAAAATTTTTGGGGACAAATCTGGAGAGTTCTTCTACTTTCTGTCTATGTTGGCAACGTAATGATTTATCCCTACGACTAGGGACTTTCAATAGCTTCTATAATAGAGTAAATAATTGTTCTAATTCCATTATTTTAAGTATTCCAGTAGTCTGCGTTATTTATGTGATCGTATGAAGCAAAGAAGAATAATTGTGTGTGGAATAATTAATGCATAACGCCAGGAACAGTTCGTCTAAATATCGCTGTAGTGCACATCGGTATCACGATCCTGAAAACTAAGAAAAGACATGGAAAGGGCTCACCAAAAAGAGACAGAGACCAAAATCTTCTGTGTAGGAAATCATTCTCTTTATTATATGACTTCATGGAGGGCAGGATGGAAACAGTCTGCTAGGTATCTGGTCCATTAATGCTTGGGTTGTAGCACATGTGTGTTAGGCACGCCGAGAGGTTTAATCTTTCACATTAATAAAATAAATTATAGTTTAGTTGCCGATAAAGCGCTAATGAGTAGCATGCATACTGGACCCTCGAACTACTGATTCATTAAGTTAGAGCTACGTCTATCTATCTAGAAGGTGGTTCATAACATAGAACATTCACCACGCGGCTTTCGCCAGGCCGCACGCGGCGCGAATGCCGAGAAGCGCCGGCACGCGAGAGATGCTATCGCCTCAGAGTCTGCCCATCAAGTGCCGTGAAAAACGCGCGCCGAGGGCATGCTCCCGAGCCCCAAACGTCACCACTAAGAGCGACCAATCAGGAACGGATGCCGACGAAAGAGTAGGGCGACAGGAGAAGAGCGTCAAAGTCACCCCACACTATAACGGGAGAAAAGGAGACCGCAAAAGAAGGAACAGGAGGGGAATTTGAAGTATTGTTGGAAAGCAACCTAACGGCATGAAACGGGATGCGCTGAATTTTAGACTAATTTAGATTAGATGGGAACATGTTAAGTTGTTTTTGCCAGAAATGTAGAAAAGCGATTTCATGCAACATGACACCCTCCCCAGAAATGGAGTTGAAAAAAAAAACAGAAGCTCGGCAGGTAAAAGAGAACCAGGAACACCCAAGCAGGAGGATCAGACACCCGACGACTATCCATCTACAAAGGGTTACATGACAACGCACATTGTGCTGATTACGAGTGAACATAAGTCTACATTAGGTGCAAGAAATGTGGCTACGTGAGAACACTTTACATGAACATGGAACAACTAGGTAAGATTACCTCAGAGTTATAACAAATAAAGATATTTTGTAATATCTGTGTCATTTTTTCTTTTGAAAACCACATATAAAAACTTCATCTGATAACCATTTTCAAACAGTAAATTAACTGTAATAGGCATATAATAAGACAAAAAGAAACATTTTGGACAAGTAGGTGAGTTACTATTGTTATACTGTGACAAAACTATTGTATTATTTCTAAGACAACAAAATCTGTAATCATAAACAGAATACTAATGAAGAAGCAGTAACCTATATCAGAGTTGCCTGAAAACAAATTACAATGGAAGACAACTAAACTACAGTCGTGATAAGTATAAATGGTTTTTTCTTTTTAATGAATGGTCTTTTTTTTTTTTTTTTTTTTTTTTTTTGCATGTCAATGTAAAATTTCGTGACAACAAGGTAAAATATGCCTATGATAAACAGGAGGAAAAAAAATACAAAAAACTGAAATATATTAAAATCAAGAAATGCATCTCTTCAACACAAGAGCAGTGACTAGTATGATCCTGGGTTGAAAAGGAGAGGGAAAAAAAGGAAACAGTAACATCAGAATTACATCCCTGCAGAAGATGGAATTCCGACGCACTGAAGCGCGGACAAAAAGGTAAGAAAACTATTTTGTAAATTAAGTTTATCTGCATAAAAAAGAAATATGAAGAAATTTTTTTTTTTTTTTTTAATCTATTGAGCAAAATACATAAATATTAAAGGAAACTGAGAATGTGTAAATACGTAAGGTGTGAAAGTGATTTACACTTGTAACCCAAACGAATACAAATACTTGTCCATATCGTTGAGCACCTAAAAGCCTGGTTTAAGAATATACATAAATGTCATAAAATACAGAAAAATTACCAGGTTTAATTTAATAACATGTATAAAAAGTCTACTATTTAGTATTTTAACCACTGAGAAGCAAAATGTAAACACAGAATTTTTTTTTTCTTTTTTTTTTTTAAGTATGAATTATTGTAAAACAAAATTGTAGCACATCTTCACTAGAATGGTAAATTTGGCAAATACCTAAATCATACCTGTTTAAAATGTCAGTATGTGTACATTATAAAGTATATAAACACAGTACAGGAAAAACATCAAAATATATTAGTGAGATATAAATACACTAAAAAAAATCAAGATTAGGTGAATATAATATGTATGGGATGGTATGCACAAAACTATAAAATTGAGGAGAGAAAAAAGTAAAACATGCAAATTAATACATACTAACTCGAATTTAACCTCTAAAAAAAATGGGTTTACAGAGTAATACTATTGTGAAATGTGTAAAACCGTAATACATACAAATATATATCCAGAAGAAGAAAAAAAAATTTTTCATTTAAACTACTTTTACGATTTTTTTTTTTTTTTTTTTTTTGAACCTGCGGCAATACAACATGTACCATTGAAAATATGTTGGCATCATTGCTAAAGTACCGTCTTACATCATGTAAAAAAAGTTTGTTAAATTTTTCACTTTTTTTTTTTTTTTTTTTTTAACTCCTCCCACAATTAAAAATTTTAAACAGATCTGCAAGAAGAGAAAAGAACCTAGATTTCTATTGTAAAAAGAATGGGGAGCTATTGGAAAATTGAAAACGGAGTATCAAATAGGAAATCACTAGCTGAAAGTGAAACACATTACAGGAATGCTCAAACAGATTTATGCAACATCACAGTTACAGACAGAGTGACAACCAAAAAAAAACTATTGGAATCTAAAGAGTCATTGAGCCAGCAATGAAACAAGACAAACGAATATATATGTAGGTATGCATCAGCCCCTGCAACAGATACACAGCCCACACCAGTCCATTCTAAGGCAATTGTATTAAACCTGACACTAAAAATAAAAACTTCGAAGGATAATTTGAGTTTTGGTAAGTAAGATACTCTTGAATAACTTTGTAATGAGAGGTAGAAAAAAAATTATGTCACATATTAAAAATAATGGAAGCTATTGAGTATGAGAAAATAAATTTGGGTTAGCTACACGTAAGAAGGAGTTACCCAAATACATAACTGAAGTGTGTAAGTGTAACTAAACATAGTATAGCTATTGAACATTTCATAACAGTATAAAAATGAATTGAATAAGTTGACTCAACCGTGAAAATGCAATCTAACAAAAATGTAGAGTAAGTGTATCTACTGATTGAAAAGTGACCCCCATGATGAAAATATGTGTGTAAACCACAAACAATACAAAAATGAACATTGCACTTCACATAAGAATCAAACAAGAGAAATTTTACTCGCCTATAGCAACTAAATAAATCAACTATTGAAATGTGTGAATAGTAATTGTATAAGAAAAGGAATATAATTCCCTATTGCATAAAACGTATCCAAAAGCATATCAAGAGCCATGAGAGAGAAAAAAAATCAACCTGAAACAACATATGTAATCTCACCACCATGTCGCGCACCAAACGACTGGTGTATGTGAGTGAAACGAAAAGTTGGGAACAGGTACAGACGTTTACACCTTGCCAAAATAAACGTAGTCCTGGAATGTGTGTGAAAAAACTATTGGAACATCGTTGAACCAGGTGAAATTCAAATCTAACACAGTACCAAAAATGCTTAAGGTTAAAATGTGTATTACAATGAAAAAAAAAAAATAACTAAAGGTAATTGAATGTAAATAAATGTGACCTAAAGTTTAGAGTCGGAACTCCTAACCAAATGTATTAGAATGTGCTGGTTAAATGGAGATTTAAAAAAAAAATGAAGTGAAGTTTTGCGAAAAAAAAAAAACATATGTGACATTAAAATAAAACTAAATAAAATAGCTTATCAATGTGTGAAAACCTAAAGATTATAGTACAACACATGTGTAAAAATGATTAAAAAAACGGAATGCTATTGAGTCATTATATAACAATAAATCTGAATGAAAGTGACAGACAATATTATGAAAAAAAAATCCAAGTGAAGATAAAAAAACAAATTATATACATATTCAATAAGGTAAATAAAACACATTAAAAATGAAAATAACGACATTACAAATAAGTAAAGTTCCAAGAAGTGAGAGTAGTGAAAAATAAAAACCCATGATCAATGTGTAAAGAAGTACAGCAATTTGTCGACCCTAAAACAAAAAGGCTGTACATGTGAAAAATGTAAGTGTATAAGTGAGTAATTGTATGAATAGATGCAAGCATTTACCCCCCAAAAATAAACACTGCAAAGTAGTGTGTGTGAATGTGTGAGAAAAATAAGTTCAGCAACTTGTCGATCGCCAAAGACAAAATCGCTGTGAACCTATAAATGTATGATGCAGGTATTTCCCATCACAAAAATAACGCTGCAAAAGAGTGTGTGTGAAAGTGTGTAATGTAAATCACATGGATATAACAGTTAACATTAACCACTACCTCACATCCTGAACAGTTAATTTTTTTTTAAATAATAGATAAATAATCATGGCATGTAACCGAATACATTACAAAAAAAGAAGAAAGCATGCAAATTAAAACAAATATATTGTGCATACCATGAAAAAAAATCATACTGAAGAGGTAAGTATCATTTTTAAATCAAAATTTTAAATTATTTCTGTAATATTCTGAATACACTAAAAAAAAAAAAACATATTTAAAAGCATTGAATCAATCGAAGGACAACCACACATTTACAAGAAAAATTTTGGCAATTTTTATATTGTCCTTATATATATATGAAATCACTTGCAACTCTTGCTGAAATACAACCTAAAATGATATCAGTAAGTGACCTGAAAAAGAGTACATATGCACACAGATATAAAGCAAAAAAAATTATGAATGTTCAATAAGTCATTAATAAAAGTTGCATTCAAACGCGAAATGATATACTATCTATATATTAATAGGCAAGCATAAAATTTGTTGTCCCTTTTTAACATATTAATTATGGGAGTAAAAGGTTGAAAATGGTATCATTCGAAAGGTATGGTTAGCCGGAAGGTGCGAATACAAATATTATTTTCTTACGATGTCAAGAAGGTATTTAAAAATACATTTATTTTTTATGCATTTTCCCCTTTTATACACGTATTCCTTCACATTAAAAAATACCTAAAAGTAGAAAGTTGTTAAATCTGGCAATTTCATAAAGCTCAAATAAAACCATAGACACAGTAATTTGTATAATGTAGCATCACTATACGCAAGCGAAGTGATGACGTCACTGTCTGTCCATGCAGCCATGTAAAAGATTTTCTATGTTAATTGTTCATTGAGTTTTTTGTAAAAAATTATTAAAAAATAACGGAAATTATCTGCCGATTTTAATTCCGATATTTGGGTATCCGCGATTGTAATGAAATGCTCGCCCTCTGGTGGGCTAAGGTGAAATTACAATAAACATGGTTTAATTCGAATTCCATACAGCCGCCATTGCTTGCCGATATTTAGTTTCACATATATTTATCGAATAAAAATGAATAAATACGGTAAAAAAGATAACACATACTTTTGTGTGCCACAGTGTAACTCCAAAGGATCAAGAAATCCAGAATTGAGCTTCCATTTATTTCCAAATGACAAATTTAAAATTTCACTTGCTTCGGCTAATGGAAGTAAAGAATTAATCAGATGATTTGAAGCTAATATTTGTTCAACTTCAGTTAAAAATCTACTTCCGATCGAACTTTGAATAAACTGAAGTATTTTTTCCAAAAGCAATCAATTTTCCATAATGTAATGGCGGAGAAATTATAGTACGAATATTAAGTAGAATAACATTAAGAACACTAATGGAACACACGTGGCTAATGTTTACTAACAACTGCAGTGTTCACAAAGCGCCGTCTATCGATCATTACAAACGCGGATAGTGGTTATATATAAGTTACTGTCTACATGTGTTTGATTGAGTTATTTTTTCTGTAAAATTGATAAAATTTTAATTTAAAATCACAAAATTCCAGAAAAAAAAATGGCAAACTTCCAGTTTCGAATGTAAACATAAACATTTCATTTCAAAGGGTGATATTTAAACAATAAATATTGAACTAATATACTAAATAAAAGGAAAATGGATTTGTTACTAACTGCTGCATGTATAAGTAGACGATACGGAAAAAATTCCGATTTCCGTTTTTTGCTGAATTTACATGTTTTGAGCTTTCTTTACGTTTCAATTCACTGAAATTGGCTACTTATTTTTTGAAAAAGTGTCTTTATTGCTAGCTTTTGTGGGTAGAAGAAGCAAGTCGAAGATACATAAAAACTTTTGATTTCCGGTTTTCGATGAATTTACACGTTTTGAGATTTCCTTGCATTTTAATTAAGTGAAATTAGTGAAACTGACTACTTATTTTTATTTTTTAAAAAGTGGATTTATTATTCTTTCCTCTGCATATATAAGTAGAAAATATAAGATTCAGAAATGTTTTAGATTTTCGGTTTTCGATAAAGTTGCACGTTTTGAAATTTCCCGAACTCAATTCGACCATTTTTGAAAAATATCTTTTTTTTTTTTTCTTTTTGTTCAAACACTGTACTTTATGAACCAATCGAATTAATTTAACAGAATTTGATACTTGGTTGGACCTTGGTCTGACATGGTACCTAATAGCTTCTGGGCTGTATCACACAACAAGGGGCGTTTTCACGTTGCGATTTTCTCTCATTTCAGGAAAGGCTAACATCTACAGAGAGAAATAGTTATATTAAGTAAAACTCTGCTGATTCAGTTAGAGTGAATATTGGCGAACAATTACCGCAGCTGTGTTTCAATTGCATTAAGTATAGGACAAGGCAATAACTTTGCTTTGCCTCGCTTTGCAAAAAAAAAAAAAAAAAATGGTCGAGTTTCGACCACTGGGCGATACTAGTTATTATTATTGCAGGCATGTCAGTTAACAGTTGCACAGTGCCTTCTTGCTACAATCAGTTCCATTCCTGTTAATGTAGGAAAGCATATCAATTTGTAGTTGTTTTAAAACCAGAAATAAAAAAAACGGAGCATCCAAATCATGAACTATATGAGTATACTGTAAAATATAGCAATATATTTTGAAAAAAACAAATATTTGGTTGAGATTCCTATTGTGCATAAAGAGGATGGAACTGGATTGACCTAGCAGGTGTAGGAGTGTGAAAAGCACACACGCGATGACCACGTGATTACACTCAGACAATCATTGTGTTAAGATTAAAATTTTTGTAGTATTTATTTCTGAATGCCTAAGTTGCCGACATCTTGGATGATATTTCACAGAGCAGCAGTTTTTTTTTTTTTTTTAATTCTCTTTTGAACATGAGCTTTTAAAACTTAGTCGCGAACAATGTGCACGGTGCGAAAATGGTAGGCACCAAATATAATAGAGAAAAATAATTGTTCTAATTCCATTATTTTAAGATTTTTAAGTATTCCAGTAGTCTGCCTTATTTATGTGATCGTATGAAGCAAAGGGAGGCATACTATTGTAACAATCGCAGCTATCGTAGATCACAAGTCGGATCGTAGTCGTAATTTTGATACAAATGTAACGCCATCGGCCATATTGGATCGTAAAGTTGTGATTGTTGACATAAAAATTTGCGACTGCCTGCGCTCTCCCGTAAGCTCTCACAAGTAAGATGGCGGATAGTAGGGTTGATCAATGAAAAATAAAATATTTATTTATTTATTTATTTTTGTGTGTGGAGTGTTATTATTGATACAGAAAATGAAATTAAAACCTTTGTATAATTTTAAAATGACAAGATTTACTTCATTAAACATGATATCGCACAAACACGAAAACGTCCAATATTGTTCATTTATGATTCATTATTTAAATAAATTGTATAATAATGTGAGATGAACAGCATATTTCTGATTTTTTATAATAATAATAATTATTATTACTATTATTATTAACTGTATGTATATTATTTTGTATTGTTTGTTCCTTGTTAAAAAAAGTCATACTATATTTTTACACTAATGGTACTGAATGCGTTAAGTACTCCTTAAATATCATTCACAGGTATAAATGAATTCTTTTAGTAATACATATATGATATACTTATTAATAAGTCTTTCCTCGCCATTCTTTCTGCAGACAAGTAGGAAGTTTTAGTGATTTTGCATGTTAAGTAGTTTGACCCCTAATTTATCACAGAAGTCATTAAATAATATAAAGCAGCTTAATATAATACAACTACAAACCTAAATTCTAAATTAATTTTCATCAAAATTATTTAAATTGTAGAGTTAAAATTCTTATTAGGAAAAAGAAAAACTCTATATGTGGGGAATTAATTTTGTATCTAAAAGTAGATTATGAGAGAGTTACTTTCTAGAATTTTTAAGTTCTAAAATTCATACTTTCTAAAATTCATTAATGTAATTTTTTTTTTATTCACAAAATTTATATACAGTCTCTTTTTTATAAGATTATTGTAACTCCTACATTCTTGAGATATTTTAACTCCTACAATATTTTAAGCATTAAAATTCAGAAATATTCTTTAAAGTTTCAACTTTCCAAATTTAGGTATATACTATGCATTATGTTTACTTTAATTTTTTTATTGAATTGAAACATTTATGTTTAATAGTTTTAATGTAAGTAATGATTTAAAAGCATGGGATAATTTGGGTACACATTGTATACTCCTGCATCATCGTTACTTAAGGTTGTATATGCTGAAAATATGCTTGCAATACTGATATTGACAAAAGTTTTCTTTTCTAAAGATAGCAATGTAAACATATCCATATATTATTAATTTAAATTAAGGTATACTGATTCAAATTCATCATTTGTGATAAAAATGTTTCCACCACTTGTGCAAAGTAGCTTTTGAATTGGTTTTTATAATCATTTTCATTCAATTTTGTGTCCTCTAAAATGACCTCTTTTTCAAAATTGAATGTTTTCTATTTTCTTATAAAATAAAAGACATTGCATATTTTCTCCTCTTTTACCAATAAAAAATTCTCATCACCTTATACGTAAAAAATAGAGTAAGATAATCATATTTTGTGGCGAGTAGTTTTTTTTTTTTTTTCAGTGAGTATAATATAAGTTGAAATTTTGGGCTCTGATACTGCTATCCCACTTAAATTTTAAAACACTTTATTATGAAAGGTGCTACATTGAGTAAGAAAATGTTACATATTTTTTTTTATTTCTAATTAAATCTTCATGTAATGCAGAGTTAAATAAATGCTTTGCTTAGTAGGGGATCTAATAATATCTTATGTGTTTAAATTTTGAGTTATTTTTGAAATATTTCTGGGTTATTCTTTTATAGTTAAATAATTTATTGTGCTTTAAGTTATATTGAAATTAAAAGGTTTGTAATCCAGCTATCTCACTGTTTCAATTAATTAATAAATTGCTTAGTTTAAGATTTTAAATAGTGTTTTTTTTCATGATTTAAGGAGGGGGGGGGGACATGAATTTTCTTGCTGTTAATTTAGATATATATATATATTTTTTTTTTACTTGTTGCATTGGCATTTTAAAAGATAACTTGTTGTTACAATACACTTTTAAAGCAAAAAAAAAAAAAAAAAAAAGTTTAACTAGGATGTTAATATATAGTTTAATTTTACATTTTTTTTCTCTACTTATACATCACACAAAAGACACTTTTTACTGAAAAATGAAATTAAAATGAAATGTAATCAATCACTTCATTCGTATTTAAAAATTGGTAAATATATCATATTTTTTTTTTTTTTCAAATGTTTGTAAATATAAACGTATTGCACACGGCACACCGGACACACCTACATATCAGCCAATCAGTGAAGCCAATCGTTAAAATAATCGAAACGGTAGGTAGGTAGGTAGGTAGGAGGGAACATGAGATATATGCTTTGCCACTAGGGCAGCGTCATCTCGAAATATCCATTAGAATGATCCATTAGAGATCCGGGAATACACTCTTAGAGAAGGAGAGGAGACTCATGGTCCCATTACGAGAGCTGAGAGCAGTGGAAATAATATCACCGTAAGAGGAACCATCCGGGAGATTAAGAGCGGAGAGAAGTCGGCGCCGAACATTCCGATAGAACGGACAGTACAGCAGGATATGATCAGGAGTATCTTGATCCCAGCAGTGGCGACAAAGAGGAGAGAAGGAGAGATTCATACAAAAAAGTCGCTGGTGGGTTATGATGGTTTTAGATCGCCAACGGGCCAGAAGAACATCCGCCCTGCGGGAGGGGGCCCACCTGGAAAAGGGTCTGTCCGGAGAAAGATACTTAAAAGGAGAGGCATAATCACTCTGCAACCAACTGTATTCACATTCATTGATCCAAGATTTCTTTAAGTCAAAGCGGAGATCTTCAGGAGAGATCCCAGGGATGGAGTGGCAGGTGTAAGGACCATTCTTGGCTAAGCTGTCCGCCCTTTCGTTGGGGTAGATGCCCTTGTGCCCGGGACACCAAGCAAATATGACGTGGTGACCACGCTGATTGCAGGCATGGATAGCAGAAAGAAGGTGGAGTATAACTTTAGGAGAATGAAGAGACCAGGAGTTCAGAGCACGCAGGGCAGAGAGGCTGTCCGACAGGATTATGATCTGGGAGTAAGCAGTAGGAGCCTCGGAGATGGCAAGAACAAGAGCCAGGGTTTCGGCAGTGAAAACAGAGTTGTGATGGGATACTAAAGAAGCCAGAGAAAAGGTGGAGTTTGCACCCACCACCGCAATAGCCGTTTTGTGATCGTCTTTTGAGGCATCAGTGGCCAAGAGAGTGCACAGGGGAATTGTGGAGCGCCAATTGTTCCAGGCTTTCGCAATGAGAGCGTCAGGAATGGAAGGATCTTGGAAAGGGAATTCGTCAACAACCACCTTAAACTGAAGGCAGTTAGGGGGCGGGGGCCAGACGAAACGGAGGACCTGCAGAAGAGAGCAATCTAAGGAGCAGCAGATTTCTTGAAGCGGAGTTCCCCACTTCCAGTTCGCTGAAGGGCAAAGTACCTGGGACCTGATTAAGTCACAAAGGCGGAGGCCTGGAGGGGAGGCAAGAAGACGGAGGAGAAACTGCTTAGTGAGGAGGGACAGCCGAAGAGTCATGCTAGCGACACCAGCCTCACGGCGGAGAACAGGGATAGGGGTCCAGCGGGGAAGACCAGTAGCAACCCTAATCGCAGCGTTATAGCAAATCTCAAGAGTATTTAGAGAAGAGGGAGGGGCGTCGTAAAAAAGGGGGGCACCATATTCTAGACCACTACGAATAAGGGAATTAATGATTTTCAGAGCATGATCGCTATTTAACCCCCGAGAACGATTAGCAACCGCTTTGATGTAGTTGATTTTCCGGAAAGCCTTCACTTTCCATGTGGAGAAATGGTGGGCAAAAGAAAGAGAGCGGGAGAACCAGATGCCGAGGATTTTGACATGGGAGCTCCATGGGATATTGAAACCCATAAGGATGATAGAAGGGCCGGGATCTCTGGAACGGGAGAAATTTATAGCAGAGCATTTATCAGGGCCGATTAAGAGCTTATTTGCCGAGCACCAGGTATTGATGCGGCACAACGTGTTGTGAAGTTTTTGACGAGCACGGTCTTCAGCCGGGCCAATAGCATAAACCAAAATGTCGTCAGCATAGACAATAATATTTACACCCTCCTCAAGAGTTTCGACAACATCCAGCATGTACATGATAAACAAGAATGGGGATAAGACACTACCCTGGGGAACACCCTGATTCCAGGGACCGACCTGAGAAAGAGCAGCCTTCCAACGTACCTGGATAACGCGATGTTTAATAAAGGAAGCAATCCAATGGCCCATCTTACCACGGATACCTTGAGAGGCGAGTTTGTAGATTAGAATGTCGGGCTGAACGGAGTCATAAGCGGCCTTGATATCCAGGCAGACAGCAGCAACGAAGTGGCGATTAGCACGGGCAGTAGAGACGTCCAGGAAAAAGGTGCTGAGGGCAACAGTGCAGTCCCGGGAAGGGATGAAACCGTAGTGATCTCTATGAAAGAGGTTCCGTTGGCCAGCCCAAGTTAAAAGCCTGCGACGTATCATCCGTTCCAGAACTTTGCACCCCACCGAAGTGAGAGCAATGGGGCGATAAGACGCAATATCGGAAGAGGGTTTACCGGGTTTTCGGATGGGGAGAATGATAGCCAATTTCCAAGAAGGAGGAAGAACACCCGTGTTAAATGAGTTATTAAATGTACTCCTCAGGGAATCCAGGTGCTGATGGGAAAGTTTACTTAACAGGTTAAGAGAGATTCCGTCTGCTCCAGGAGTTGTTGGGCGAGAGTGCTTGAGAGCATGGCTTAGTTCTTCCATGCTGAAGGGCTCATCGAGAATAGGATCACCATCACTAAGATCGTACGGAATGGGAGGTTCAATGCTATCTTTCGTGAAGTGTTGAAGAAAAGCCTGGGCTTGGAGAGAGGCAGAAGTGAGGGGGAATGGATTGAGGATGATATTGCCATCCACGGGGAGTTCGCGATTGGCCATCCGTTTTAGAATTTTGAAGATTTTACCGTTGGAGCTGTTCTCCCGACAAAGATTGTCCCAGAAGCATCGTGAAGAATACTTAATGTAACGCCGGAGCTTAGCAGCGTAATGCTTATATCGGAGCCATTCATCTCTGGAGCAAAGGGAGCGAGCAAGGCGAAGGTGTTTTCGCTTCCGAGCAAGCAGATGGCGGCAAGTGCTGTCCCACCAGGGACGCGTTGAGTTATGCGCCTTAGGGTAGGTAGAACAAGTGTCCGAAAGAGCTTGCATACAAGAACTCTCAAAGTCTTCGTAGTAGAGATTCGGTAGGTTCTCCCGACGGTTAAGTGCAGCACTAGCTTTCGACCAATTGTAGCACGTTTTAGTACTAGCAGAGGGAGGAGAATTATAATTCCTGAATAAAAGGATTGGATGATGGTCAGAGTCATAAGGATCAGGATGGACATAAAACATAAATTTGTCATAAAGCGGAGGGGACACCATAGTCAGATCCAGAAGGGAGGGGGAGCTGCAAGGGCTAGAGCGAGTAGGAGATGTTAAATTGAGAATACATAAGTCCTGTGAGACGACCCAGTTCAGTAATTGACGAGTTCTAGCAGGAATGGGAGGAGACCGGACACAGACATTAATATTGAAATCGCCAAGAATAAGGAGGGGGGAGCCGCTGGTGGAAACAATCTCTGAAAGCCATTCCTCAGGGAGGGCACCAGAGGGGGAGTATATGTTAATAATTATAGACCAAGAATGATCAAAAAAGACCCTAACACCGAGGGCTTCAAAATCCTGAAGAGGGCACGTAGGGAGGGTAAAACTTGTAGACGGAAGAGAAGAATGAACAGCAGTCAACAGACCACCGCCCCGAGCAGATAACCTATCAGCTCTGTAATAAATCATATTAGGGAGAGAGACAATGTCAGAAGGGGAAAGAAAAGTCTCTTGGAGACACAAAATACGGGCGTGAAGGGAGGGGGAAATTAGGAGCCAATGGCCGTTGGCACGGAAACTTCTACAATTCCATTGAAGCAAAAATAACTCAGAAGACATGACAAGGAAAAAAAATATCAGCAGAAAACAAACAGGACTTACCCCCAAAAACAGCCAGAGACCAGAAAACATGAGAGCGGCGCCACAGGAGCTAGACACCATGCGGTGGTTCAGGAGGAGGGCGGGAGGCAGGAGGCTCCAGAGCATCTGGTAATGACGTGTCCATACTAAGAGAATCAGAGTTGGTGGAGGTAGGATCTGTGCGTGCTTTTTTGAGCCGTTGTGCCACGGCATCTGAGAGACCAGAAGGTAGCTTTGGAGATCGTTTGACCTGTAGGTCTTGAATGATACCCATAAGCGGCTGAATGGCCGTCTCAACGAAACTTTGGAGAGTTTTTTGTAGTTCAGTAACCTTCGTTTGCATGAGGGAGGTAAAGTGGGTAGAGAGACTCTGCATCGCCTCTTCCAGCTCAGCTTTGGTAACCACCGATGGGGAGGAAAAGGTAGCAGCAGCGGCATATGATTTCGTGGGGGTGGTTTCATTTTCAGCAAAACGTCGTCTCGCATCAGCAATCGTGAGGTGGTGGGTAGCACGATACTTTTGGATTCGGATCTCACGTTGATACACAGGACAGTTTTTATCATTGGCAGCATGACTGCCTTTGCAATTAATGCATTTAGGTGTGGGACTAGTGCAAGGTTCGGTGTGCGATTCTGCACACTGGATGCAGATCTTATTGTTACGGCACGATCTAAGGGTGTGATTAAACCTGTGGCAAGTACTACATGGGCGTGGTTTATCATAAAATAACGAGATCCGATAAATTTGGTACCACAGTTTTACATTTGCTGGTAAGGTCGTACCTAATATTGTTACCAGTACCGTCAAAGTAGGTTGATCCGTGCCCTGAGCTTTGCGAATAAATCTTCTCACCTCCAATATGTGTAGGCCTTGGGAACTCAACTCTTCTGCTATGTCAGCACAAGTTACAGAGACTTCAATATTGTGTAGCAAAAAGCGTGTAGAGATTGTTTCCCTCTGGATGAAAGTGTCAACTGGTATGCCGAGCAATGACTCTATACTTAATATTTGCTGGGCTACTTGAATGTGTTTGGTAGTAATGAAAAGCTTATTCTGCCTGGTGAGCCTTAGGCTTTCTATCTCGTTGCAATTGGTGATGGTTTTAGCCAGTTCCTCTTTAAGCGCCTTTGGGTGGGTTTGTGGTAAAGAGCCGTTTTTGGCCGAGATTATGAAAGATATAATGTCATGGCCGTCATTGACAGCAATATTTAAAGACTCGGATAGCTTATGTTCGTTAGTATAATAATGCGGCGAGCAAGGCGAACCAACCGGTAACCGCCCTCCTGCCATGAACAAAATATGTGTAAACCAACCGTTTAACAGAAATAAACAAACTATAAAATGGCAGAACTGGGAGAAATAAAAAACCCCTACCAGGGAAAAAGAACTAAAAACTTACCGAAAGACTTAATTCGGTGAAAAAAACAACCAAAAAGTAACTGCAAATATAGAATGAAGATTACACAACCGCATGCAAAAGCATACGCAGATACGCCTCACCAAAACAGTAGAGCAAGACAAGTTGAGAGGGAGATAGCTGCTTCCATCAACCACCTACCTACCTTCGAGCCGTTATTTTCAATCGAAATGCCAGTTACCGGAAATCACAAATTTGCGATCGAAGGGTTGCCATTTGTGATAGTCACAAATGTTACAATAGTATCATAATTTGTGAGCCGATCGCAAATTCCAGGATTTGTGATCTACGATTACGATAGCTGCGACTGTTACAATAGTATGCCTCCCAAAGAAGAATAATTGCGTGTGGAATAATTAATGCATAACGCCAGGAACAGTTCGTCGAAATATCGCTGTAGTGCACATCGGTATCACGATCCTGAAAACTAAGAAAAGACATGGAAAGGGCTCACCAAAAAGAGACAGAGGCCAAAATCTTCTGTGTAGGAAATCATTCTCTTTATTATATAACTTCACGGAGGGCAGGATGGAAACAGTCTGCTAGGTATCTGGTCCATTAATGCTTGGGTTGTAGCACACGTGTGTTTGTGTTAGGCACGCCGAGAGGTTTAATCCATAGAATAATAATAAGAAGAAGGAGCATGGCAATACTCTTAATGCTTACAAACCCCTTCTAGTGAAATGCCAGCGAAAGCTACTTTTGCTACTCAAAACCTTAAAGTAGGGCCATAGAAAAATAATAATATCGCTGTTTGTTGTGGCAACACAACAGCTTATTAGAAACATTTATGCTCCTTCTTCCTTTATTATTATTCTATGGTTTAATCTTTCACATTAATAAAATAAATCGTAGTTTAGTTGCCGATAAAGCGCTAATGAGTAGCATGCATACTGGATCCTCGAACTACTGATTCATTAAGTTAGAGCTACGTCTATCTATCTAGAAGGTGGTTCATAACATAGGACATTCACCACGCGGCGCGAACGCCGAGAAGCGCCGGCACGCGAGAGATGCTATCGCCTCAGAGTCTGCCCATCAAGTGCCGTGAAAAACGCGCGCCGAGGCAAAGAATCTATAATAATCGTTAGAAGTTCTTTGGCCGAGGGCACGCTCCCGAGCCCCAAACGTCACCACTAAGAGCGACCAATCAGGAACGGATGCCGACGAAAGAGTAGGGCGACAGGAGAAGAGCGTCAAAGTCACCCCACACTTATAACGGGAGAAAAGGAGACCGCAAAAGAAGGAACAGGAGGGGAATTTGAAGTACTGTTGGAAAGCAACCTAACGGCATGAAACCGGAATGCGCTGAATTTTAGACTAATTTAGATTAGATGGGAACATGTTAAGTTGTTTTTGCCAGAAATGTAGAAAAGCGATGCCATGCAACATGACAGCTTCATTGTTATTTGAGGATTTTTTTCAAAAATTGCCTTCATTTGGGGAAAAATCTGAGCTTAAATCTGCTTGATTAATAAAGATTTTTTTTTTTTTGAAAAAATTTTCAATTTCCTTTTTCAGTAGAAATCAAGTTGGGGATTTTATCGAAAAAAAACCCTGATTTGGGGAAATTTGAAGACCTGTTTGGGGAAATAATTTTCGACCATCTGGCATCACTGCTTGATAGTAACGGATCTGACAACAAGATTGTACCGCGATGTCTAAACAATGTAAACGAAACGGAGTCAGGAAAAGAAAGTAAGTGAAGCCAAACGAACATATTAAATAAAGTTTAGTCATTAATTACATTCCATTAAGTATATTATGTTCTATAAAAAAAATGTTTTGAGTAATTTGTGAGGACAAGTGATAGAAACAATAAGATAATTTTTTTTAAGCTTTCTATCAGTTAATTTACAGGACGTGTTGACCTGTAAATTAATTTATTATTGTTGTGTGCTTATGAATTAAAATTTTTTAAATAGTTCATTTTTAATAAGCATGGAATAGTTTATTACGTCACTTCATACGTTAAAATTTAAATAGCTTGAGTCATATGAACCCTACAATGTTCAGTTATAAAATCTAGATAGCAAGTTACATCAAATTATTTAACAAATTCATGATCAAATAACTGAAATTTTGCCATCAACAATCAAAAGGGTAAATTTCATTCGTTTATATACGTTACAGTTCTATAAAGAGTCAAAAAAATTAAATTAAGGAAACAAGAAATATTTTTTAAATTATCATTTCAGAAAAAGCCAGAGGGTGGGATCATGGGCGTCGGCACAATAGGGCAAGGGGGGGTACTTGCCCCCCTCCCCTCCTGGAAAATTCTAATAAGCATTTTTTTTCTCTAACTTTAAAACTATGCTATCAGTGCAATGTGTTAATTTGTATTGTAATCATCGAAACCTTACTCAGAAAAAAATAAAATAAAATATTTCAGTATTGGAATGAATTTGCATAAATAATCGGTTCCCCCCCCCCGGGGAAGTAAATTTTCAAGATGGGTATCTTTCGAAAGGTCTCGTTGATAATAGTAATAGTTAACTTGGAAAAAAATTTTGTGCATGTGGGGGCATCGGTTCCCCCCCCCCACCGGGGAGGGGGAAGTTCCCACCCGGGGGGGCAAAGTTTCAAGATGGGTATCTTTCGAAAGATCTCGTCAATACCTTTAAAACGAATGGTTGAACGATAAATCTGTGATAATTTAAACCAAAGTTATCGATTTTTTTTACTTTTAACAAAAAAAAAACAGAAAAATACCGCAATTTTTTTTTTTTTTTTTTTTTTTTTTTTAACGAAATTTAACCAAACTTGGTATTTAGTTGGTCCCCGACATAAACTGGTGCTGATTATGTTTGGGGATCAATAGCTCAACAGGTGGCGCTGTGATAGCGTTTTATCTAAATTTTTAACACGGCAGCATAGGACAAAAATTCGTATAAATGTGCATAAGAGTTGTTTTAAACTTGTGATTGTAAAATTAATATGAATTATTGATAATAGTAGTATGTAACTAGGAAAAAATTTTCTGCAGGGGGGGGCATCGTTTCCCCCCCCCCCAAGGGGGGAAATACCCCTCCAGGGGGGGTAAATTTTCACATTGGGTATCTTTCGAAAGATAAGGTTGATAATAGTAGTAGTTAACTAGGAAAAAATTTTTGTGCATGTGGGAGCATCGGTTCTCCCCCCCCCCCCACCGGGGGGGGCAAAGTTTCAAGATGGGTATCTTTCGAAAGATCTCGTCAATACCTTTAAAACGAATGGTTGAACGATAAATCTGTGATAATTTAAACCAAAGTTATCGATTTTTTTTAGTTTTAACAAAACAAAACTTGGAAAAAAAATCGCAATTTTTTTTTTTTTTTTTTTTTTTTTTTAACGAAATTTAACCAAACTTGGTATTTAGTTTGTCCCCGACATTAACTGGTGCTGATTATGTTTGGGGATCAATAGCTCAACAGCTGGCGCTGTGATAGCATTTTATCTAAATTTTTAACATGGCAGCATAGGACAAAAATTCGTATAAATGTGCATAATAAGAGTTGTTTTAAACTTGTGATTGTAAAATTAATATGAATTATTGATAATAGTAGTATGTAACTAGGAAAAAAATTTTCTGCATGGGGGGGCATCGCTTCCCCCCCTGGGGGGGAAGTACCCCCCCGGGGGATAAATTTTCAAGATGGGTATCTTTCGAAAGGTCTCGTCAATACCTTTAAAACGAATGGTTGAACTATAAATCTGTGATAATTTAAAACAAAGTTATCGATTTTTTTCACTTTTAACCAAAAAAAAAAAAAAATTTTTTTTTTTTTTTTAAAATATTGTTACTGATTGAATATGTATAGGTAAATATAGAAGAAAGTCTTGTGGTGGCCACAACATACTAGTTTACAAGGACACAAAGAAAAATTCTTTATCATTATGCCCTATGGGACCAAATTTTTAAAAGTGTGATAGCATCTAAACTCCTTATTCAGTTGAGCTGAAAATTTATATGAATATCTTAAATCACTGTTGCGCAATATTACTCCGTGTGTTGCACTAACTATAAGCATTTTGGTGAATCTAACATTTATAGGTTTTTACAGGGACACAAAGAAAAATTCTTTATCATTATGATCTATGGGCTCAAAGTCAGTAACGTTAAATAAAACATCATGTAATATATGGAGAAAAATACTCAAACACTCTATTATGGTTTTCTCTCTTTTGTTTGTTTAACAACTCCTCTTTCTTTACTTTATATACAAAACTGTTAATTACTCAATGTTCGGAAAGTCGAGTGGAGTCACTCCAGATTTTTTTTATTATCATTCATATTTATTGATCGGATAGAATTTTTAAAATCTCAGAACGAAAATTATAAAATACCAAATTATAAAATATTGAAGCTGCCATCTGTAAACAAAAATTAAAAATACATTTAAATGGTCACGTGGTGATCTTCATGATCTAAACATTGTTTTGAAGATTTATCATTCACATTCCTTCATTTTTGATAAGGTTATACACTAGTTTTATATGATGATCTATAGATATTTTTGTTAAATAAAAATTTTATTTATTTATTTATTTTAAGCTCTAGTTAGGGGGGAAAAAAAGACGTATATTATTTGCCATACTTTCTGCCATTTCAGTGTAAGTAATATAATTATAAACAAAAAAATCCCTTTTCGGCAAGCTTAGAGGCAAACGTTACGTTAATGTTACAAATGTAAAGAAATTTTACATATGCATTAATACTTAGCCAATGGCTTTGTTCTCACTCATTGAATTTTTTACGTCGCTATTCTGTTTTCAAAAAATTTAGTTTTCAGCTAAAAAAGGATTTTATTCAATCTACTTAAAATTTTAGGCTAGATTTATTGGTCTGTAAATGCTTCAATTTTTTTTTAAATTCAAGCTCATAATCATTCAACAAATAGAAGTCTTAAAGATATACAATCCCAGCAATAGTGAATCCCGGAGGGGGCTATTGGGCTACACCCCCCTCCCCAACCAAGCTTAATCAAAATTATAATTTTTATATAAATTCCATATAACTGAAGTTCGATATCTTTCTTTTAAAGAAAAAATAATGGAAACGTGAAAATGCTCTTATGACCTTACTATGGTCAAGCACTGGTAAACCTGGCGTTACTATGGTCAAGTAAAAAAAAGTTAAGTGGTAGCGGTTTTTAGATAGTTATTTCATTGTAATTTTTATTGAATTATTGAAAATTTTGTATTGTGTTTTTATGATTCTTATTTTCAGATGAGTAAAAATTGTAAAGTGAAACTGTTTTGGTTCACATAAGCTGGAACATTAACATTAACATTAGTTAACATTGGACCATTTGGCATCGCTGATTTTCAATGTTAATTGTTGTGAATTTAGTAAATTGTATGATTTGGCGAGATTTTGGTGGCAAAACTTGCGACTTATCAATGAAATTTGTGATTTGGCGGCAAAATTTGATAGTTAACGACGAAAGTTTTGACTTGGCGACAAAATTCGATGCCAGACGACAAAATTTGACGAGCTTGGCGATGGAGAAAGGCAGCTTTGGCGTCATTATATTTTCATTCCACGCGAAAACCACATATCTCTTCACAGACCAATATCTTGTATCGACGAGATAAAAAGTCAAAGGAAGCTGTAACGTATTACTCTCAATCGTAAGTTTTAAATTCTTGCCAAAACCGATATTCTAAACTATTCACCACAAACGATATTTGTATTAAGATTGACGTATTATTTTTATTTTATATTTTTAAATGATTAATTAAAGCGTTTAACATGGTTTTTAATTAACACACTTTTATTAACTTGATATGATGCAACTATTAATGTATGTAACGGAATTTTGCAATTCAATTTTCGGTAACTTCTGCCTCTGAAATTTTGCACACGACTTCATAATCAATGACAATACTAGATACAAGTATTTCCAGGCACTTTTCTCATCAGGGGCAGGTTCCAGGGGCAAACAAAAAATCTATACTTATACAAAACTATCGTGTGTGACACAGGATTTGGACGCATCTATATAATGTAGAGTGGCAACAATTATTTTTTTTAAATAAAGATTTAAAAGTATGTAATAGTTTTCTAAAGTCTTTATTAGTTCACTTTTCAATAAAAAAGTGTTCTTTATTTTTTTAAAAATGGTATAATTTTATTTATCAAAATAAGGGAATTCGAGTAATGAAATACTTTAGTTTAAATTTAAGTTTTTATGAAAGTAAACTTCAACGGAAAATTCATTAAAATCGTCCGTAGTTTATTTGTCAAAGGGATAATACCTAAATGTCCTCAAATTTATTACTTTTTCTATCATGCCAGTTTAATTCGTTTAGCATCGATTTACACGATTTTTTTTTTTACGATGACATTTATCTTTTACATTATAGCATCTATGTCATAAAGCTAAGTCTAAATCTGCTTAGCCCTAAGATATGTTGATTTTATTTACATATTTATTTATTTATTTATTTATTTAACTTTTATTTTATTTGTTTAAAATCACGGATAAAATTTTATTTCATTTTTCTCAATAGTTCAGTACATTGTTGTAATTGTGACGTCATATTTTCTGTTAAATTTAACATTTTTTTTTTTTAAATCAGATTATTATATTGTTTAAAAACATGATTAAAATTTTATTATATTTTCCGTGATCTTTTTTATTATCGTTTGCACGTGACATATGCATCAGATTATAAATTTTTGCAATGAAAGCTATATAGAAAATGTCGGCTATATAGAACAATTGACGAAAAATCACTTTTTGGCTTGTAACTTCTAAGCAATTGAAGCTATCGAAAAAGTTTAAATACAAAAATTGTTCTTTAGGGTAAGGCGGTAATTCGCCTGATTTGAATTTTTTTCCTATTTTCAATATTAAAGAAATTATGGGCAAATGAAAATTTCCACCCCCTTTGAGGTGGATACCCCATCTACGAACTCGACCGAGATTTTTACTGTCCTGATAACATATCCTGAGCTGGTTAAATTTAAATAAAAATTACTCCAGTTATCGTGTTCACAACTTAACATGGGAAAAAGCGTTATACATATATATATATATATATATATATATATAAACTTTTGAGCGGAGGGTGGTTTTGGGTTCTAGGGGTCATGATCGGTGAAGATATGAAGAAATTTTCCAGAAGTCGTGTCATGAGAACCATTGCAATAGGTAGATCTCCTATAAGGAATCTACCTAAAAGCATTCTTAACTATGGTACTTCCATTATGAAAATTTTCAAAATTAAAACAAAAATGTGTATTTAGTGAGGGTTTTTTTTTTTTTTTTTTTTTTTTTTTTACTCTCTCTTACTCATATACATGGTGGAAAAAGTATTGTTTGAGTTTTGTTATATTTATACGTTTTGAGGTGCCCTGAATCTAAAAAATCATATTTTTAGCAGTTGGTCTGTGTATTTGTGTGTCTGTTATCAGCATATCTCAAGAACAAATATTAGCAGAAAGTTCAAACTGTATTCTAAATGTGTATCATGTAGGGATGCTACACTAAACTTTTCGTTGAGATCGAGCAAATGGTTCGTGTATAAGAAGGACACCCAAAAGAATTCAAATTAAATTACATCTATGGGATAAATGTCGTAAATAATGTATCTTTCAAAGCTAAATATTCATTGTTTGGTTTTGCGTACATTTACACGTTTTGAAGCTTCCTGAATATCAAAGTCAACTTTTTAACATTTGATCTTTGTGTCTCCTAGAGTAAATTAAAAACAAATAATTTCAGGTGATCCAAATGTTGTATTTTGAAGTTAATACGTTTGTTTCTAGAAAAGTTTGATCAAGATTGATAAGTTTCAAGGAATGTTACGTGTAAAAGTTGTCTGAGTAATTTTATATGAACTTTTGAATTTAATAACAGTTTTCAATTCTACATAAATGTAGGTACAATAATGAAACGGTGAGGGGGGGTTGAATTATAAAATTATTAGTCAAATAAAGCTGTTCTGAAGCCTAATTTGAATTGTTTTAACAACGTTATCTTACACTTTAATCTCCAATCTGTATTTATAGTATTAAATTTCAGGCTAATAGAAAGTCGTGTGAGTGAGACACCACATTTTTCCCCCTTCACACAAACAATTACTAAACTATTAATTGTAAAATTTAAAATATATAAAGTAAAGACACCAGTGTTCATCACCCTCACAAAAGGCATGTTAAAATAATCGTTAATTAACATCTATGAATTTGAATCCGCTCCAGCTAGATTCTCTGGTTCAAAAGAATGTAAGACAAGTGAATTCAAATTCATAGATGTTATTACAGGGGCGGATCAAAGGGGGGGGGGGCTAGGGGGCTGAAGCCCCTCTCAAAAAGCACAGACATTCTGTAAATTTTTTATTGATCTGGAATAACATCTTGAAAAATCTTAGTCCCCCCCCCCCCCCCCCCCAAAAAAAAAAAAAAAAAAAAAAAAAAAAAAGTGAAGTTCTGGATCTGCCACTGTGTTATTAAACACATATTTTAACATGTCTTTTGTGAGGGTGACGAACACTGGTGCAAATTTTAGGGGTGATGAACACTGGTATCTTTACCTTATTTTCTCAGTGATAGTTCCTTGTTTCTTTAACGCATTGTTAAAAAAAAAAAAAAAAATAAACTAGTATGTTGTGGCCACCACATGACTTTCTTCTATATTTTCCTATGCAAATTCACTCAGTAAAAATAATTTATTAAAATTATTATTTAAAATAAATTATCTTCCATGATAATGCAGACGATTTCCATATTAGAGAAGTAGTATAACACCAAATATCCAAAGAAAAAGTCCATTTTATTCTCAATATTTAAAAATAATAATAATAATAATAATTTCGTTAAAAGCAAAAAAATCGATAACTTTGTTTTAAATTATCACAGATCTATAGTTCAACCATTCGTTTTAAAGGTATTAACGAGACCTTTCGAAAGATGCCCATCTTGAAAATTTACTCCCCCCGGGGGGTACTTCCCCCTCAGGGGGGGGGGGGGGGGGCAAGCGATGTCCCCACATGCACAAAATTTTTTTCCTGGTTAACTATTATCATTATCAATAATTCATATTAATTTTACAATCACAAGTTTAAAATAACTCTCATTATGTACATTTATACGAAATTTTGTCCTATACTGCCATGTTAGAAAAAATGCGATCACAGTGCCACCTGTTGAGCGATTGATTCCCAAATCTAATCAGCACCAGTTTATGTCAGGGTCCAACTAAATACCAAGTTTGGTTAAATTTCATTCATTGGTTCGTGAGATAGTGTCCACAAAAATCATGATACACACAGACAGACAGACATTTTCTAAAAACTATCAGTTCGTGTTCAGGAAATCCCAAAACGTGTAAATTCATCAAAAAACGGAGGTCGAAAATTTTCACGAATCCAATACTTTCTCTATATTACGTATAGAAGAAAGTAAAAAACGACTATTTTTAAATTTCATAACACTGAAGCTAAAATTTATTTATACACATTCAAATTCAGCTTTATTTTTTTATAACCCCTGCGAAAATAAATAAACCTTAGAAATAGGACTGTTGAAGTAAAAATGTGTAACAGTGTTTTTCATTTTTCTATTTATGTGATACAAATGGAATTTCAGTCTGCAGCTATCTAATGGGTGAAGAAACTTATTGTCTCTTTTGTCAAAAAATATGTACAAAATATATATGCGGTTTTTCTCTTTAATTCTGATATGCGCAGATCTAATTTATGCATTGGGATGAAAAATAAAAAGGAAGGTTGAAATTTTAACAAATTCTTATGTTCTTCAAATGTGTAGCTATGATGAAGAATTGAAAAAATAAATAAATAAAACGAACCATTAAAGTTTTTATAAGAAACACAAATTTCATGATGACATTCTTTTACAATCAAATAGTTTGCAACAGAGTATTTTTACAGATTAAATTATCCCTTTGTATACAATTTTGCTTGAAGCTCTATTAAAAAAGGGAAAAAATAAAAGAAAGGAAGAACTTAATTAAAATTCTGTCCTAAACAAAACCTATTTTTGAACAAGGTGCTTCTTCTTCTTTTTTTTTTTTTTTTTTTTTTTTTTTAATAGGTTGTTGTCAGACATCCTGCTTTACTAAGGGTGTTATACATCAGAAAATTGACGATGTTAAACATTTATATATATGCCATAATATTTTATTCAATTCTACGTGCTGTAAGTTAGAAAAGAATTCATTTTATACCAGCCGCCTTCGGCGACCAGCTGGATCGCGATCCTTGAAAAATCTGACCTTATTAAAGTCCGACTCGGTGGCGCCTGCGGCATCTTCTTCCCGTTTCAGGAGTTATAACAGCTTATTCGCTTATTGTTCAAGTACCTTTATTGAGATTTTTAACTATAGCAAATTCGCGCTTAGTAGCGCCATATTCCCTTTTCATGAACTAAACAGCCTGTTCGTTCACCGTGCAAGCGATCCTTGAAAAATCTCACCGCATTAAACTTCCGCTCGGTGGCGCCTGCTTCCTGTTTTAGAGCCTACAACGTCTTGCTCGCTCATAGTGCAAATACCTTTGAAAATTCTAATTGTTGCAAATATCTGCTCTGTGGCGACTGCGACACCCTTTTGCGTTTCATGATATGAAACAATCTATTCGTTCCTCGTGCAAACGACCCTTGAAAATTATCGTGGCAAACCCACCAATCCGGCGGCGGTTACGATCTAATCTAACCTATGTAAGTTATTTAATCATAATTTGAATTGGAGATACATTTTAAAATATTAAAGCGCCATCTGGCGACAGCTATTTGTGACATGTACTCTTGAAATACAATTCAAATAAGTTTTAAAATGACATATTACTTTTGAAATTATGCTAATTAGAAGCTGAGATCCAAAAATAATATAAATACTATTATAAAACGATTTATGTCTGACTTTTTCGCGGCTTTCTCCGAAACTTGCGTAATTCCGGGCTAAATACTGTTAAAAATCCTTAGTATGAAATGTGAACGGAGTATCAGAATCCGAAACTCTGTAAAATATAAAAGAATAAAGGCGTTCTGGGTTTTCCGTTATTTTTTCCGAAACTCCCATTCCTTTTCTACATTTTTGCCCCTTCGTATGGGGATTGCCCCCTTTCCGTCCCACCTAATAATTTTACACTAATATCCGCAATCGATTTATCTTGCCTTAAAACCTAATAATACCAATTTCAAACGCTGTAACACATTTTTTTTTCTTTGTCCCTTCCCCCTGAAGCCCTTCCTAATAATTATACACTTTCAAAAATATTCACAATCGAAATATCGGGCGTTGAAACCAAATAATACGAAATTTGAACAGCATATCTCAATTTAAAATACTGAAAAAAAAAAAAATAATAATAATAATGACTATGAAGAAAATAAGTGCAAAAGATTTGATGGTAAGTTTTGTTAGCAGTAATTTATAAGGAATAAAAAGTTGAATAAGGCCAATATAATACATACAAAGTAAGAAAAACCTTCCACATAGTGATGTAAATTATTATATAGTCTAGAAAAAATTATATAATCGTCGAAAATTCATTTTAATGTGTCGAAATATTTTTATGATTTCTAAATTATAACTTAAATTCATTTATAATCCTATATGTGTTCGTTAAATTTTTATATCCTTTCTGATTAATATATTTTTATTAAGACTGAGGGCCTATTAGTCTCAATCTGGGATTTTTGCGTTGTCGATTTCGATAGTTGGACATTTGTCGAAATCTAAAATTTATCGAAAATATAATTGAGTAATTTGAAAGCGATGTTATAATTTGAAAAAAAAAAAAAAAAAAAAAAAAAAAAAAACTAATAGTCCTCCGTCCTAAACTAAATTCTGCTTTTCCCAGAATTTCATCAAAATCTTTATTATTATTATTATTATTGAAAGAAAAAGAAAAGAAAATTAATAAAATTAGAAATTCTAACTTCTAAACTTTCATTAAATTATTTATTTTAATTTATAATTGTTGCCAAAAAAATTAAACTTTAAATTTTACATCTACTTTTTATGATAGCACGCGATCTTGTTTTATATAAAAATTAAACCATTAAATTCATTTTTTTTTTACTTATTTTTATTTCATATTGCTCGCGCACTTCTTATTTCCTAATTCAAAATTATTTAAAAAAAAAAAAAAAACTTTTTCGATATCGTTTGTAACGATACTGATTATTATTAATTTTCTTTTCACTTTATTAAAAAAAAATGATTTTGATGAAATTCTGGCAAAAGCAGAATTTAGTTTAGGACGGAGGACTATTAGTTTTTTTTTTCTTCCAAATTATAACATCGCTTTCAAATTATTCAATTACATTTTCGATAAATGTCCAACTATCGAAAAATGATAAATAATCTCTAAAAAATAAAGAGTTAAATTGAACACGTGTCATTTGTATTAAATATATTTAAAACACTTTAAACACACGTAAATATAAATTTATTTAAAAGATGTTAAAATTTTTTTATCCAAAGCTTTTCGCTTTAATATTAAAGCATCATCAGGGATTTATGATTCGTTTCCATTGCGCAGTTTTAAATATGTTTTCTTTTTACAGTCAACAGTTAAGTCTTTTAATAACGATCTTAAAAGTCTTTTATTAAAGCGAAAAGCTTTGGATAAAAGAATTTTAACATCTTTTAAATAAATTTATATTTACGTGTGTTTAAAGTGTTTTAAATATATTTAATATCGAAAAATGATTTCTCCAACTATCGAAAACGACAACGCAAAAATCCCAGATTGAGACTAATAGGCCCTCAGTCCTAAAAAAAAAACAATCTTACATTGTCTTTTGGTCACGTGAGTCGTGATAAATATAATCTATCTTTATACATATAGTTTAAAGTGAGATGACGATTCCGGTTCGTACTCATCTATATAGCAAGTTGCGACCTAATTTCCATACTTTAGTTAATTTTAAGAAATCTAATTGTCCGATCGATAAGATGTTTAGTCCGACGGATTCAGAAAAAAAAGCACCTTTCATTTGGTACCTTATTTGTAACGAAGTTTTGATTAGATTTTTAAAAATTAATTAAAATATGAAAATAATAACCTGGCAATAACTTCCAATTTGGACATTTAAATTTATAATTGTTGACAAAAATATTTACCAGTCAGTTATTTATTTATTTATTTTAAGCATAAAATAAAATATGCTTTCACGCGAAAAATAAAAAATTATAAAATAATAGCAAACCCGTGCGAAACTTCCGCACTTTATTTCTTTTCTTATTTACCTTTAAAATTTGAAACTCATAAACCTTAAGCCAAATTTCCCACCCAATTTTAATGGGCTCTTCCCACCTGACGTCAGAGGTCACATGATAGAGGAAAAACAAATAGCAGACAAAAGTCTTGTTTATCTAGAGCGATTACTGAAATAACATATTTTCTATTCTTATTTTTGATCAATCGTGTTTAATCTGTGTTATTTCTTATAAATCATCATTTTTAATCCATTTTATATCATTATTCATCATCTTTTGTTTGCTGTATACATTTACAATCATCATTCAGTTTATGTTTGTTATTGATGTTCATGAAGAACATGAAGGCCGCGGTAGCCTGATCGGTAAGAGCAGCGAGTTCGTGATCGAAAGATTGCGGGTTCGGTCCTCGAGCCGGCCGAAGACCGTCGTGTACGCTAATGGCGACTGGTGCACGTTAAATTCCGTCGTGGTCGCAAAGTCCTCCAAGTTCCCATTAAAAATTATACCTCTGGGGGTACCGGAACATGGTTTTAAACTCAGCCTTGTCCCGGATCAAAATTCGAGTTCCTGCTGGTGCTGCCATCTATCGCCAGCTTCTGGAGCTAAGACGTACTTCCTCCCTAATGGGCGCTCCTCTGTTAAACGGAATGACGCACCCCTCCTGCCTTAAACCCGGTTAGTTCCACAACCGGGGCTCGGAATTTCCGAGTGGCATAAGAAACAACAACAACAACAACAACAACATGAAGAACATGTTTTTAATACTCTGATTTTTGGTACTTAAATCAGTGACAGTGCAATATCGTACGGCGTAAATCCATTTAGACCAGTAACTAAGTTAATTAACTTGTTATAACACCTTTATGCAATTAAATTAAATGAAAACATTTTAAAATTTCAAATTATAATCCATAAACATTCCACAAGAAGCTATTATTTATTGCTAGATCAGTTAATGTTACAGTTACACTACAATATACAAAAATCGATTCTTATAGGTAAAAATAAATAAACACATAAAATGTTTTTTAAAAATTATTAAATTTACAAATACAATTATTTAGGCCGTGGGCCATAAGCTAAAAATGTCGTTTAAAAACAAGTTCGTTTCAACTTTTCGGGGGCAATCTGAAAATGTTGCTAATATATTCTCTTAAAGATAGGTAATGAAATTATCAAATGTTCTGGAAGTAAACTTTGCACATAAATTTGGAAAATTCATTCCAATTTGAAGGAATTGAGTTTACATTTAGGATGCTGGTTTAAAGCAGTATGCAATATATTTCTGATAATACTGTGATTCGTTGAATAAATTTAAAAATATCATGCATGCAAGTGCTAAAATCATACTCCTGAGAAAAAGTGCTAAAAAAAGGTAAAATATTAATAACTAGTGGATCTGCAGATCAGGAGCCTCAACGTCCTATTTTCATTACTCATTATTCATTAGACCATTGATAGTTTTTATTAATTCCATATTTATATCTATCATTATCATCATCAATTTCAACCTTTATCAATCCACTGCAGGATAAAGGCCCCTTCTAGGTGATTCCAATCTGCACTGTTTTCTGCAATTCTTCTCCATTCTCTCTTCCAAACTTCACAATGTTATCTCTTCAACAACAAACTTGTCTCTTTCTCGGCCTTTTGTTTTATCTCGGTATCCAAAGTAGGAGTGGTGGTCCACCTATCATAATTTCTTCTGGAAGTGCCCAGTCCAGCTCCATTTTAACTTAATTCTAGAAATAACACCAGTATACCAGTAACATTGGTTTGCTCCCTAATCTAATACAAGTGTTTCGTTTTCTGTCTCTTTGGGTGAGTCCTAACATGCATCTCTCTCTCTTTATTATATATATGTATACATATATATGGCGACTCGGTACATAAACAGATACATTTCTGACGGGGGCTACCACCCTCTTGAACTTTCTTCTGTATACCTCTGTCTATATCTATCTATCTACATGTGTATATTTACATTTTCTTAGAAACAGCCTTCTATTAATCCCTTGTAAATAATAAAAACTTGCACCAAATTTCCTGCAAAAAGACTACATAACATATCGGAATTATTTTGCATAACCTTCTAAACTAATTACCAATTCTATCGCAAAATTTTCCATAGAAAAACATGCATTTAAACATTCTAATAACATTTCAGTATATTTAGTGTAACCATGTTAAAATATATTTTTATTACATACCATCTGTAGACCATAATGGTACGGTATTCTTTTGTATGTTCCTCAAAAGGAGCCACCGTTATTGTGTACACCACTAAAAATGATACACCTGATTAATTATAACTCACTTATATTTCAATCTAATTTGACATCATTTGAATGATTACAGAATATCATCGGAATTCTTTTGTGTGGTCCTGTAAATAAATTTAGCTTATACATAACTTTTTTTTATATTTATATTTTTATTTTTTTTAATTAATTTATTTTTTTTTTAGAGCGAGAAAATATGCTTTTGAATATGTTTATAATATATGTTAATTCCACTAAATGCAGTACAAACACGTTAAAATGCGCTTTGATAAAAATTTGCCCATAGAATCTAATGTTATGAAATTCTTTTGCATTTCTCTGTAAAAGAACACCAGTAAAAACATTTCAACTTATTCTATGTTTTTCAAAAATAATTGTTCGAAATTTAACAAAATTTGGATGATTACATGACATTGCCGGAATACTTTTGTAAGGTCCTGTACATTAATTATTAAGCCTGAGTACACATATTTTCTACAGAAATCATAAATTTAAGCATTGTACGCTAAACCAAAACGATAAGAAAAACTTTGGTGTGTCCCTCTACACGATCCATGAATAATCTAAACATAAAAAAAATTACACAACTATTTTTATACAGAGTCTGAACATTTATACCAATTTGCAAGTCAATCGGGAATTTTTGCGGCCGCTGTCGCGGTACAAATTCTGTCCATAGGCCGCAATGATAAGTAAAACTTTGGTGTGTCCCTGTACACGAACAATAAATGGAATACACACTTAAACTATACTGATTCCGTGTGGGTCATGAGCATGTGTGCCAAACTGCAAGCCAATAGCGTGATTTTTGCGGCCGCTATCACGCGAGAAACAGACACACAAACAGAACCCAAAATTTTTGAGTCTCCATAATCCATATGGAGGTCTCCACTGACGCTTCGGTAATAATTTAGCTATATTTCAGAGTAAAACATACTGTGTAACTTTTTCTATGGTAACCCATGCTGTTGTCAAAAGACAGTTTGAACAGTTCCTTAATTTGAAAAAGAATCAAATCGGTAGATATTTTTCTTTCACGAACATTTAAAAATTTCCACTGATCAGCAAACAATCTCACTTCAGCCCAGCTTATTTGAGAAAAACACGTCACCTTTGAATGTATCTCATCTCCGATGTACAAACAATAAGTAATTTCTTCTGATATTATATTACCTGTAATAATTCTACTTAAAAATACAGGAGAAAAAAACAGTAATAACAAAATTCGATCAAAATGTTAATAATACGCAAGATAATGATGTCGAAAGAAACTTTACATATTATTTGAGAAAAATACTACATTTTTGAATTTATCTCATTCCCGATATATAAACAATATGTCATTTTTTTCTCACATTATATGAAATGTAAAGATTACATAAAAATACACGAAAAGAAAGCTATAGTAGAATTGGATAAAAATGTCAACAATACTGAAGATAATGTAAACATAAATAAATGTAAACAAAACATATAAAATGCTAGCGCGCGCCTTAACAGCAGCTGCCATTGGGCTAAAAATAACAGCGAAAAGGAAATTACTGTTTTGATTGGAGGATAAGCGAATGAATGAGTAGAGAATTTGACTATCTCTAAGTGTAAATAGAATAGCAGGACCGCAGAAATGTCAAATTTTTAGAACTAATTTAATGAATTTTAAAAGAATGTGCACATCTTCAGACCAGAACATTGCGAATTTGTATATAATAGAATATTCTTTTAATTTTAACATTAATTTGAAATTGCCCCTCGATGATTGAAACGGACTTGAACAATATCAACCTATGGCCCACGGCCTAATTCTACTGTTTGCAAATGCACAATATTACTTTATTTTATTTTATATTAAATATTAAAATTTTTGTTCTTAAGAACAATATTTAATTGGATTCGATTCTCAGAATTCGATTATTCGTTTTCCTCTATCACGTGATTGAGCAGACGACGGTGGGAAGAGCCCATTCCTCAGAAGCCAAATTGTTATTAGAAACAAATTAATATTGTGATATGAAATGCTAATGATAATCAAACCAATATAATTCCACGAAATACTTAAAAATAAAATTCATGTTTAACGACCTAATTGTCATACTTCGTGAGGCAGGACAGATTTAGTATGACCCTCATGGCGATTTTTAAATTTTTGTCACCATGTTGGCGATACATTCTTATTTTTTAATTAATTAATTTTTGCATAATTTTGTGTTAAAAAACTTAGTACCTATTTTGATTAAACTTTTTATTATTGCGTTTTTGCCGAAACGTCAGTGGAGGCCCTCTGTTGAGACTCAAAACGGTTTTGGGCTGTGTCTGTCTGTCTGTCCGTCCGTCCGTCGCGCGATAGCGGCCGCAAAATTAGCGCTATTGGCTTGAAATTTGGTACACATGTTCATGAGCCCCACGAAATTAGCTGTATAGTTTTTGGTATGTATTCCATTTGTAGTTCGTATACAGGGACACGCCAAAGTTTTTCTTATCATTACGGCCTATGGGAGGAATTTGTACGTATCGCGATAGCGGCCGCAAAAATAGCGCTATTGACTTGAAATTTGGTACACGTGTTTATGAGCCCCACTAAATTAGCTGTATAGTTTTTGGTATGTATTCCATTTGTAGTTCGTATACAGGGACACGCCAAAGTTTTTCTTATCATTACGGCTTATGAGAGGAATTTGTATGTATTGCGGTAGTGGCCGCAAAAATAGCGCTATTGACTTGAAATTTGGTACACATGTTCATGAGCTCCACGAAATCAGCTTTATAGTTTTTGGTATATATTCCATTTGTAGTTCGTATACAGGGACACGCCAAAGTTTTTCTTATCATTACGGCCTAAGGGAGGAATTTGTATGTATTGCGGTAGCGGCCACAAAAATCACGCTATTGACTTGCAATTTGGTACACATATTCATGAGCCCAACGGAATTAGCTGTATAGTTTTAGGTGTGTATTCCATTTGTAGTTCGTGTACAGGGACATACCAAAGTCATTCTATCAATACGGCCTATGGGAAGAATCTGTATGTACCGCGATAGCCACCGCAAAAATCAAGCTATTGACTTCCAATTTTTGCCGAAACGTCAGTGGAAGGCCTCTGTTGAGACTCAACAGGATTTTGTGTTCCGTCTGTCTGTCTGTCTGTCGTGTGATAGCGGCCGCAAATATCACGCTATTGACTTGAAATTTGGTACACATGTTCATGATCCCCACAAAATTAGCTGCATAGTTTTTGGCATGTATTCCATTTGTAGTTCGTATACAGGGACACGCCAAAGTTTTTCTTATCATTACGGCCTAAGGGAGGAATTTGTATGTATTGCGATAGCGGCCACAAAAATCACGCTATTGACTTGCAATTTGGTACACATATTCATGAGCCCAACGGAATTAGCTGTATAGTTTTAGGTGTATATTCCATTTGTAGTTCGTGTACAGGGACACGCCAAAGTTTTTCTTATCATTACGGCTTATGGGAGGAATTTGTATGTATCGCGATAGAGGCCACAAAAATCAAGCTATTGACTTGCAATTTGGTACACATATTCATGAGCCCAACGGAATTAGCTGTATAGTTTTAGGTGTGTATACCATTTGTAGTTCGTGTACAGGGACATGCCAAAGTCATTCTATTATTACGGCCTATGGGAAGAATCTGTTTGTACCGCGATAGCCACCGCAAAAATCAAGCTATTGACTTCGAATTTTTACCGAAACGTCAGTGGAGGGCCTCTGTTGAGACTCAAAAGGATTTTGTGTTCCGTCTGTCCATCTGTCTGTCGTGCGATAGCGGCCGCAAATATCACGCTATTGACTTGAAATTTGGTACACATGTTCATGATCCCCACGAAATTAGCTGTATAGTTTTGGGTGTGCATTCCATTTGTAGTTCGTGTACAGGACACGCCAAATTTTTTTTACGATTACGGCCTATGGGAAGAATTTGTATGTACCGCAATAGCGGCCGCAAAAATTCTCCGATTGATTTGCAAATTGACACATATATTCAGGCTCGGTATAGAAATAGCTATTTATTTTTTTAGGCCTATACTTTTTATGGATTGTATACAGGGACACGCCAAAATACTTCACATTACGGCGTATGCGGTGAATTGCGTTTAAACGCATTTTAACATCTTTACTTTGCAATAAAGAAAATTAAACTAGCGTACATGAGTAAGATGTTTAACTTATGTTGTTTGAAGAAAATATGTGCTCTTAAGTTTTCTAATTAATGTACAGGACCTTACAAAATTGTTCTGACAATGTCACGTAGTCATCCAAACGATGTTAAATTTGGAACAATTATTCATTTTAAACGCAAAGTAAGCTGAATAGTTTTTACAGGTGTATAGAATGTTTATGGTTTGTTTACAGAGACACGCAAAAAAATTCGTAGCATTAGAGCCTATGGACAAACTTTTATTTAAGAGCGCACTTTAATGCGTTTATGCTGCATTGAACTTAATAAAATTAACATACATTATAAAGATGCTTAAAATTATGTTTACTCTTAATAAAGGTTATGTATAGACTAAATAATTTATGGGACCACACAAAATAATTCCGAGTATGTACTGTAATCATCCAAATGATGTCAAATTAGTTTGAAAAATTAATGAGTTATAATTACTTAAGTTTATTCTTATTATTGGCGTTTCTAATGACTGTGGCTACTTTTCCGGGATATATAAAATAATTTCGTACTATTACGGTCTATAGTCGATATTTCTTAAAAGTTTATTTTAACATGGTTACACCCCATCAAATATAATGAATTTATGTTAGAATTTTAAAAGCATGTTTTCTTGTTGATAATTGTGGGCATAGAATTGGAAATTAGTTTAAAGGTTACGCAAAATTTTTCCGATATGCTATGTAATTTTTTTTGTATGAAATTTGGTAGTTATGAAATTTGGTATTTATGAATTTCAGGGAAATAATACAAGACCGTCGTTTATTAAGAATACATATTGTTGCGTACTTGGGGGTCCGTAAGTTATCCGAGAATAAAAGGCAAAACTTGCAAAAATTCAGTGATGTATTCACAGGAAGTTCCAGAAAAATACAGGTCTACAAACCAAGAATCAGCTTCAATTCAACCAGTAAACACAGCTTAAACAACAGCCGTTAACAGCAAAACAACGGTACAAACTATTTAGCAATAACACATAAAGAAAGTCTCATCTAAAGAGGCTCAAAGCAAAGCAAGCATTTCACGAAACTGACACAGGTCTGAGACTGACTGCCTTGGCGAAAAAATGCTCCTTTTATACTTTTCTATTGAACACAGACTGTTCTGGAAAATTCTCGTATCTCATAATGAGATTAGAGCTTCCATATTTGGTATATCCCTAATAAGGATTTTCTCGCAAAGGTCGCCAAAGAGGGAAACAGTCGTTCATTTCTTCCCTTATTGGAACTTTTTTTTAATGTTTTTAAGGGAAAATTAGGCTATTTTAACGCAAAAACGACTAAAAATGCACAAAGTTAGCATTTTATTAACTTTACTAAACTTCTTTAAAAGAATTGATACAAAAATAAATGCAATTATTTACAATTCCGCAACACTTTATAAGATATGCAAATAGAGACATAGCGGGGGGTTGAGGGGGGCGGCAGCCCCCCTCAGGAATGTATCTGATTATGGTAACAAGTCGATCGAATCAATATATACGATTATATAATAAGGAATAAATAAAAATGACCTATTGAATAATGTCTGATGCAAATAGGACGTTGAGGCTCCTGATCTGCAGATCCACTAGTTTAACATGTCAGAATAAAGCAAAATTGAGCATAAACTTCCATTTTGAGGATCCTAAATACGTTAGACAACTTCAAAATTACGTTTATGATATTTGTTTGAACATGATTGAATACAAATATTCTAATAGGAAAATTTCGTAAATTATTCGTAATTTACGATTTTATCAACATAGCGAAATTGTAAATTTTTCATATAAATATGAATTTGAGGATTATTGCATTGGAAATAGTAGCATGAAAACTAAACAACGGAATTGACCCCGATAAAATAAATTAATAGATTAGAATAAGATAAATATATCGAAGTGAACGGTGGATAGCCTATTAGGCGGGGATTTCATTCTGTCACTGTATGAACCTTTGGTCAAATTGATTTCTTTTAACATTATTGCCGAAACGTCAGTGGAGGCCCTCTGTTGAGACTCAAAACGGTTTTGGGCTGTGTCTGTCTGTCTGTCTGTCGCGCGATAGCGGCCGCCAAAAAAGCGCTATTTACTTGAAATTTGGTACACATGTTCATGAGCCCCACGAAATCAGCTGTATAGTTTTTGGTATGTATTCCATTTGTAGTTCGTATACAGGGACACGCCAAAGTTTTTCTTATCATTACGGCCTATGGGAGAAATTTATATGTATCACGATAGCGGCCACAAAAATCACGCTATTGACTTGCAATTCGGTACACGTGTTCATGTGCCCCGCGAAATCTGCTGTATAGTTTTGGGTGTGTATTCCATTTATAATTTGTGTACAGGGACACGCCAAAGTTTTTCTTATCATTACGGCCTATGGGAGGAATTTGTATGTACCGCGATAGCGGCCACAAAAATCACGCTATTGACTTGCAATTTGGTACACGTGTTCATGAGCCCAACTGAATCAGCTGTATAGTTTTAGGTGTGTATTCCATTTGTAGTTCGTGTGCAGGGACACGCCAAAGATTTTTTATGATTACGGCCTATGGGAAGAATCTGTATGTACCGCGATAGCCACCGCAAAAATCAAGCTATTGACTTCCAATTTTTGCCGAAATGTGAATGGAGGCCCTCTGTTGAGACTCAAAAGGATTTTGGATTCCGTCTGTCTGTCTGTCTGTCATGCGATAGCGGCCGCAAAAAACACGCTATTGACTTGAAATTTTGTACACATGTTCATGATGCCCACGAAATTAGCTGTATAGTTTTCGGTGTGCATTCCATTTGTAAGTTCGTGTACAGGGACACGCCAAAGTTTTTTTTACCATTACGGCCTATGGGAAGAATTTGTATGTACCGCGATAGCGGCCCCCAAAATAACGCTATTGACTTGCAATTTGGTACACATATTCATGAGCCCATTGAGCAAGCATTTGACGAAACTGATATAGATCTGAGACTGAGCGCCTTGGCGAAAATAATGCTCCTTTTATAATTTTTTTATCGAAAACAGACTGTTCTGGAAAATTCTCGTATCACATCAGCCAATGAGATTAGAGCTTCCATATTTGGTATATCCCTAATAAGGATTTTCTCGCCAAGATCGCCAAAAAAAATCGCCAAGGAGGGAAATAGTCGCCAAATTTGGCGCCAAATTTATTTCTTCCCTTATAGGAGCTTTTTAATGCGTTTTTAAAGGAAAATTTGGCTATTTTAACGCTAAAACGACTATAAAGGCACAAAATTAGCATTTTATCAACTTACTAAACCTCTTTGAAGAATTTATACAAAAATAAATGCAATTATTTACAATTTCGTAACACTTTATATCATATACAAATAGGCATACAAAGAGAGATACAACGGGGTTTGAGGGGGGCTGCAGCCCCCCTCAGGAATGTATTTGATTTTGGTAATAAGTCGATCGAATCAATATATACTATTATATAATAAGGAATAAATAAAAATGACCTAATGAATAATGTCTGATGCAAATAGGACGTTGAGGCTCCTGATCTGCAGATCCACTAGTTTAGTCAATTTATGACAAAAGTTCATATGGGGATTATATCATTAAAATATTGGGTACTTTTCCGTTTGCGGTGCCGCAAGCGAAAAATCGCCAATTTATTTTATTGCTATTTATATTCAAATCGCATATTGCATTCTTTACCAATAAACCTTTCTCTTAAAAAACTAGTATGTTGTGGCCACCACAAGACTTTCTTCTATATTTTCCTATGCATATTCAATCAGTAACAATATTTAAAAAAAAAATCGATAACTTTGTTTTAAATTATCACAGATTTATAGTTCAACCATTCGCTTTAAAGGTATTGACGAGATCTTTCGAATGATACCCATCTCCCCGGGGGGGGGGGGGGGGGGGAGGAAGCGATGCCCCCACATGCACAGAAATTTTTTCCTAGTTAACTATTACTATTATCAATAACTCATATTAATTTTACAATCATAAGTTAAAAATAAGTCTCATTATGTACATTTATACGAAATTTTGTCCTATACTGCCATGTTAAAAATTTAGAAAACATGAGATCACAGCGCCACCTGTTGAGCGATTGATCCCCAAATGTACTCAGCACCAGTTTATGTCGGGGACCAACTAAATACCAAGTTTGGTTAAATTTCGTTAAAAAAAAAAAAAAAAAAAAAAAAAAAAATACGATTTTTTTTTTCTAAGTTTTTTTGTTAAAAGTAAAAAAAATCGATAACTTTGTTTTAAATTATCACAGATTTATGGTTCAACCATTCGTTTTAAAGGTATTGACGAGACCTTTCGAAAGATACCCATCTTGAAACTTTGCCCCCCGGGGGGTACTTCTCCCCCAGTGGGGGGGGGGGGAACCGATGCCTCCACATGCACAAAAATTTTTTCCCAGTTAACTATTACTATTATGAATGAGACCTTTCGAAAGATGCCCATCTTGAAAATTTACTTCCCCCCCAGGGGGTGGAACCGATGCCCCCACATGCACAAAATTTTTTTTCTAGTTAACTACTACTATTATCAATAATTCATATTAATTTTACAGTCACAAGTTTAAAATAACTCTCATTATGCCCATTTATACGAAATTTTGTCCTATGCTGCCATGTTAAAAATTTGCATAAAATGCGATCACAGCGCCACCTGTTGAGCTATTGATCCCCAAATCTAATCAGCACCAGTTCATGTCAGGGTGCAACTAAATACCAAGTTTGGTGAAATTTCATTCATTGGTTCGTGAGATACAGCGTCCACAAAAAAATGATACAGACAGACAGACATTTTCTAAAAACTATTAATTCGTAATCTAGACATCCCAAAACTTGTAAATCCATCAAAAAACGGAGGTCGAAAATTTTCGCGAATCCAATACTTTCTCTATATTACATATAGAAGAAAGTAAAAATAGACTGCATCTTCTTCAGTTGTGGGCAAATCCCAAATTTTCATCATTTTTGTGAAACAAAAATTCAGGTAGAAGAAAGAATGTTAAATTATTTTACTTAGAAAACAAAAATGTTCTAATATGTTCTAATGTTAATAATTGGCGATTTTTCGTTTGTGCCCTGCAAACGGAAAAGTACCAAATAGTGTGCTAGATTTAAAATGACGCTTGCAAAGATCGTAAAAATGCAACCTTTAAAAATACATTTTTTCTATAAAATGATCTCATCGTTCAAATGTCGTCATTTTTTATTAGATCACTGAACTGAGCCCACGTGCTTAAATATTGCTTATGCATTATTTTTTTATCCTCGCGTATTTTATTAAGTCACAATCGTATCGTTTCTTAAAAAAAAAAAAAAAAAAAAAAAAAAAAAAACCGTAACTGGACCACGTTAGAGAAATATTATATAGATTAAATTTGCTCATGCATATGAAAATATGAAAATGGAGTAAAAAAAAACAACCATAACCTTTTTTAATATACTTCAATTTTAGAATTTTAGGTTGATTTCTTTAGAAATCGACCTATTGCAATTACTTCGTTTATCTCTCTCTCTCTTTCTCTCTCTATATATATATATATCTATAATGAAAATTTTGTCATCACGATAACTTCCGAAATAATGCTCGAAATGGAACCAAATTTGGTCAGTGAACTGATCTTATAAATATCTTGGATGAGTTCGTTAACCAAGTTGCTCCGACTTTTTGTTTTCAAGTGGCAGCCACTTGAAAATGTCAAACCGACATTGTAAAAAGCATATTTAAAGCAAGATTTGCTTGAATTTTGTTGTAAATACAGGCCACGTAAGGGTCTCAATGAAGTTTATTAATGAAGTTTATCCGCTATTTTTAATAAAGTGGAAGATACTTTAAGTTAAGTGGGACCATTTGAAATCAGGCTACCACTTGAAAATTTAAAATCACTATAACTTACGAAATAATACTCCAAATCGAACAAAATTTAGACAGTGTCTTAACTTATCTTATAAATATTTTAGATGAGTTTATTAACCAAGTTGCTCCGCCATTTTGTTTTCAAGTGGAGATCACTTGAAAATTTCAAATTCAAATTGTAAAAAGCGTATTCCGAATTTGTTTGAAATTTGATGTAAATATAGACCACATAAGGGTTTCAATGAAGTTTATTAATGAAATTTATTCGTCATTCTTAATAAAGTGGTAGATATCTTAAGTTGAGCGGGGCCACTTGAAAGCACTCTACCACTTGAAAATTTAAAATCACAATAACTTCTGAAATAATACTCCAAATCGAACTAAATTTGAATAGTGTCTTAACTTATCTTATAAATAACTCAGATGAATTTGTTAACCAAGTTGCTCCGCCATTTTGTTTTCAAGTGGAGACCACTTGAAAATTTCAAATTCAAATTGTAAAAAGCATATTCCCAATGTTTTTTTATTTTTGATGCATACATAGATTATACAAGTGTCTCAAATAACTTTATTAATGAACTTTATTCGCCATTTTTAAGAAAGTGGCGGATATATCTTAAGTTAAGCGGGACCACTTGAAATCAGGCTACCACTTGAAAATTTAAAACCATGATAACTTCTGAAATAATACTCCAAATGGAACCAAATTTGAACAGTGTCTTAACTTATCTTATAAAAATCTTAGATGAGTTTGTTAACCAAGTTGCTCCGCCATTTTGTTTTCAAGTGGAGACCACTTGAAAATTTCAAATTTAAATTGTAAAAAGCGTATTCCGAAATTGTTTGAATTTTGATGTACATACAGACCATATAAGGATCTCAATGAAGTTTATTAGTAAACTATATCCGCCATTTTTAATAAAGTGGCAGATATCTTAAGTTAAGTGGGACCACTTGAAATCAGGCTCCCACTTGAAAATTTAAAATCACGATAACTTCTGAAATAATACTCCAAATCGAACCAAATTTGGACAGTGATATCATATAATTATCTTGAATGTTTTCACTGGGCAACTTGTCCCGACATCTAGTTTCTTAGTTCCTGCCACTTGAAATCACACCGCCACTTGAAAATATGCCATCACGATAACTTTTTAAAAACTAAACTGATTCAAATAAAAGTTGGATAGTAAACTTATGGTTCAAATATCTAGGATAAGTTCACTTGGTGGCTTGATCTGCAATTTTATGTCCAAGTGGCTGCCACATGAAAATTTGTCAATATAGTAACTTTAGTTATTCAGAATCAATTCGCATCAAATTTGGGTAGTGGATCTATCCTTCAAAAAACTCAGATAAGTTCGCTGGGCATCTCACTCCGCTTTTTTTTCCAAGTGGCGCCACCTGAAAATTTCTTATGACGATAATTTTTGAAATACTGACTTAATTTCAACTAGAACTGGACAAGGAACTTATACAAGTATACTGGATGATTTTGCTGGGCAAGTTGTTTTACCATTTTGTTTCCAAGTTGCAACCACTTAGACTGCCACTTGAAAATTTGCCATAAAATTAACTTTTGAAACACGGCACAGATTTAAACAACAGTTGGACAGTGAACCTATGCTTCAAATATCTTGGATATGTTTGCTGGGCAACTTGTTCCACTGTATTGTTTCCAACTGGCGGCCACTGGAAAATTTGTTATCACGGTAACTTTAGAAATACTTAATCAATTCAAATCAAAGTTTAAAAATGGATTTATCATTCAAAAATCTAGAAGATTCACGTAACTCGTGAACCAATCACGTTATTGCGTCCATCTTTGGTATATTGATTATAAGTATTTTCTCGCCAAAAGTCGCCAAAAAAGTCACCATAGGGTAAAAGTCGCCAAATTTGTCGCCAAATCCATTACCTGTGTTGCTGGATCGTTTTAATGCGTTTTTAAGGAAAAATTAGGCTATTTTAATGCTAAAACAAGCTAGAAATGCAGAAAACTAACATTTTATCATCTTACTAATTGAAAGAATTTCTACAAAAATAATTATTTTCAAATTTGAAACGATATTATAGATGAGGAACTTTCTCTGTCATTTTTATCGAAGTGCCAGCCACTTAATTTTTTAACACGATGACTTTTTAGATTTTGAATTAATTTGAACTGTATGTGTACAGTAGACTTATCTCACAAATACATTTCATATATTTGTCAACTTAGCTCATTATTTTGTCTCCAAGCGCCGGCCACTTGAATATTTTGAATTCAAATAAAAAGGTATTTATGAAGAACCGATTTGCTCAAAAATCCATATGTGCATAGTCTACATCAATATTTCTACCAAGTGCATTAATAATTTTCAGCCGCCATTTTGAAGCAAAATGACGGCCACGTGATAAGGAAAAAGAAATCAACCTACCCTTCCGAAAAAGCCGGAAGGACTTGTTTTTTGTTTTGTTTAAATAGTTTTGTTTAAACGTTTTTGGCACGGATGAATCGCGCTTGGCATGGAAGCTAATTCATTGATAATCCTGGGTAATATTTTAAAATTTTGATACTGAAATAGATCGGATATTTTTCGACAAGAACTCTCCTTTTGTGAAAGCCACTTTAAGCTAAGTTAGCGCATCAAAAATATAAATAAATTATAAAATATTGAAAAACAGAAAAGAAAGAAAAGGAAAAAGAAAAGAAAGAGAAAAAATAATCACATAAATTATGTATTTTTGTCCAAAATGGAGATAAAAATTCAAAAGTCGACAAGGGGAGCTATATTAAGGCTGTACTATGATCAGATTTACATAATAACCACCGCACTTTAGAATGTGGAAAAAGAAGCAAAAAACCCCATAGAAATAGCATTGACGAAAACCAAACAAACTCACAATGTCAAGAGTGTTTAAAAAAAAAAAAGGCTCACACCGGAAGTAATAAAAGGAGAATAATCAGAGGTTTCGGGTTCGAGAATTCGAGAATTCGGGTTTTAATAAAAGGAGAAATTTGTCTAGAAAAAGACACTAGCGTCTAGCCAGCGACGAGCAACTTGCACACTTTCCTGCAGATTTCACGCATGCGTCGTATGTCGGCGCTGAATTTTATTTATGTTTATTCGATGTGTTTATTTCCCATTTTCGTCCAGGACCTTCTTTGGTAGTGCTGCCATCTGATGGTCAATATAACTATTTAAATTATTTTCCAAGTCAAATCAAACAAAATTTAAAATTTTCAACCTTTAAGATTTCAACAGCAATTCTGAGAATCATTCTCATTAACGTTATAAAAGGAAGTATATTTTCTAATTTTTATATCTCGTTCGATTTTCGTATAATTAATATTCAAATTTTAAAAAAAAGAACATTATTGTTTCGTTTGTGCAAAATTAAATTTCCCAAGTTGTATCAGACATAGAGGGCTGTTTGAGACCTCATTTTAAAGAGAATTTTCACGAGGTTTATTTTAATACGCAGCTTACCTATACTTGCTTTTTTTTTTTAACTTATATAATAATAAGTTGGTGATTTTTAAAAAAGTTTCAAAAAAGTCTTTTATTATATCATTAGCTACAAATCTTAAAATTTATAGAGTGGAATAAAATGGATTATGGCAAAAATTCCATTATTTTTTAATAGTTACTATAAGCTTTTTACTATAACTCCTGATGTCATTGTTATCCTTTTTACTTCCTTATACAAAGTATATACAATAGTTATGATATCATTTAAAGGGGAAAAAAATTTTAAAAATTACAAAATTTTTTAAAACACTAACTTTTCTTTTTTCCTGAAATGGAATGATTTTTGGATCACTCCATGTCAAATAAACTAATCATTCATCCTGACCATTTTAGATTTCAACAAAAATTATAGTATTTATTCTCCTTAACAATAAAAAATAATTATAAAAACATTGTTATTTATATCTGTTAGAGGTTTAAGATAATAAATTTCTTTAAATCTTGAAAAAAAAATTTTTTTAATGAAAATTTTATAATATTATCACCACTGAATTATATTCAATTTGAAAATTGATTGTCTACACTCCAATCACCGTGATGCACAATCGATAGAAAACATGCAGCATACGTCAATTAAATAATTTATCTATTGCAGAATAGGAGATATTTTGTAACAGAATAAATATCTCATTCAAAACTTTTAACGTATGGTTTTAACTGGGCATTTAAAACTAAAGGACATTTTCTAAACAAAGAATGTTTTCTGTCAAGCACACGTATGAAGGAGCAAAGGGGGGGGGGGAGTTATTTTCTAATTTTTTATGTTATTAATGGCATTAGTTTGTTTAGTACTCCTTCCTGTGAAAAATTAAAAAATGACAGCCAATATTTTCTGATAAATTCAAAATATTAAAAGTACACTTTTTAAAACTTGCCATACTATTATTTAAGGGGAGGGGGGAAACTAATTTGGAATAGAAAAACTATTTCTTATACAATAAGTGAAAAAGTTTACAGTAATAATAATAAGAATAATGGAAAAAGAATTTATTTCAGACAATTTAATGTAAGGTAAAAATTGTATAACTGAAAAAATTGCTCTCATTTTTTTAGTTTTTTTCAAAACTGAATTAAGTGGTCTTTAAAAACTGCATATGTACTATAACATGGTAATTAAAATTCAAAACAGCCCATCTTCTATCTATATACTAAATTCAAAAGCTAGATATTCTGATTTTGAATTACCAAATAAAAGAGAAGCAGCATTAGAATATCCACGCAGTTTTTTTTTTTTTTTTTTTTTTTAACAATTTACTATTTTTGATTTTTAAATTTCTTGGAAAATGTTCTCCATTGAAGGAATGCGAATTAATTTATTAAAATTTAAAAGTGTTACAATGTTGATAAAATCAAGAAGACATTAAAAATTTTAATACCTAAATACTGAAAAATGTTGAAATAATTCTAATAGTGAAAGTATGCTTTCTTCTTATGGGGTTGTACGATTAAAATTGTGTAGCAAATTTAGTTTGTAAAAAGCTATAAAACTTGTAATGTTATTTAAAATATTAAGTATAAATTCTGTAATTAATTATACTTAATTAAAGTTATACTCTGGATTCTAATAGTCCATTACATAATCCTAAAGTGTAATTTTTTCTTAAGTCTCTTCATATAAATATTTTTCACTTTTAGTACGACAGATCACACTATTTCTTTCAGATAGCGATTTTGCGTTATCACCATTTATTGTATTACTAAATGAATGTGCAAACATTTTTATTTTTATTTAAAACACAAAGCTGAAAGTTTGTTCTTGTATCTATCCAGATTATTAGATTTTATCAAAAATTGCTACACTTATTTATAAGGACAACTTTTTAGTTCAATCGGATCATTGATTAAGGGCCGTTTTGCTTCATTCATAGCAGAAAACATAAACATAAATGAGGAATCGAAGTGAGGCAACGAAACTACAGCGAATCTTGAAAGTAAACAGAATTCAGCGCCGGCACGGCGAAATCTGAAGGAAAGTGTGCGAGTTGCTCGTCGCCGGCTAGACGCTAGTGAAAAAGACATGGAAGAGCGAGAACGGGTGGGATGGGGCGTTAAATATATCGTCCAGGGCTAATACGTCTCGCCTAGTATATGCCTGGTATATTTTTCTATATACCAACTACTATTAACTAACTCAACTACTATTATAAAAACAAAAAATTAATTGTCTTATGCGATAGATTTAGCCGATCCATATTGTAATATTATATTTGGCGTGAAATTGTTGTCATTTTATAGTTGATCGAATAAATCAAATAAATGTAGAAAATAACGTAAAAGAAAATATTATGTACACCACGTATCGTGTTGTTCATATGTAACTGGGGTTTAAATATAAAATTGCTACTTCAATTTTTTCGATACTGTCTGTTTCGAAACTATCATCTGATAAGCACCCACCCAAATGGAAGCCCACTGGTAAGCTATTGTCACAGGCACCCGAGAGTCTGCGAATGAGTGGGTTTCTGCGGAAGGCAGCAGTGACAAAAAGCGAGCTTTTGAGCAATTTCATGTTTTTTTTTTTTTTTTTTTTTTTTTTTTTTTTTATAATTTTGTCTATAAAGCGATATAAAAGAGTTTCCTTTAAATATAGTGACTAGCAAAGCCTTCGTTGATTCACTACGTTCACTGATTTCACATTCCATCATTTTTGACGGGGTTATATACTAGTATTATATATAAAAGAGTAGGGGAGCGTGGCGCTAGTTGTCACAGGGGTAAGAAGTAACACGCAATTTACGAAATAGTTTGTAACATTTGAGATTAAATATTTTTATAAATTAAATATTTTTATAAACATAATCCTTATGACGCACTTTATAATGTAAGCACAATCGGTGCTCCTCAAAAATGGCTAATGAGAGGTTCTGTACACGTGCTTCATTGTTAGTGGGGAAAAAAATATTTCGTAAATTTTGATTCAATGTGTGTTAATTTATACTTTAAAGAAATGTTTATAGCTATTTATTTAGTCTCTGTGTTAATTTATAAAATGCATGTTTAATTTTTTGTATAAATCGTTATATATTTTTATAAATAAACAAAATATCCAAAATCATACGATGGGGCAAGTTGAAACAAAATTTTGGGGTAAGTTGTAACATGTTAGAGGAGTGGCTTGTGGAGATGCCTATAGCCAGATCTGGAAGTCTCCGCCCATTTTCAGGAAACTTTCTGAAATGAAATATTTTTGGCTTCTTTACCACTACTATGTTTATGCAGAAATATTTTCTGTGTTTTTATATTACACTGCCGTGATTATTTAATCCCGAATTATAATCACGATTTAATCACCAATTAGAGAATATTGCATAAAAATAGTGGTAGAAAAAAAAGCAGAAATTTCTCATTAATGACAGTGTCCTGAAAAAAGGGCGGAGAATTCGAGCTCTGCTAAACCCTTTCTGCGGCAGAAGAACGGGTATAATGCTTAATTTGCATAATGTGAGCACACATTAAAGGCATGAGAGGGAACAAAATATCATTTGCTTGAATTAATTTCAATTCTGACCAAGATTGACTTCTACGTTGATTTTATCTTTAATTTTATCTTTATTTTACTATAATCCATTTGATATAATTCATTGTTACTATACCAAGAAGGTTATAATTTAATATTAGTTATTAATTGCCTTTTTTAATAAATTACTAAATGATTGATGACAAAAAACATTTTGAAATATTATCGTTTTTATTGTTAGGGTTCCCTTTGTATCCGTTGCAATTTGCCCCAAACCCAGGGCAAATTGTTACAGGCAAATAATTTTGCAAAAATATTTTTTGTGCTAAAATCAGCAAAATAAACAAAAGTTTTTTTTTTTTTTTTTTTTTTTTTTTTTAATGAATATGATAGAGGAAGATGTATGCTATAGAAAACAGCATTTAGAAACAGGAAAACGTAAATACATTTCAAAATATACTTAATTTTCCAAAAACTGTTACAACCCGCCTCACGCTCCCCTACTTTGTGTGTCTGCCACACTGAGCGATGAGAGCCTGTACACGTCGTGTCATATAGGTTCGGAATGTAATCCTGGGTTATGTCATTCCAGATGGCTTACTGTACGCCCCAACAGTTGTACGAGCGAGTGGACGACCAATGAAATTCTAGACATGCTCGATGGGCGACATATCCGGAGAATAAGCAGGCCATGGAAGAAGCGAAACCTGTTGTGCACTGAAGAAATCTTGTGCAGTCTGAGAAATATGTGCACGGGCATTATCCTGCTAAAATATGGTACCGGAATGCGTCGAAGAATGGGAACCTCTGGCTCCAAAATTTCCCTTATGTAGCGATCACTGTTGAGGTTGCCCGCAATGTGCACTAGGGATCGACAATTATACCCAATAGCTCCCCACACCATGATGCTAGGCGTTTGTGCAGTATGACGCTGGATAACACACTGTGGGAGCAGACGTTCCCCCCTGTAATGTCTGACACGTACTTTTCTATCATTGTACTCCAGATTGTAGCGAGATTCATCGGAGAAAACAATTTGTTGCCACTGGGCATGCTACGTGCTGTGTTGCAGAGCCTATTAAAGTCGGAAGCGTCTGTGATTCAGTGAGAGGGGAATCTTGCATAGAGGAATCCTTGCACGCAGTTCATGCTGCAGCAAACGGCAACGAATCGTGGTGCTGGACAACAAAACACATTTAGACGTGCTCCAACGTTGTGCTAACACAAGAGAGGATTCTGTACGGTCCGTCACAGTCATGTGGATGAAGTGTCTGTCGCCTCGTGCCGTTGTTCTATTGCGTGTCCCACTGCCAGATTTTCGGCTTGTTTGATTCTCCTCTGTCCATTTCTTCCAAACACGCATCACTGTTGTGGCATTACACTGCGTGCGGCCTGCGATTTCTCTATACGAAAATCCACCCTCTCGCATACCAACGATGCGGTCTCGTACGAACTCTGTTAGTTGTTGGTATGGCACTCTCCGCTTTTGACGAGGCATATTGACCACCAATGAAACGATTACCGCTGACGGAGGACGATAAACAGATTTGAACGCGCCTTTACAGTCCTTTATATACCTAGAACAAGCGACTGATAAGGAGTCGGTCCTCGTTCCACGCATGCGCAATCGCTTTTTAATTCTAATCATTTGCATGCGCTTAAATCTAAACATAGAGCTCGAACTATTCCTTCTTATAGGTGGCGCTGTTTTCCCCAGTTTTATCCTGTTAAAACTGATTTCCACTTATCTCAGGTTCTAATTATCCGATTCACACAATCTTTACACCATTGGAAAGGTAAATTTGAGCTCCTTCGTCGGGTATCCTTCTTTTTCTTTCTTTTTTTTTATTCCCGCTAGGTGGCGCCACTCACATTAAATTTAATTATCTTTTTCTCTGCTCAGTTTTTTCCCCCCTCTCAAACATAATTATTTTTAATTACTTGAAGTTCTTGCTAGAAGGCGCTACAGGAACTAATTTTGAAAACTGAATTTAGAAGCTTAACAGTAAATTTTCTTGATAACAATTTATCGTTTTTAAGAGAATTGTTTTCATTTGTATCAGCATAGCATTTGTGAAACCCTAACTTTGTAATAGATTTCTAATTTTGTTTATTCATGTTTTCCAGCTCAGAGTGTGTTTTTTTTCCTTAAAAGAAGGGAAAAGGGGGAAAAGGAAAGGGAAGGAGGGAAAAGGAAAAGGAAGGGAAAAATTATTATTATTATTATTTTTAAAGCTCAGACTCTTTATTTTCTTTTAAGTTCCAAAGGACATGTGTGCGGCTGGGAAAGCCCCTCCCAGTTTTGATAGGACGGCTTATTTTTCTTTTGACATATTTTAGTATATAATTAACAATTAGTATATAATTCTCTTGATTTTCATAAAATCAATATTTCAAAAACTTTTCTAAAGGCTCTACTTTAAAATTTCAAAGCCATCATGTCTGACACCGAAGATTACATTCCCATTATCCAGGAATCAGACGTACAAGTTCTCCTCACTGAGAATGATTCTGATGCCTCATTAAAATCTATACCACAGTCTGGCGATTCTTCAAATTCTCATAGCAGTAAATCCAAAAAGAAATCCAAATCGAAATCCCAACAATCCTCAACATCAACATCAGCAAAATATGACAGAAACGAGAATTTCCGAGGTTATACCTCAATAGAAGCAATCTCCAATGCGGCCATAGAAATTATAGCCTTTGTTAAAGAGAAGGAGGTTGTAGTCCCTCTAAATCTGCTGAGAAATATGCCTTCAGGTGGATTAGGGAGCTTAACAAGGGCTCAGCATCATCCTCAATACATCTTCCTCCTCCAGTCCTACCTCCTAGTATATCCTCTCTCCCAGTGTTAGATCAGCTAACACAACCATCTAATCTTCCACAACTCCCAAAGGATCTTCAGACTGCTACTGAGGGAAATCTAGGGCCTATTGACAGTCACTTAAAAGAGATAAGGAGTATGCAACAATCTCTTAACGTTACATTTGAAAGACAAGAAACTCTTCTTCGTGACCATATTCAACACCAACCTCAAATTCCAGAAAACGAAACATCTGTCAATGATGGAAACTCTAGTCTCCATGGGATACTGTCCACCCCCCAACAAACAACAACAGACGAACCCAATTCTCAATTTCAAAAACCTCAGGTAGTAATAATCAGCCACTGCAGCAAAAACGCTTAATACAAGCAATTAATTCTCTTCACAACACAAGAAAAACTATTTACATCACTTCAAACACACCTACAGATAGAGGAATTGAAATTATGAATATGCTAAAACGATTACATATTTCTACTCCAGCTAAAATCACCAAAACCTGAGTTTTCAGGAAATCGGCAAACCTTCAGTGTAAAAAAGAATCTGATGCAGAGTTGGTGGCCAAGGATTTAACTGCTTACAAAGAATTGGAACAAAAACTTATAATTAAGCCTAAGCCCTGTTCAAAAATGAAGTTTCTTCTTCTGGGAGCGCCGGAGGAACTGAATGATGAAATAATCATCGGAAAACTCAATGAAAGCTGTGGTCTGTCTAGTGGACCAACAAACCCCATCCGGATCTTAAAACAACAGAACTCAAAATTCTCGGATCAGAAGAATTTGATTCTCCAAAGCCTCGACTCCACTAGTGGAAGTTATCCTGAGTGTTCCTGCCTTTCAAATAGGATTCCATAGATGCCTTCTGAGACCCCTAACCCAGGTACAAGATGTACAAACTGCCAGGGATTGATCATCTTTCCTACTCATGCAGGAATTCTCAACACTGCTCTCACTGCTCAGCCAATCATAAGAACGATAACTGTCAAGTCTCACCGAATTGCATCAATTGCCATAAGCGCAATATGGAACATTTAAAGCAGGGCCTAAGACCCATATCTGCAAGTCACCCAGCCTACTCCACCGCATGTCCAATCTTTGAGGAATTATACAAGAAACATCGGGAGAAACTGGACTGTAGATTCCCCATCTCAACTGTAGTCTTACCAAAATCCAAAGTTAACGAATCAACGCAAGCCACAAGAAAATCCCAAAACTCCCGAAGAAGGTTAACTATGAACTCAAAAGTGAACCAAGCAACTTCTTTTAATAACACACCAACCCCATGGTTACCAACACCTTTCATGTTTGGTCCGGCCCAAGCCTACCAAGCGCCGTTTGGACAATTTCCAGCTCATGGTATGAGTTTCCAGTCTTCAGTACCACTAGAACAATATCCTACCTATAGGACAAGCGGGTAAGTCTCAATTTGATTTATCTACCTCAAAATCTAAATCTCTTAAAAGTAAAAAATTCAAAACTAAAAGTCAAAAAGCTCTCTCCTCCCCCTCCCAGGAAGCAACATTTTCCAATATCCCTCAACAATCAATCTCTGTAAAAAGTTTGGCATTCCTGCAGATCAACCTCAACAGATGCATGGCGGCAAATTCGGCAGCACGGGTTTACACGGAGGAAAACTCCATTGATGTCGGGCTGCTGCAAGATGTCTATTGCACTCGAGAGGGTGCCCTGTATGGTTTTCCAGCCTCCTGGGCCAAGTTCAACTCGAAACAACATTCCGCGCACATAGTCATTAACACCCCAAACCTAAATTATACCCATCTTTTTACTGGGGAGCATTGTGTCTTCCTGACACTGACCACATTTGAGGGCGAATTGATCATCGGCAGTGCTTACGCAGTCCCGTCTTCGAATCTTGATGACTGTCTTGAACAGTGGCAACACCTTATAACTCAAAAATCTCTCTTTCTTTGTGGCTGCGACCTGAACGCGAACTCTCCACTCTGGTGTTCACCAAGAGAGGATTCCAGGGGTTGCAGCCTAATCGAATTTTTAGTATCCTATAATATCTGTCTGGCAAACATCGAGAACTCACATCCAACCTTTGAAAAAAATAATGCCAAGGGCTGGCCGGATTTTACTCTGGTCAACTCAAAAACCTTTGCAAAAATAAATGATTGGTCAGTACTAGACATACATAATAGTTCAGATCATAATTATATCACATATTCTCTAAATTCTACACCCTCCATTTCTCACTCTAAAAAATTCGTTACAGTACACGGTAATTTCAATAAATTTAAATCTAATCTTCAATTAAGTCGATCCATTCAGCTGCTACTTCAACTTTTAGACTTAAGAAATCGGGCTGGCAATTCGCCTTCAATTTCTGGTCCCACCAATTCCGCTCCATGCATAATAGACTGACAGCCCTTAAGAGACAATTAAAATATCTAGACCCAGTCCTACACCCTCAACAAAAATTAAAGATTAAAGAACTCTCGGCATATTTCAAAAACATGTAAACAAAGCTAAAAACCAATCATGGAGAAAATTCTGTTCTTCACAAACAAACACTTTTAGCACAGCTCAAATTTTTTTCACAAACAAATATTTTACACACACAGAGCTGAAACTTGAGCGTCCTTCAGCACAGTCCTCAAAATGAAATAATCTTGAATATATCACGGATATTCTTTTTCCTCCCAGTAAATACCCTAATTTTGCAATCCCCTCTTTCTCAGCTTCCTCGGATGCACCCTACACGGAGGCTGAGGTTCGAGCCACTCTACACAGATTCAATATTAAGAAAGCACCAGGTCCAGATCATATAGACTTTAAAATTCTTAGGCATACCTATTACACCATCCCACAAATCATCATTGACTGGACAAATCTCTGCTTGAAATTTCACTATTTTCCAAAAATTCTTCGCAAGGGAGAGGTGGTGCATTCTCTAAAGCAAGGGAAACTACCCTCTGAACATCTTCTTACAGACCGATCTGCCTGTTGCCAACATTAGGAAAATTACTTGGAAAACTCATTGTTATAAGACTTAATTACTTCCTGGATCCTGGAAACCAATTTACTGCATCCACACCAATACGGGTTCAAAGAGGGCAGGTCATGCGAAATGGCTTTACAACAGATAATGAGTTCCCCTCAGCCGTTAACATTGATGCGGAAAAATACACCACTCTTATCTCCTTTGACATAAAAGGTGCTTTCGATAATATCGAGTGGCTTCATATTCTAAGCACCTTATATGAACTCAACTGCCCGAGTAACTTGGCGGGGGTCATTGCCTTTTATTTATCCCACAGGAAAGTTATTATCAATTGGGGCAGTGTTTTTTCTGAAAAGCCACAAACTAAAGGCTGCCCACAGGGTTCATGCCTGGGTCCTATTCTTTGGAAACTTATAGCCAATAAGATCTTGCTATGTATGAATTCTGGGGGGCGGGGGGGGTTCACATTTACATATGCAGATGACTTCTCGCTGATCGTCTTGGGCAGAATCAGGAAGGACCTGGAGGACCAAGCCAGTGAGGCACTCTCTCTTTTTAGTGACACATTAGTTTTCTTAGACTTATCACTCTGTACTACTAAAACACAGGCTCTTACATTCTCTAGTCACAGATTGCTGAAAAAGGAAGCCTGTGATGAGAATCGACGGCGTCAGTGTGAATCACATACCCCATCTTAAGATCCTGGGCATCACTGTTGATAGGGGCCCAATTGGCTGGCCCACATGGATTACCTTAAAATTAAAACAATGTCTCATTATCACAGTGCAACCAAAATGGTAGGAAGGAGATGTGGAATATCCACCTCCTTCCTTAAAACATGGTATTATGCAATAATAGACAAAATAATAACCTACGGGGCTGGCATTTGGGAAGGTCGTCTCAAGACAGATGCCCAAACCAAAATCAACTCTATCCAAAGGATCTTTCTCCTACAATTCTCCAGGGGCTACAAGACGATCTCAACTAACGCCCTCATTGTCATCACAGGTATTCCTCATGCTCATCTTCAGGCTGAATATAATTTCTTAAAAACTAATATCCTACAATTAAATAATATAAATTTAGCAAATAATTTTCCCCCAATACTGAAATTCAAACTACTTCTAAAAGCTGGGAAATTAACCCTGCCAAAGATGTTGCTTCCAAAATAATTAACTGTAACAAAAATAGTTACACTCCCTCTGCTCCTGTGGCCATCTACACCGATGATTCCAAGACAAATCACGGCGTCGCCGCAGCTTTCTGTGTGCTGTTAAAGGATTCTGTGGTTAATCGGTGCGCTGGCAGACTTGCTGACCACAGTTCAGGCTTTTAGGCTGAATTCTTTGCAATCCAAAGAGCAATTGAATGGGTTGAAGATAATATCAAGTCCCAATCTTCCTTTAACATATTTAGCGACAGTCAATCGGGTCTGCTAGCCATTGCCCGTCACAGGAGTAGCCATCTTCAAATAATCTCTGTAAAATCCAAACTAATCTCTCTCGTTAATCACTTATCCCTGACACACGTTTCTGCACCCAGAGGAGTACTTGGGAATGAAACTGCTGACTCCCTGGCAAAAGCTGCTACTGAAGATAATTCCATTTACTATAACTCTTCCCGCTCCACCCTCTTTTATCAAAAAAGTAATAAAACCTAGATTAATACAAAAGTGGCAGGATTTATGAGACTCTTCAGAAAAAGGAAGATTCACCTTCAACTTAATCCCTGTAGTCTCCTCTAATTCCTGATCGCTCTCCCCTTCAGTTAATGCATTCCTAACGGGCCATGGCCCCTTTCCGTCCTACCTAAACTGATTTCATTGCCGACGTTCACCTCTGTGTCCTTATGGGCAGGAGGGAACTCCCAACCACTATTATTTTTCTTGTAATCTCACATCAGCCTAGCATATAAGAAATCCAATACCAAGACCTTCTGATTGGCTGAAAAAACATCCTTTTTAGAAAAAGTTTGCTAATAAAACTAAATAAAATATTCGAAATCTTAATGGATATCTGTAATTTAACAGATTAATTATTTACCTACTTGCCCTATTTATACATTCAATCAAGAGAAATTTCCCACCAAAATAATGATTAAACAAAGCTCCCGTATCTTCTTCTAAGTCTTACAAAAATTCAACGTTTTATCTGAAGTTCAGTGCCACCATGCCCTGTGTCGCGTAGGGTAAATAACCCTGGAGCTAAATTTTACTACAGCCATGCAATGAACTTACTTATGAAATGTCATCAATTCACTGAAATGTTTTTAATACTTTATGCCACCTTTCGCGTGGGGCATAGCCCGGCAATTTTAATTTCTGAATCATCGCCCACTGTCGGTTCTAGGCTAAAGCCTGGCGAATTTTGTAATTTTTTTCCCTTTTGAGTTTTTAAATAAACTGCGAGTAGTCCCCTTAGAAGCGCTCTACATCGCTCCAACAGTGGTGAGCGGGGGCTGCTCCCTGTTAAACCATTTGCATGCTTTTTTCCTCACTTTACACTTCCTGTAAGTTTGGTTAAATTTGCATAATCCCTTCATGGTGTTGCAATTTTCACAACATGAGTGTATACGGGTAAGAGAAAGTTCTTACGAAATCTTTCTTACTAACGAAGAAGTTAATAAATTTTCATCTAATAATGCCCTATGTTATGTTGAAAATTTCAGCAAGTTGTAATAACGACAAACTGGTCGAGCTTTCAAACTTCTATTGGAGTAGAGTAAGTTTTCTCGAACAGTAAGAACTTTTTATTTATTTATTAAACCTTATGCCTATTTTTTTCCTTCTCCACCCATTAGAATTATTCTATATATGATTTAAATTTAAAATCTGGATAAGCTTATATTTATGAGTACAGGAGGTAAGAGGATAAGTATTTAAAGAAAGATAGAAAAGAAATCTGAAAAGTTAAAAAATCGAAAAAAAAAAAAGGGGGGGGGTGATGAAAATAAAAATTAAATCGAATGAAAATCAGATAATCCGAGTTAAACTTGTCAAGCAAAGCTCAAGAAATAAGACTTAGAGTAAGTCAGTATTATAAGTAGTTTATATTTTATCATTAAAATTAAAGTTTATCAGTTATCTGACATTTATAAATGCATGGGTTTTGTGTAACATAAAAAAAAAAAAAAATAATAATCCAATAATATAATAAATAAAAAGTTTTATTAGGATTCACAACATGATCAATACTTATTTATGACGTAGTATGTTTCTGTGAAACCAGTTTGGTTTTATTTCACTTTTAACTTTAAGTTCTGGTGATGATGGACAACTTTTATTTGGTGATTGTGATGACACATTTCCTGTGTCTTCAGTCGTTAGAAGTAGACTTTGACGACAAAGTTGGCTCACTGTTGCCATATCTTTCTTTCTCTTACTCCGTCTTAACTTCAATAAAGTGGATGGCATTTTAAAGTCTGAACTAAGAACACTTTTGAAGAGAGAAGAATTTGACAATGATTTGGAAGCTTTTAAGTTATTTCTTGGTTCTAAAGTATCCGTTTCAGTTCTGGAATATTCAATGGAGCGTTTTGAGAAACGGGTTTCTTGGCACGTTTCTCCTGTCCTAAACATTACAAGACTTGTTGAGTCCATGGAACAATTTGATAATCTTTCATCATCAGTTCCTTTGTCGTCTTTCGTGTCAGTATTGGTCTGTGTAGATAATGAACTAGTTACACTATTTACAAAACTTGTGTTCTCATTGTTTATGATTCTAGGCAATGAATTGGTTAATGTATATGAACATGGACTGTCAGTTCGGTCGCAGTTTGTTGGATTTTGTGATGATATGAATTGTTCTTTCGCTCTTCTAATGGCTTCAGCTCTGGTTGCTGACAAAGGGCTTTCTGGGGCGCTTTTAGGAAAGAGATCTAAATTTATAGGTTTGAAAATTAAAGGGTTATAAAATGCAGAGGCAGAAATGATGCTTGGGGTTGTAGGTGTACTCGATGATTGTGATGGTATGATCATACGATCGCTTTTTGAAGTATGAAGTGGAGCTGAGATTTTTCTGCTCCACGTAGGTGAACTTAAATTGCTGGAGTTAGGACTTGCAAGCTGTTGATTCTCGGCAACTTTATTATATTTTTCAATGAGTGATCTTACATTAGATGCACTTTCTTTTGATATCTTCTTTGCACAGCTTTTTCGCCAGTCTAATTGTGGTGCTGATGGGGATTTTATATAACTTGAACCATACTGAGTTGGGATGTTTTCTTTATCACTGCTTAAGGATGGACTTGGGCAGTTCTGATTCAATGTATTTAAATACTGATCCGCAAGTGTATCGTTATCTTTTTCTACTAGTCCTTTTGATAAAGAATCACTGTTTTCTGCTTTTCGTTTACGAGACGTCTTTTCATTTTGCGGTCTCTCTTTGACATTATCTGATGCATTAAAAATAACTAATTCAGGAATCTTTATTGTTGCGTTTTTATTCGAATCTGTATCGTTTGATATATTTTCTCCAGTATAAGTTTCCACTGGCAGTTTTTCATGTTTGTTAAATGCCTGCTTTTCTTTCGATTTTTCATCTGACTTTAAATTAGAGATATTTTTATAGGAGTTATCATATTCGTTTTCAGAACTTAAGCTACGTTTTTTAGGCATAACAATAGTGATTGTTTGCTCTGTGTTTTCAATATTATCTTGAATTACTTTAGATTTCATTTTTCTAGCTTTTCTTTTCGGAAGCTGGATTGTTACAGTTTGGTCCTCTGCATTGGTCCTTGGAATGTTAGATGCAGTTGAGAGTTTCTCAGAACATTGTCTTTGATGCTGATTGAAACTGTAATTTGTTTCATTGTCTTTCAATATTTTTGATTGAGGAGGTGTTTTGGCAAGTATTCTAGCTTTAAGGATATCGTTTAGGTTCGTAAATAAGTCTGGCGATGTCAAATGCCTTATTTCTCTTCTTTTTTGAAAAATCTCTCTTCTTTCTGCCGCAGTTTCTTTCGCGCGTTTATCGCTGAAGGATCTTACAGGGCATTTATTGGAACGTGTGTCTCGTAATAACTCATCGTTTCTACATTGTAACTGAAATAAAAGAGGAATTTTTGAATCAGAAGCAACTTCTCTGAGCCATTGGCTATTTGCCTTGTCGTTTGGTTCAGTTTTAGAGTGATTGTCGATTGAAAACGGCGTCTGAACGATATTGTCCCTGCATATTTGCGCTTTTCTTTTTAAAAATTCTCGATATTTCACTTCACCCAACAAATTTCGGATATTTACAGTGTCTGATAATTTACCCGATTCAGAATAATTAATATTTTTTTCTGTCGGTAAACGGAAAGAATAATATTTGTGGGTTGTATTATCAAGAACAACTGGTTTCTCAAAATCCCTTTTGTTGTGAAATGTTTTGGACCTTCTTCTATTTGGACTAGAACTATCTTTAGATAGTTTTTGAAACCTTTTCCTTCTGTGCAAGTAACCCCGAGGAGGATGTTCTCCTGATGACATTATTAGTCTTTCTGTGTTCGGTAAATTATTATTTCTTGTAGCTGGATGTAAAGTAATTTTCGTATATCCATCATCGGATGAATCGTCGAAATCGGAAGAGCAAGAATCCACGTGTTTCCATCTTTCCCCTTTTCCTAGCACTGCATTAACGTTGTCGGCAGAACTCCGACGTACGGTGATTTGTTTGGATTTTTCTGCACCACGTGACTGTATGCTGCTTTTAATGGAAGATTTCTAAAAAAAAAAAAAAAAATTAAAAAATTAGAAATGAATTGTTAAAAGAACAATTATAATACACAACAAAATTATGCCTTTTTTTTTTTTTTTTTTTAAAGGGAAAAAAAAATGTTAAAAATAAACGTCACTATGTTAAAATAGTATTTTTACGTATTTCATAACTTTTTAATTAATTGTTTTAGATGGCAGAGCTAAACTTGAAATAATATTACTCAATATGCATGTTCTGCATTGTCTTTAGGTAAAGGCCAAAGGCTAGTCAAGAATATGTGATATAATACGTTTGCACGGCATCGTTGAAATCTTCCTGGCATGTTAAATGTATTAGTTGTTTTGAGTCTTTATTTTAGAATAATTTTTCATATGTTTCCAGTTACACTACAACGTGACAACTTGCGTAATAGGATTATAGCCTCTTGTAAATTTCTATTTTTTTTGAAACAATATTTGTGATTTAGAAGGAACATTTTAATGTATTTCAATCTATATGAGTCCTGATGTTGATACAATATTTTCATTTTGTCTGCCTAACGCATATTTAAAAAAAAAAAAAATTCTTTTTGAACATAAATGGAATGACTGTTAGATAGTAGTAAAAATCACATTTCTTAGTTTTTTGCTGTGATTTTTTTTCTCTGATAAATGTTTTTGAATAACATAATCATTAATTATGACAATCATAAAAAGCCTGAATGCTAAATATTAAAAAAAAAAAAGCACGGTTTGCATGTATTGGATTGCGGTCCGTATGATTTGCATGCGGTATTTCGATGATCACACGTTTCCATTCGATAGAAACTGCCAAAATATATATATATATATATATATATATATATATATATATATATATATATATATTCTTTTAGCAACTCGCCAGTTTTTTAAGTAGTCATTTAATAAACATTGCTTGCTTTAAATGAATTATTTTCAAAAGCATTTATTTATTTATTTATTTATACACACATTCAAGCTTAAAATTACAAAATTGAGCCCTCCTCGACTGAATGGTTATGTCGCCGCACCGCTAATGGCCTTTGAGCGTTTGAGAACGGGTTCCATTCTTTCTATCCCTGGGTGTTTTTCTAATTTTTCGTATTGTACTGTAATTTTATCATGTGCTATTTGTCCTCCTCTCGACGAAGTTTACAAGTGATGGACTTAGAGTCAAGCATAAAAGTGTGATATATATGTTAGTATTAAACAAACAAACCTAAATTTGGGACAAATAACTTTTATGGATAACACAAATTTAAATATACACATAATTGTATAAAATTATATTTTAAAATACAAGACACAGAGAATTAAGTAAAAAAGGCAAAAATTCTGTTTTTAATCATAATTTTTTTTTCTTTTTTAGAGAATTCGATCAAATTCGTTTTCGATAAGATACTAATTAATAATACATGTTAAATGATAGATTTGACATTTGTAAAATTCCCACGCCTAATTTTATGAGTTAACAGAATTCGAATCAGACAATCTAAAACAGGAATAAAAATTTGCAGGATTAAACTTTAGGCACGTATGACCATTTAAACCTTCCGTATCCCATCATGGCTGGGATGCATTTCACTTATTTAAATTATTTCTGACAGTTTTTCGGTATCTTTCTCTGCACTTACTTGATTATGAATGTGTTCCCCTCCCTTCTCATTCTATAAAGGAAGGGGGAAGACTCTTCCATGCATGCAATTAAATGTCGAAATAGATAATGAATATTTTTCAGAGAGAAATAAAGGAACTAAAGCATTTTATAAAACAGTGAAAAGGTAAGTTCAATTTTATGCTATGAATAGTTTTTTAGTTCCCCATCATACAACCGCTATGATGGGGACATAACATACCGGTCCATTTTTTTACACATTTTGAGGTGTGAGGAATCCAAAAAGATCGGACCAACAAGATCGGTATTGTGTCTGTCTGTAGGGTTCCTGTTGGTTTGTTATTGTGTTAGTCTGTGTACACCGATATTTTAAGAACAAATAATCGCAGAGAGGTCGGACCAGTTTTAAAATATTACTTATGACACTTGCAATAACCCTATTTATTTGCAACATTCTAATTTGAAAATTTCGTAAGTTATTCAAAATTTGCGATTTTCTTAACATGGAAGAATAGGGCAAATTTTCGCTTAAACGTGCATTAAAAGGAATATTTTTACTGTAAAGATGTCAGACCAGTTTTAAAATATCAGTTATGCTGCTGGTATGAACTATGAAAATTCAACTTTGAAAATTTTGTAAATTATTTGAAAGTCACGAATTTTCCTAAGAGGACAGAATATGGTAAAATATCATTCAGGATACTGACATGAGCATAGTTGACTGTGGATTTTTCAATTTAAAAATTTCATAAATTATTCGAAATTTACTACTTTCTTGACATTGAAGAATAGGGCTGATATTTATTATTAACGTCCATTTTGAGGGGTGTCTTTTACCGTAAAGATGTCAGATCACTTTTAAAACACTATTTATGATACTGGCTTCAACATCATTGACTACAAATATTCTAATTTGAGAATTTCCTAAGTTATTCGAAATTTAAGATTTTTCTGAACATAGCAGAGTAGAGCAATCTTTCATATAAATTTGCATTATGGGTATCGTTGCGTTGAAAATAGTACGGAATCGCAGGAAGACTAAACTATGAAACTGACCCCGATAAGTAAATTAACAAGTTAGGATAAGGTAAATCGAACTGAGCGGTGGGTATCATATTAGGTGGAGCATTTCAGTTTGCCACCGTGTCGAGCGATCAGTTAAATTTATTTCACTCAACATGAATGTAGTATGTCCTGTGTAACATAAATACTAGAAATTTATGAGAACATATATATGATGGGAAACTAAGCAGAGTCCACCTATGCCAACTAGTGTTTTTTATTTTTAGACATATAAGAATATTTTTCTTTCTCTCAGCTTCGTTACATAAAAATTGAACTTATACAGTAAAATTTTGTAGAAATGTTGACAAATAAATAGTTTCAAACTTTTATTTTGAAAATGAATGTAGCATGTCCTGTGTAACATAAATACTAGAAATTTATGAGAACATATATATGATGGGAAACTAATCAGAGTCCACCTATGCCAACTAGTGTTTTTTATTTTCAGACATATAAGAATATTTTTCTCTCTCTCAGCTTCGTTACATAAAAATTGAACTTATACAGTAAAATTTTGTAGAAATGTTGAAAAATAAATAGTTTAAAACTTTTATTTTGAAATGCGTTAGGCGAAAGGGGTAAAATTACTGCATTAAGTTTTTTTTTTTTATGTGTAAGAATGTAGTGGAGGAATTTTATTCCCTCTTCCGTGTTTCCCGAAACACAGATTTAGCGAACCATCATGATGACACCATCATCGTTTTAAAATTAATATAAAAATTCATATACATAACCTTAAAATTTATAAACAATTCGTTTAAAGGTTTTCTTTAGTTAAGTATCCCTTGCATATTTGATCCTGACAAATATATGACAATTCTGAATTGAAATACAGTTTGAATTCTACCTTTCCAAATGACTAGACACATTTAATTTCAGACATTTTGTCAAATATCTAGTAAAATTATTGATGAACTATCGTGAAACTTTGGGCATACAAAAAACATGTTATACCTCTCATATATTTCAGCAAAAAATTTTCTTCGTAAGCAAAACGGGAACTTTGTAAAAATTTAAAGAAAATACAAATCACTCTGAAAAAAGAAATGCTTAAAATGTGTTCTGGTTCTGTATTAATTTATGTGAGACTGGTACATATATTCACAGAAATATAATTTATAAGCTTTAGATGGGGACAGAAAAAAAAAAAAAAACTTTTTTATAATAACATGCAGGGTATTAAAACTAAGACAATGCTATTTTTAGAAAACTAGAACAAACTATAGTAGACACAACATGGTGCAATCAGAATGTAAAAATATTGAATATCCAATGAAATGTGAGTATTTTTACTAAATAATTTTTAATTGTGCATGTATGAGCTTTAATGAAATTTCATTTGCAGAATTTATTAGCTAAATGTATTGAGCTACTTATGAAAACGTCAGGAAAATACCTTGAGAATTCAAAAAGTTATCGTTATAATAGAATGAACTGAATTTCAATTCCTCTTAAAAAAAAAAAAAAAAAAAAAAAAAAAAAAAGGGGAGGGGGAGGGTAAAAAATATAAGATGTTTTACTGAAACTTATGTTTCAATCAATGGTAATATAGTGTTAGTTGATTGGAAATAAATATTGATAAAGCCCCCATCATTCTCCCTTGCTTTGAGAGAAACTGAAATCCAGCTCATTCTAACAATAACATTTTGAAAATATTTATTTGGAGTTTTCAAATAAGTAGGTGAATTCATTTGGCTAATAAGTTATGCAAAAGAAATATTATTAAAGCTTCTGGATTCGAAGTTAAAATTATCTAGTAAAAATGCTTATATTGCATGAGATATTTAATAGTTTTATATTCTGATTACAGTATGTTGTCTCTTATTTATGTCAAATTTCCTAAACATGTCATTGCATTGAGTTTAATATATGGCATATTTATGATTTTTTTTTTTTCAGTTTTTTAAAGAAACCTTTCTATGTGTCGTTCATTATAAAAGTAGTGTAACTCTAAATTTTTTAAATGATGTATATTTAGGCTTAATTGTATTACATTTTGTCATATCTTTTACTGTAAGAGTGAAGCCACTCCAATAATTGCATTAAAATACCATAAATGACGTTACTTGTTTTTACAGCGAACTAAAACTTCTGTATATTCATTATAAAAGCGAAGTTTCTAAGTTTGTTTAAAATAACATTCTTATAATTTGCTATAACTTTGAATTACATTAAACAATAAAAATAGATAACACCGACCGAATACTTGTATTTTTTCTTACTCATAAATTTGAAAAAAGCTCGTTATCTCAAAATCCATCTGCAAAGGGATAATTTACTTTTACAATAAAAGATCCATATATCCATGAATGTACAGGGTGTCACAAAACTGCAGCGACAAACTTTAAGACAAGGTAAGACACATCACATGGATTCAGAATTGCATAGAAACCCGTGTTTGCAAATGTCATCTTAACCCTTTAAGAATATGATGTTTTGGGGGTATTTTTTAACAGCATTGGGCTGTACAAACGTAGAGCTATAAATTTTAAATGGATGCAGATAACTTTTGAGAGAATGAGGAATACAAAGCAAATCATGACCGCAAACATCATGTTAATCTTTTAAGGAGTGGACACATTATGGTGTTTTTTAACACTTACCACCATGTGCTAGAATCATCGATTGCAGATGCGTAGTCTAATATTTTGTTTATTTGTAACTCTGCTTAACTTGTAAAATTTAAAAACTTGTACGATCCATCATTTCCCAAAATCATACACTACAATCAATGTTTTAAATACATCTATTAGAAACACCATTATGACTATGTATATCTTTTTATGTTAAGATATTAAGAAAAAGTTAAGATATAAAGCCACACCCACATCTGTTAAAAAATACCTCGAAATACCCGGTTTCTAAAGGATTAAGACGGCATTTGTGGACATGGGGTCCTTGTAATCCTGATCCTTATGATGTGTCCTATCTTCATTAAAGTTTGTCGCTGTAATTTTAGGACACCTGTATGTTCACTGTAAAAAATATGTCCTATTTGCTGCCGGAAATTCTCTGTAATTTGAGAAAATACACGTAATTTACGAAAAAATTACGTAGTCAGAACGTATTTTTTGTAATTACGGAAATTTTCTGGCAGCAAATAGGACGCATTTTTTACAGTCTCATATAAATGAATACAGATAATTTGAAGAAGCCACATAATCCCATGCTACAGCCAGAACGCATTTAGAGCATTATTTTTTAGAGGATGATGCTAAGCATTTTGTTTTTTCTTTAATTCTTTTACCAGTCCTCTTTCTGCTTTCGAGACAAAACTTTTGCTGAAATATATGAGGCGTAACCAGGGCCCGACTTAGACTGCCTGGAGCCCCGGGGCAAGCCTATTATGGGGGCCCCCTTGCAGTGGCATAAGAGGTGTTTAGGTTGCAGAATTTCTGCATACGCCTGTAGGGGGGCCCCTTCTAGAAGGGGGCCCAGGGCATTTGCCCCGTATGCACTGTCGGTAGTCAGGGCCTGGGTGTAACACATTCTTTACACGACCAGTGTTTCAGGATAATTCATCAAGACATTTTCTACATATTTGACAAAATATTTGAAATCGAAAGTGTCTGTTAATCTAGTGTATGTTTGTAATGAAAAATACCGTAATGTGCATTATGATTAAAATTATTTTCTACAAAGTATTTTTGAGTTCATTCTCCTCCCAGCATTTTTTTAGCTGAGAAAAATATGAAATAATATTATTATGACATTTTAAAGATTGTTCAGGCAGACTTATACACATGAAGTATATAACATGTACGTAAACAACCGCAAATTTTGTATGTTTGTAAGACACTTGAATAAATGATTTTCACTTTTAATGATTGGAATGATATTATTAGTCGCAGTTAAACGATGAAAAACAAATACTTTGTAAGCAAACACAATAAATTTCAGACATGCACAACAGTTATTACTTTCTTCTTTATTCAATAGAAGAAAATATTGGATTCGTAAAAATTTTCGACCTCGGGTTTTTGGTGGATTTACACGTTTTGAGAGTGTAGAACATGATTTGACCCTATTTAGAAAATGTCTGTCTGTCTGTCTGTCTGTGTGTGACAAAATTTTGTGGCGACTGTATCTCAGGTACTACGGCCCAGAATTTCATACAAATTGGTATGCAATTACACATTGACATAAATGAGTGCCCACCAACTTTTGGTAAAAATTGTCCAATAGCTTGCGTTGTCATCCCGCTTTTTCTAAATTTTTAAGATGGTGGTGTAGGACAAAATTTTGTATAAATGTGCATAAAGAGAGTTATTTTTTAATAATTATTATCAAATTTAAGAGAATTATTTGTAATAGAGATAGTCAACTGGGGGAAAAAAATGTGTATGTAGGAGCTTCGCCTCCCCGCTGGGGAAGTAAATTTTCATGATGGGTATCTTTCAAAAGAGCTCGCCAATACCTTTAAAACGAATGGTTGAACCATCAATCTGCGATACTTTAAAATAAAGTTATCGATTTTTTTAATTTTTAGCCAAATATATATATATATATATATATATTTACTGTAATATTGAGAATAAATTATTTTTACTGAGTGAATTTGTGTAGGAAAATATAGAAGAAAGTCATGTGGTGACCACAACATACAAGTTTCTTGCTTGTTGTGGTAAAATTTGAGTGATGTGCACATTACAAACTTTTTTTTTACATTTTCCCGTACGAATTCACATATTTTAGACTCAAAATTATTTTCTATGGTGAGTGCAGAGACGATTTTTATCTCAGAAAAAGTAAGTTAATTTTGAGTCGTACAGACGAAATCTTAAAAAAACCCTTTTTTTATTTTGTTGCGGAAGTAGCAAAAAATCCCCCGATAGACTAGCAAATCGGTACACATATTCATGAACCACAGAATCTGTATATTTTTTGGTGTGTATTCTGTTTGTGGTTTGTGTACAGGGATACACCAAAGTATTTATTGTCATTACAGCCTGTGGATGTAATTTGTGTGTACTGCGAGAACGGCCGCAAAAATCAGGAGACTGACTTGCAAATTGGTATGCATGCTCATGAGTCATACAGAATTAAATGTATACTTTTTTGCGTATATTTGTTCGTATACAAAGGCACACCAAAGTATTTTTTTTTTTCAATACGGCCTATAAACAGAATGTGTATGTACCGCGAGTAGCGGCCGCAAAAATCCGACTATTAACTTGCAAATTTGTACGTATGTCCATGAGCCGTCCAGAATCAGCTGCATATAATTTGGTGTGTATATTGTTTATGGTTCGGTACAGAGCTATGCCAAAGTATTTCTTATCATACGACCTATGGAGAGAATTTCATACAAACGCGTGGTTACTGCATTAAACAGTATGGAATTAACGTACATTATTTAGATGCTTAAAGGCATATTTTCTGTAGAAAGAGGTGTGCATAAACATAATAATTAATGTACTAGACCCCCCCAAAAAAAAAAAAAAAAAAAAACTAGTTGGAATAGATGGACTCTACTCAGTTCTCCATCATATGTATGTTCTCATAAATTTCTAGTGCAAGACATACGCACTCCTGCTCAAAAGTTTAGCAAGATTTGCAAACGATCAGTTTTTTTTTTTTTTTTTTTAATTTAAAAACTTATCTCTCGATGAAATGTTTTCATACATTGGGTATTTAAATAACTGGGTATTCCTCATGTTTTTCAGTGAAGATTGGTTTAAGACAATATTTATACGGTCAGTAACAAATTGAGCAAAATCAATAATATTTGTGATCACTCTGTATCGTCAATTGAACGAAATGAACTGTAACTTTAGGATATGTTAATATAGACTCATTTCAATTTGTGGATGAATTTGTGTAACGATAGTATATTAAGTAACTGAAACGTAAACATTTATTTTAAATTAAAAAAAATATATTTTTTTTTTATTTATAATATACAGAGTTTTTAACGAAAATCATTCCCACTTTCAGATAAGTTGGAAAAACACATTTAAAACAACATACTGCAATCGGAATGCAAATATCTTAAATATCTCATGAAATATGAGCATTTTTATCAAAAACGTTTTCATTGCGAATGTGCGAAAGATAAAAAAAAAATATTGCATAGGTTGAAATCTAGATATATTGGGCAACTTTTGTCAAAATTGCCTTTGAATAGAGTAAAAATTAAGCAAATTATCCGAAAAAGAACGAGCTAGGTTTTAGATATTTTCCAAGAGTTGAAATTTCTTAAGGGGTTTTTCACATGCGCGTATTTAATTTGAAGATCCAATTATTTCAACTACGCTCCAAATGTTCTTTTTGGGAAAAACCTCTTATAAGCTTGTAACTATAACATATTTTTGTTTATTTACTAAGATTTGTGAGATTATAAGGGGTTTTCACAAAAAAGAACGTTTGTTAAGTGGTTAAAATAATTGTATCTTTAAACTAATTACGCGGCATGTGAAATTCCCCTTAAAAAATTTCATCTCTTCGAAAATATCTAAAATCTAGCTCGTTCTTTTTTGGATAATTTGCTTAATTTTTACTCTATTCAAAGGCACTTTTGACAAAAGTTGTGAGGTCGAGCTATGGACCGTCACCAAAAGTTGGGACGGTTAAATTACTTCGTCGCCAGTAGCTCGGCGAAAGTCTTGGTCGAGATTGTTTTACGTCAGCATTGTGCAGCAGTAAAATAATTAGGATCTCGGTGTTAGATGAGTAGAAGAGATGTTAAAAGGTTTTGATTGAAATGAAATGAAAGGGAGTTGTTGGATGGAGTATAAAAGGATAGATATAGGATGGGATGTAGTGGAATGATGATGAAGGGGTAGCTGATTAGTGCGGAGTTAAGAGAAATGTTGATGGTGATAGTTTAACGCGAATAATGGTGGAGAGGTGTAGTTTTGTGGAGTAAAGAAATAAAAGAGGCTGTCGTGTCCGGGAATCCGCTCGACGCTCTAAAGTGAGAAAAGTGATAAGTAGCCGTGAGCAGTCGTCAAAAGGATCAGCGTTGGTGAGATAAAGCAATCTCTTATTTTATGTCCTGTTAAAGTTATCTCCTGAGGTTATTTATTTAAATTACGCTAGCTCAACGTCCTCCTTAATTTTGAATCCTAAATAAACTTTGTTTACCTGTTAACTTTGTCTCGAGCTTTCATCATTACGTAATTAAGTTAATCTAAGTTCATATATAAGATTAAGTAAAATCTACATTAGAGAATCATAGCCCACTATGATTCGCTACATTGGCGCCCAACTTTGCTCGAATCCTCCCCTCCCCCGAGCAAGTATTTTTTGATGGCACCACTAGCGTGCTGCACTTTTTTGAGCAGCTTGAATATTTTTTAAATTTTCATAAAATCAATGTTTAAAACCAATATTCCTGGTTAGCCTATTCCCTAGAAGGAGAACCAAGACAGTGGCATTCCCTTGGGCCAAATCCAACTTATGAGGATTTAAAAAGGCGGATCATCGACCTTTTCGCCACTCGGTATGATAAATTACGATTGGAACATGACCGTTCCCTCCCCCCTCAGGAACGTCAGTGGGAGGCGGCAATCAAACCAGTGGAAAACCCGCAAGAAATTATTAAGTCACAGGAAGCGAGCTCAATTAATTTTGATCAACCTAAAACTGGCAATGAAACCGTTATTTCTAGTGACAAAAGTCGCATAAAAGTTAATGAAAACGAGCAAACTATGCCTTTAACTAGCACTACAGACAAATCTACGTCTGTTTTTCAGCCCTTGGCTCCGGATAAAAAATCCGAGAATTTATCTAGCATAGAGACGGCGGTTGAAAAGGAAAATACGATTGAACCAAAGTCTGTAAATGAATCCCTTGATTTAAGTGAAACGAATGTTCAACTAAATTCTACTGTTCAAACCTCGCATATCCCTCATTTGCATTTAAATGCTGAACCGGCTCAAGCCGAAATATCAAACGTAACTGAAGCTCGGGTAACAGAGATTGTAAAGGAAATTAAAATAACTGCGGCCGCTGAAGCCGTTAAACGGACCGACAGTGACAAATTAATAAATGTAGCGGCTAATCCTTTCATCAATAAATCACATTTATGTTTTCAAACTGTTAAGTCAAGAGACCTTTCTAGTAATTTAAATGCACCTCATAATAAATTACAGTTTAATTCTCAAACTATCAAGTCGGGGGGCAGATTCTGCTATTTTTATTGATAAATCTCATGCAAATGCTAAACCGGTCGATTCCGGAAATTTCTCTCATGACACAGGAACAATAGCCGCAGAAAATGTTAACATTAATGTTGGTACTCAACCTTTAGCAAATGAGTTAAATTTATGTTTTACAACTGGTCAGCCACCAGATTTAATTATTAGTCAAAATGAAAATGTTGTGGTACAAGTAACAGAAAATAGCGGTTTAAACAACGATGCTTCTCATAAGCGAGTAGCTAATTTACATAAAAATGTAGGGAATAAAAGTCAATTAAAACATTTCTACGTTAAGGAATTAAATTTATATTCCACAACTGTCAAGTTGACAGAGTCACGTATTTTGGCTGAAAATCCTGTAAATGATATATTAAGTGACGCTGCTTCTAAAAATTGCTTTACAAAGTTAAAAGTAAATGATGTGATTTCCATTACTTCTTTGAACTGTTTTCAAGCTCGTAAGCCCTCCAAGCTCGTAAGACCTCAACACTCATGAGTAGAGATGGAGCGGAATCGTCCACTGATGCTGCGGACAGCGACAGCGTGCCGGGTTCGATCGCAGCCCAGGAATGTGACCTCGCAACGCTTGACCTCCTGCTGCAAGCCTCCAGCCCTGCGATTTCTGCGGCCAGTGCAATGACCAGCAGGACTCTCATGCTTAATGCTAATTTTCTTACAGCGGAAACCCTGGTTGAGGTTGTATCGTTTCTAATTTTACTTTTTCTCAAGTATTTGTTTATCAGAGTTGTACCAAAATGTAAGACATATATTGAAGCCGTTTGGACTTGTGAACCTCTTCTGAACGAAATGAACTTTCTCAAATTAAAAAATGTAAAATTTAAATTGGTACATGAACTTTCATTTCGAAAATCATGTTTATGCTTCAAATGTCCACATTTTCGTTCTCTCTTAATATATTTTATGCATGTATACTAAGTTCTTTTATTTTGTAGCCATCGCCTGCAGAATGGTAATATAAAATTGTTTTTTTAACCTTTGTAAATATCCCCCCCCCTTTTTTCGCATTTCTATACATATTGTATTTGTATATATAACTAAAATGAACTTTGATAAGTGTATAAAATGAATATTTTTTATTGTTATAACTCTTGTATTCAACTAAACGTTATCTATATATATATCTATGTGTTTGAGTGGGGAAATATTTTTTTTTGGCTATATGCATAAATCACGCGTAACTTTAAACTGAAATCACTAACAAATTAATTTTTTGTCGTTTCGCATGCTATAGCCCAGGAGGAAAAAATTATTGTATATAAACTATTTTATGTATTCAGAGACAATTTGTCTCGTTTATCTATCTACAAAATGTAGTTTTTATATTTTTTATACTTTAAGAAGTTTCTGTTTTAGAAATATCTTTGATGCTCTAATCTGATGTCCGAAGTGTTACTCTGATGTCTGATGTTTCTGAATGAATTTTTTCTCAAGTACGTTGACCAGCTGATGTGGTTAAGCCTAGACTGGCTCTGAGGGATGACGAAATTCCACATCGAAAGTTTCGAAGGATGGCTTACTTCGGACAGAATTTAAAGTTTTTTTTTTATCTCAATAAAGATTTTCTTCATGTTGCTAGTCTATTAAAGCAACCCCCCTGTACTTAATCCTCCTTCAACTTCACTTTAAAATTGAGTTTTTTTCCCTTTCTGGAATAACAGAAAGATGCATGTACGCCCCATTGTATAGTTGAGCTAACCTATTTGAGGCGGGTTTTTTTTCTCTCCCTGTAGTTTCCTGCTGTAAAGGGCCCTCAATTCAATTTAAAACTTTTTTTTTTTTTTTTTTTTGTTCGAGGTTTGTCCGGTTTTAAGCTAAAGGGTTTTTTATTCGCCATGGTATTTGAAGCTGTAAGCAGTTCATTGCTCAGCAAATTACACTTTAAATTTTTTTCTAACTTATTTTAAAGTTTCAAATTAAGTTGTGGCTGCACTCACTCCTATGAACTATATTAGGGTTTAAATTTACTCGATCAAACCCGTTGGGGATTTTCCCGACTAAATTTTTTTCTTGGAGGGGGACTGTGAGGTCGAGCTATGGACCGTCACCAAAAGTTGGGACGGTTAAATTACTTCGTCGCCAGTAGCTCGGCGAAAGTCTTGGTCGAGATTGTTTTATGTCAGCATTGTGCAGCAGTAAAATAATTAGGATCTCGGTGTTAGATGAGTAGAAGAGATGTTAAAAGGTTTTGATTGAAATGAAATGAAAGGGAGTTGTTGGATGGAGTATAAAAGGATAGATATAGATATAGGATGGGATGGAGTGGAATGATGATGAAGGGGTAGCTGATTAGTGCGGAGTTAAGAGAAATGTTGATGGTGATAGTTTAACGCGAATGATGGTGGAGAGGTGTAGTTTTGTGAGTAAAGAAATAAAAGAGGCTGTCGTGTCTGGGAATCCGCTCGACGCTCTAAAGTGAGAAAAGTGATAAGTAGCCGTGAGCAGTCGTCAAAAGGATCAGCGTTGGTGAGATAAAGCAATCTCTTATTTTATGTCCTGTTAAAGTTATTTCCTGAGGTTATTTATTTAAATTACGTTAGCTCAACGTCCTACTTAATTTTGAATCCTAAATAAACTTTGTTTACCTGTTAACTTTGTCTCGAGCTTTCATCATTACGTAATTAAGTTAATCTAAGTTCATATATAAGATTAAGTAAAATCTACATTAGAGAATCATGGCCCACTATGATTCGCTACAAAGTTGCCCAATATATCTAGCTTTTAACATATGCAATATATATATATATATATATATATATATATATATATATATATTAATCTTTCGCACATGCGCAGTGAAAATGTTTTTCATAAAAATGCTCATATTTCATGAGATATTTGAGATATTTGTATTCCGATTGCAGTATATTGTTTTAAAAGCGTTTTTCCAACTTATCTGAAAGTGGGAATAATTTTCGTTAAAAACTCAGCATATTATAAAAAAAAAACATGCTGATTTTTTTTTTTTTTTTTTTTTTTTTTTTTTTTTAAGTTTAAAAATAAATGCTTATATTTCTGTTATTTAATATGCTATCGTCACACAAATTCATCTACAAATTAAACTGGGTCTATATTAACATATCTTAAATTTACAGTTCATTTCGTTCACTTAACGATACAGGGTAATCACAAAAATCTTGATTTTTCTCAATTTGTTACCGGCCCCCTAAACGTTGTTTTAAACGAATCTTCACTGAAAAGTATGAGGAAGACCCAGTTTTTTAAATATCTAGTGTTTGAAAACATTTCATCGAGAGATAAGTTTTTAAATTGAAAAAAAAAAAAAAAAAAACTGATCGTTCGCAAACCTTGCTAAACTTTTGAGCAGGAGTGTATTATATTCATGTTAAAAGAATTGAATTTGATCAAACGCTTGACACAGTGATAGAACAAAATCCCTGCCTAATAGGCTACTCACCATTTAGTTCGATATATTTATCTTATTCTAACCTATTAATCTATTTTATTGGGGTCAATTTCGTAGTTTAGTTTTTATGTTACTATTTCCAATGCAACAAATCCCCAAAATGCATATTTATATAAAATATCACTCAATTTTGCTGTATGTTGATAAAATCTTAAATTTCGAATAACTTACGAAATTTTCCCATTAGAATATTTGTAGTCAATGATGTTCAAACAAGTATCATAAATGTTATTTTGAAGTTGTCTGATATATTTATGATCCTCAAAATGGACGTTTATGCTCAAATTTGCCTTATTCTCCCATGTTAAGAAAATCGTAAATTTCTTATAACTTACGAAATTTTTTAATTCGAATGTTGCAAATGAATAGGGTTCTTGCCAGTGTCGAAAGCAATATTTTAAATCTAACCTGACTTCTCTGCGACTATTTGTTCTTGAGATATCGTGCACACAGGCTAACATACTGTCCAACTAACGGACTAACAAACTAACAGACACGGTATAGACGGACACCATACAAATTTTGATATTTTTGGAATCCTCACACCTGAAAACGTGTAAAAAAGTTAAAAAACCGAGGTCGAAAATTTTCACGATTACCTAAGTTCCCCATACCTATAGTATGATGGGGAACTAAAAGAGCACCGATATTGTTAAGTAATCATAGCCAAAACTATGATTACATAGTTTTAGCTATTACATTTTTGTTTTAACTATCTTTGTTTTGTTATGATTTCTGATACTTCGTAGTTCTTTTGACTGTCTGAATTATAGGAATTAATTTCCGAAATAAAGCCGTATTTAACACACACGTTATGTAATTATCCAACTACTGTCAAATTTGAACGGCAGAGGAAATACTAAACGAGAAAAAAGGAAAACTCAGGAAGGCAATTTTTTGGTATGTGGGTATGTTATGTGTACAGAACATGCACAAAGGGATTTTACGAAATGTAATTCTTCTCCCCTTAGGGGTCGGGGGGAGCAAAAAACGCTTTTCTAAGTGCAACTCTGCTCCAAATTATCCCAGGAAGACAATTTTTTGGTAGGTGGTTGTGCTTGTATCTTTAACAGAAACATAGATCTTTAATAGAATATTGTACATGGATTTTTAATGGAAACAAATAAATATTAAATTCTATAGAGAAAATTTGGTGCCTGAAGCTAATTTTAATTCTAAAATAATCACAAATATTTCTGAAGGCCTGATATCACATGGAATGTTTCTCTTAATGATGCCAAGTTAAAGTGAAAAAAGATATAGCCCTTCACTTGTACAGAGCGGACTTTTAGAGAGGTTTCATTGCTTTTTATTTGTATCATCCGATAAATTGTATTTAAGGAAAATAATTAATGTACTTACTTCGTGACTCGATTTTGTTCTGTGGCCTTCTGATAGATTATGGTCTTGCAAACAGTCTGAAATTAATACAAACAATTTATATTTACATATATATTAGTATATGCATTATTATATACGTTATATACATTTTAGATATAGATACAACTACATAAATATATACAAAGTGACTTAATTTTAGAAAGGCTCATCTTCGCGCGATGCGATGTAAATCATTGGATTAATTAAAGAACTACTAAGCCAACGTCTGCACTAATTTAATTAGTCATTTATAATGTCTATTGAATGCTTAATATAATACATATATAATGCACAGTTGGAAAATCCCCCCCTTCCCCATTGAATTTACTTGGAAATCGTCCTATAAATATGCCGCTGGTGTCAATCGATTAATAATAACGTCTAGTTTATAATGGTATAGTTAGATTTTACTTAGAGGGTCGTTTACATATTAAAACTGACAGTAACTTTATTTTTTTCAATGGCAGCTCCCATAATTTTTATGGATTTTTTCAGGTTATCTGGGTCAAATGTGCCCGGAAAATGGTATAGTTTATTTATTTATTTCAGTTTTTCATAGAGTTATAATTTGTCAAAATATGAGGATGCTAATGTTATACGAAGGCGAAAAACATTAATTGATATCTTCCTGAAAAATTCTTATATTCGAACTTCATTTTTTATGAAGTGACTCAAACATACTTCATTCATATATTTGATTAAAAAACATATTTTGAATAATGAAAACAATTAATGAATTTATATTTCAAAAATTATGAATTATGACCTATATTATTTTTTTGTAGAAATAGTACAGGCATCATCAAAAACACGGGTTTCCAAATTTACAGCTCATTCCTATCATTATTTTTCGAGTTAGAGTGATATTTCATTTTTTTTTTTTTTTTTTTTTGCTCTTAGGGGGATGACACTTATTATCATTTGTATCATTATAACTTTGCAATACATGATTTAAAATAGTTATTCAAGTAAGTTTTGATGTACACATCATTTCTTAACTGGCATTACTTTATTTTATATTTAAAATTTTCATTCTTGTTTTCGGTTATTATTTGAATAGACATAATACTTTTTTGTGTAAGACTTCAATATATATCTTTTCTTTTTTTTAATATAGGAATTACCCTTAATATATTTTCGATATTTTCGCTTGTAATTCTATCAAGAATTAATTTAAAGTATATATAAACCATATCTTTTTTCGAAACGCCTTGATCCCCGGAATTCAAATATTCAGTCAAAAACAGGTGCTACCATTCGAAAAAAAAAAAAAAAAAAAAAAAAGAAGTTGAGGTAAATTTTAATATGTAGACGATTGTTTAAGCAAAATTTAACTATGGCATTAATAACTTTATGTTATTACAAATCGATCGGCATCAGTCGCATGTTTCTACGATAATTTGCAGCAAAATAAATCAGAAAGTAGCTTTTTTTTTTTTTTTTTTTCCCCGATTATACAGTTCAAAGTATTTTAAAAGTAATTTTTAAACATCTTTTTGTCTTTTCAAACATTTATTTGTCTTTTCTGGACAGATTATTTATTAGAAATCGACGTAAAAGCTTTTCAGTTAAAACATGTTATATAGCCGGCAGCAGAATTATTGAAGCGCTAGCAATAATTCGTATTTAAAAAATGTGCACCTAATACTGTTTTGTTAAGTATTATTTAACCACATTTCTAGCGACCATGGAAGCCTCTGCGCAAGTGCAGTGTTAAAATAGGGGCGACTGAGAGAAAACAAGCGATAAGGGAACACCGAATAACTGGATGTTTGCCAAATAACTATCTCTCGACCAATTTTGCATCCCTCCAAACTTTTGGACTCGGCCTCACTGCTAGTCGTAGGAAACGTGGTCGCACTATAAATAATTGTTCAGCCATGATCTTAGTCTTTATGCTGTTTATAAAAAAGTAAGCTGGTGATAAAAATTAGAGATCAAACTAAAAAAATGAAAAATATGGATGTGTGCTTCAATAATTTTGCTGCCGACCGTAAACAACACTTTAAACTGCCTTCTGCAAGGCAACAACAACAACAAAAACAACCTACCAGCTTTAGAATAAGCACTCTTAGGTACAACTTGATTATTTTTAATTTGACAAAATTTGTTGACTTTTTTTTTTTTTATTATTTATTTATTTATTTATTTTTTTTTTTGAACAATTTTTATTAAATTTCTGAAGCTGCAAAATAAGCATGATAGTGCAAGTTTTAAATAAAACCTTAACTCTTTAATTACTGCGTTATGAAAAAGATAAAAAATGTATTTCAAACATATTCTTTTTTTGTTTTTTTTTTGTTAGTTAATTAAGAATAATTTTTAAATATATATACAATACAAATCATGCATATCATCTCATCATTGTATACTTAACGAGAATTTAGTTATGTGGCACTTTGGTATACCATTGATACGCAGAAATCGAAAGAATATTAAGGCTATATTTCTTTTAAGATTGATGGTAGATTCTTGAAGTTGGTTGGTTGGTTGGTGTCGTGTCATGGATAGGAAAAAAAAAATAAAAAATTAAATGGGACCAAAGGTCCTATATACAGCATCTGCGATTTGAAGGCAGTTGTCTTCATATAAGTCTGCCCACGGATTATCACTTATTTGCTGCAATTGCGCCAGAATAGCAGGGCAGTTGAAAAGATGTTTGGGGGTTAGTTCTATGTCTGGGCAGTTTTTGCAGAGGCAGTAAGTCCTTGTCCCGTCTTTATGGATCTTCATCCCCCTAAAGTGTCCTGTCCGGAGTCTTGTTAGAGTGCTGGTGAGAGTTCTGCTGGTACTGATTTCAGGGATTTGGTGTTTGATTTTAAGTTTCCTATCGTTGAATTTTGCCTTAGCAACGGAATTGATATCGCTGAGGGTGACATGAGTAACCCTGCTGGTGTTTAATTGTCTTGCTTTTTTTGCCAAGGCATCAGCCGTCTCATTTTCAGTAATGCCAACATGCGCGGGAATCCACTGCATGGTGCACTGTTTCTTCAAATGGAAAAGCTTATGAAGTGTACGGTGTATATTTATAATTAGCCCTGAGGAACCCCTTTGAATTGCTTGAAGAGCAGCTCTGCAGTCACTGAAGATGATTAACCCATTGGCTCTTTCATTTTCTTCGAGATTTATATACTCGTCTAGGGCTTTTTGGATGGCAATGAGTTCACAAGTGTAGTTTGAAGCTATTTTGCCTCCTTCGATCTTAAATTGCTTTGTGCTTCCACTCTGTGGGAAAGTAAAGTTGACACCAGCTCCTCCGTTGTCTAGAGTTTCATCTGAGGAACCGTCAGTGAAGGCAAAGACAAAATTTTCTCTTGAATACGAGGCAATGGTTTTATCACCTTTTGTTTTAATAGCCGAAGTTTCTCCTTTTTTGGAACACGGTTCCAGAAGGTGAGTTATAATTTTGGTGTTTTCCGGAAGAGTCGAAGACAAAATTGGCTCTTGCAGAATTTCATATGTGTTATGCTCTAGTCCAGTTTGCTGCCTGACCATTAGGTCATAGTGTAAGGTGGAGGATCGTTTGAGTCTTGTATTTTTGTTCCACTTCAAAAAGGTTTTTTTGCTAACATGTTTCTCCTCACGACTTCTAATATTGTTGGTAAAGTTGATGACACTACATTTTCTTCTGTTATCAAGTAACTGGAGACCACATTCCTGTCGGGATTTAATGTTGTCTGTGGAAGAGACAGCACCAATTATAATCTTTGAGGCTTTTGCCTGTATGTTATCAATCTTCTTAAGTGTTGAAGTCGAGGCGTGAGACCAGATGGACGAAGCATATTCCATAACTGGTCGAATCAAAGTGGTGTAGGTAGTTTTTAAGGTTTTGGGGCATGCTCCCCAATTTGTACCGCATAGGCTTTTCAAGATTCTTAATTTTTTGAGTGATTTATTGGCACATTTCTTTATTTGTTCAGTGAAACGTAGTTCAGCATCTAGAGTAAGTCCCAAATAAATAGGATTTTCAGTCTTTGTTAAGGGCTGATTGTTTAGAATTAAGTTTGAAGAGAATAGGTGCCTGTGTTTTCTATCTGTTGAGAAGATGCTGTACGATGTTTTTTGTGGGTTAAATTTTAGCTTTCGGGAGTTTGACCACTCCAAAATTCCTTCCAGGGAGCAATTAAGAGATCTTTCAGACTGCTCAAGACTCGTGTTCGAATGCCAAATGGCAATGTCATCGGCATAGCAAACTACTTTTGTTTCATTGTGAAGGTGCGTGTGGATATTATTGACATAGATAAGGAACAACAGTGGGCTAAGGACAGATCCCTGTGGCACACCACCCCAAGTCCTTCTTTCTTTCGAGTAGACACCGTTGAAACGCACTTTAATTTTCCTATTTTTGAGGAAGTCTGATATCCAAATTAAGGCATTTCCCTGGATACCCATTTCATGAGCAATCTGTATTAGTTTCCCTCTCCAAACAGTGTCAAAGGCTGAGGTCATGTCGAGGAAGACCACGGTAGTCTTTTTATGTGGTTTGGTCTGGAGGCCATCGATGATAGACTGGCAGAGGATAAACAGTGCGTCTTCAGTTGAATGTTGTTTCTTGTAGGCCGTTTGATAAGAGTTTAATTTCTTTCCCTTTAAGAGTTCTCTCAACAATCTGTTATGTACAATTCGCTCCATGACCTTACATAAGATGCTAGTAAGTGCAACAGGTCTATAGTTTTTGCATTCCTCTGCAGATTTTCCGGGTTTAAGAATAGGAGCTATGATAGAAGTTTTCCATGCTTTCGGTAGTTTCCCCTTTGACCATGATGTATTAATTATGTCAAGGAAAAAGTCTCTGGCCATCTCTCCAAAGTTTTTAATCATCTCACCGAAAATTAGGATTCTTGAAGTGATATATAAATTAATTATTATAAACATTAAGATCGTGAAAAATGCCAAGCTGATGGCAGTTTAAAATACCGTCATTATAGATAAAACGTTAAAGGTTTGTTATAAAATAGACTTACCTGCCGCGCTAGCCAGCTTCAGAACCTCTTTGTTTAATTGCTGCACTGTGTTTGTCAATTCCTTGGCTTGGAAATCCGTTTCGGGAGCTATGTTATAATAAGCTTCAGTTATGAGAGTTGATTTTCCACATTCTAGTTCCTGAAAAATAAATAAAGAGAAAACTCTATAAATAAGCCAAATGAATAAGCTAGAATAATTTAGGTGGAAAATTATGAATTTGTTGGAGAGAGAGCATTTATACAATTTTGTGTTTGTAAGACGGCTGATTAATCGAGAGTAATTTTTTAGGTAATATTGACATAACTGACGATGAAAATTAATTCAGGATGATGGTGTAAGTCAGACTTTGGCTGTATTCTCTAATAACTTCAACTTCCAGATGAACACAAAAACTTGAAAAGTGTATGAAGTCAGGGTTTAACTTTTCAGCAAAATTTGACGCGTTGCTTCTGCCATCTAGTGGCATTGTTATTTACAGAATATTTAGCTGAAAATAACCAATCAATAATATATGAAATCTTCGACGCTAGAAGGTGGCAGAAGAAGCGTGCAAAATTCTGTTGGGAAACTGAACTCTGACTTTAGACGTTTTTAAAGTTTTTGCGTTGAACCGGGAGTTGAAGTTAACGGTGAATACGGCTGTTAGTGAATTGATAAGTTGATTGTTTGCCAGTTTCTTGGTTTCGCTTTTTGGGGCATGCTAAAAAAGCTTCGTTTATAAGAGGTTACCTTCCACATTCTAATTTCTGGAAAAGGAAAAATAAACTGCTGGGAAATCAACAGTGAAGAACACTGTTATTATTTCCAAGTTAAGTTAGTAATTATGTTACCATTTCTTCGATTAACTATTTAAACTTACAATGTGAATGTAAGAGTTTTCAATCATCCAGACTGTTAGTGACATTTATATTTTCTCACCATTAAAGTTTTAAAATGTTGCATTTGTTTTATTCAAAAGAATAATTGCTGGAGAAAAATGGAAAGTTTTATTTTGCTTATTTATTTTTATTTGCGCACATGGTGCTAAATGTATTCTTCATTTGGTGTTGTGCCTATGAGTAAAATAAAAGTGTTAGTGGCTATTTAGTTTATTGGATTATTTATTTTTATAGTGCATTAGATTTTTATTTATTTTTTTTTTTTTTTTTGGGGGGGGGGGGGGCACAAAAAATAATCCGAAGATATTCTTGAGAAAATAGTATTTTCTTAAGACTTTCTTCAAATATTTTAAAATATTTTGAAGATTTATCTTTTCTATAACATATCTTCAGAAATTTTAAAGACATTATACAGGAATTTTGTAAACTTTCTTAAGAATGGGCCAAATAACTTAAGATGTTCTGTAGATTTTCTCTAAAAATATCTGCAGAATATTTAGAGATTATTTTTAGTGGTGGGAGGGGCATAAAATATAGATGAATAATGAATTTTAAGTACACCTTTCGTTATATTGTTTCGAATTAGTCTAATATATGCATAATTAATATTTTAACGTATTGAAAATAAGATTATGTTTACTATACAGAGTTATGAAAATTATTAGACTGACTGCATAAATTTAACACTTTTTTACTTTCTGCCTTTATTATTTCAGTTTCCAAGTTTGTGGGGTGTAAAAAATATATTTTATCTCATAAATAGTTTTGTTTCAAAGGCTAAGAAAGGATCATCAACAAAATAAAGAAAAATAATTTGAGATCACTCTATAAAAGATAATGCTTAAAATTCAAATCTAGTAAATTCTAAAGCACAAAACAACCTATATATCCTTGTATAAAATTAGCTACTATCAAATTGAATCATTCCAAATGACTCGCTACAGGAATTCTCGAAAACTGAATTATGCATCAAAATCTTGTTAGAGTATTTGATTAAAAAGAAAAAAAAAAAAAAAAAATCCATTAATTCACAATTTGTGAAGTATTTTGTGCACACTTTATATTATAGTCATTAATTGCTAAAGCTAAAGACTAAAAATTCTTCTTATAGGCTTTTGCATTGTACCTGTACTTTATAATGGAAGGAATTGCAAGTGTTCATTGCAACAATATTTTTTCATATTATAATTACGATGCTAGTTTTATTTTTAGACATTTAAGCCTCATTAACAATGTTTAAACTGTTGTTGACATTGGCTTTCAAGACATCCCACTGAAAACTTTTATATTTCTTAAAATGCTATAAGAAAATTTAAAATTCTTCTCTAAATGTTTTAATAGCATGCGTTGCCATGCGTCACCAAACAGTTATGGGGATACTTAATTCAAATGTAATGTACAGAAAACAAATGAGACTATGAACTGTTATTTCCAGAATGAAAACTAGCTATAGAAATTTTTTTTAAGAAGCGCTGAGAATTACAGAAATGTGCTTTAAAGGTTTTTGCTTTTACTTATACCAAACCATAGCCTCCTTAACTAGATGCCTGTCGCGTGGCTCTTAAACTTGGCAACAGGTCGAACGGTAGGCAGCGCCACCTGGTACAGATTGCGCGGCTTTTTTATTCAACTGTCACCAATAATTTTAAGAAGTGGTATGTGATATATAAAATCGACGTTTCTTCGATTCTATTCGTCTTATTTGTATTTCAAATCCCACTATTAAAAATTTTTGCTGACAGTTGAATAAAAAAGTCGCGCAATCTGTACCAGGTAGCGCTGTCTACCGCTTGAACTGTTGCCAAGCTTAAGAGCCACGCGACAGGCATCTACTTAAGGAGGCTATGACCAAACAAACAGTTTAAATGTCATGCCTTTCAATGTTAGGTTTGTTGTGATACAAAATATCGAAATTCCTATTATAAAGAAAAAGAAAACAAAAGAAAGCCCATCTGACATCTTTCTTCTTGAAAATTAAAAAACACCGATCCCTATCATTAAATTAAAGTGTTTTCAATAGAGGTTTTTTTTTTTTTCTTTTTTTTTGTCTCTTGCAGCACCAGTAATTTGAATGTAATTCAAAAGTTACTGCCGATTGGAAAAATCCAAAACGGTATGAACAACAATAGAGCGACTTTAAAATAGAGTTCTAAAAGAGATTTAGAGTTGATAGCCTATAAAATACAGTCAATTCAACAGTCATCTTACCTGTGGTAGAGGAACCGCAGGCGCCTCCTCCGATGAGTGTGATCTGTAATGTGCATATTTCGATCTTTTTCGGTGTGCATTGTGCGTGTGCAATTCCGTTTCCAGTTTCACCGTCGACAAATCACGATGCAGCAATTCCCATCGCAGTTGGCTGATCTGCTTTGTTTTAGCAGATAACGTTTGTTGCAGCTCCTGTGTCTAGCGGAGAAAAAAAAAATCAGTTGTAATATTTAACAATTAAACAGATTTTCTCTAATAATATGCATAAAAAAGGCAAGATTATATTGTCGGCATTCAAGCAAAAATCAACAAACTCCAAAATTATTGTTTTCAGATATAACGAATTACAATTTTCGGCCGTCATAAAAAGCAAAATATTTTATTTAACATATTTTAAATTGTTACAAGTAGTTTGCTGCTATTCAATGATTTTTTTTTTTACTTTCTTCTATATGTAATATAGAGAAAGTATTGGATTCGCGAAAATTTTCGACCTCCGTTTTTTGACGGATCTACACGTTTTGGGATGTCCTGAACACGAATTGATAGTTTTTAAAAAATGTCTGTCTGTGTGTCTGTCTGTCTGTCTGTCTGTCTGTCTGTCTGTCTGTGTGTCTGTATCATTTTTTTGTGGACGCTGTATCTCACGAACCAATGAATGAAATTTAACCAAACTTGGTATTTAGTTGCACCCTGACATGAACTGGTGCCCATTAGATTTGGGGATCAATAGCTCAACAGGTGGCGTTGTGATCGCATTTTATGCAAATTTTTAACATGGCAGCATAGGACAAAATACCGTATAAATGGGCATAATGAGAGTTATTTTAAACTTACGATTGTAAAATTAATATGAATTATTGATAATAGTAGTAGTTAACTAGGAAACAAATTTTGTGCATGGGGGGGCATCGGTTCCCCCCCCGGAGAAGTAAATTTTCAAGATGGGTATCTTTCGAAAGGTCTCGTTGATAATAGTAATAGTTAACTGGGAAAAAATTTTTGTGCATGTGGGGGCATCGGTTGCCCCCCCACCGGGGGGGGGGGGAAGTTCCGACCCGGGGGGGCAAAGTTTCAAGATGGGTATCTTTCGAAAGATCTCGTCAATACCTTTAAAACGAATGGTTGAACGATAAATCTGTGATAATTTAAACCAAAGTTATCGATTTTTTTTACTTTTAACAAAAAAAACAAAACAAAAATATCGCAATTTTTTTTTTTTTTTTTTTTTTTTTTTAACGAAATTTAACCAAACTTGGTATTTAGTTGGTCCCCGACATAAACTGGTGCTGATTATGTTTGGGGATCAATAGCTCAACAGGTGGCACTGTGATAGCATTTTATCTAAATTTTTAACATGGCAGCATAGGACAAAAATTCGTATAAATGTGCATAATTAGAGTTGTTTTAAACTTGTGATTGTAAAATTAATATGAATTATTGATAATAGTAGTATGTAACTAGGAAAAAAATTTTCTGCATGGGGGGGCATCGCTTCCCCCCTGGAGGGAAGTACCCCCCCGGGGGGGGATAAATTTTCAAGATGGGTATCTTTCGAAAGGTCTCGTCAATACATTTAAAACGAATGGTTGAACTATAAATCTGTGATAATTTAAAACAAAGTTATCGATTTTTTTCACTTTTAACAAAAAAAAAAAAAAAAAAAAAAAAAAAATCGTACTTTTTTTTTTTTTTTTTTTTTTTAAATATTGTTACTGATTGAATATGTATAGGTAAATATAGAAGAAAGTCTTGTGGTGGCCACAACATACTAGTTTTTTTTGTGACTCGAAAAAGTAATTAAATATTCTAATTAATTTTATTTTATTTGCCGATACATAAGCCTACAATAGTTAATGATATCAGGACATCACTGGTGCTTGGCAACGAAAATTCATTGTAGTTAATGATTTTTGCCACAGTAGGCATTAATTTGAGATGACAAAAGCGTTTTTATAACTAAATTGCAACTTTTGGATTTTATTAATTCTTTCATGCTTTAGAAAATTAGAATAAAATTTACACATACCATTTTTATATTGCTTTCAACAGTATATTGCCAGCGTTCAAGCAAAAGTCATTATCATTCAAATTTCTACCTATATATCTATATTAAAGTATTTTTGTAGCACGGTAAACTTTAATGCTAACCATTCCATGTTCTGTAGAAAACAATTTATTGTGCATATGGTTAATAAATATCAATTTCATTATCATTTGTGCAGTACAGATGCATTGAAATATGATTTTTAAGAATGCTTTTTATAGAACGCAATGCATTGACATTTTTTGGATGTCTCTGTACACAGACAAGGCGTGCTACTTATATCCTTTACAGTAGGGAGCATGTCAAGTAAACCTGGATAACATATATCAGTTTGTATAAATTCTGAAAATATTTACGGACGTTAGAATGTGGACTGACAGACAAACTGAAGCCATAAACACTTTCCAACTTTGTTGGAAGGAGTTAAAACAAGAAGAAAAACACCCTCGCTCATCTATACACATAAAAGAGTACTTCCACTCACTCACTCACTCACTGACTGACTCATCAACGCACAGCAAAATCTACTGAAGCCACTAACTCGAAACTAGGTCAGATTATAGAACATATAGTGTAAGAACCCCATAAGAAGCGATTTTGCGAAATTCGCCCCCCTAGGGGGATTAGGGGGCAAAATGTGATTTCACAAATACCTTCATATCTCAAAAAAAAAAAAAAAAAAAAAAAAAAAAACAGATATCCGTAAAATTTTGTCTTTAAAATATAGTTAACACGAATATCTAAAAAGCAATTTCTAGAATTTTAGAAATTCGGTGCCCAAGGGGAAAAAGGGGGTAAAACGTGATTTCACATGTGCAAGACGTGGTTTTACATCTCAAACAAAAAAACAGATATACATGAAATTTTTGCTCTAATATATAGCTAATACAAATACCTAAAAACTAATTTTTGGAATTTTAGAAATTCAGCCCCCAAGAGGGGGGAGAGGGGGCAAAATGATTTGAAATAATCCTTTATATCTCAAAGAAAAAAAAACAGATATCCGTAAAATTTTTGCTTTAAAATATAGCTAACACACATATCTAAAAATCTATTTCTGGAATTTTAGAAATTCGGTCCCCAAGGGGGGAAAGGGTGCAAAACGTGATTTCACATGTGCAAAACGTGGTTTCACTTACTCCTATATATCCCCCCCCCCCCACAAAAAAAAAAAAACAGATATACGTGAAATTTAATACGTGAACCAGATATACACAGGGGTAAAAATAAAGAAATTCAGATAGAATATTGGAAATTAGTATTATTAGATTTATAAGACCGAGAGAACGATTGCGAGTATTTTTTAAAGTCTAAAATAATTAGGAGGAGCGGGAACGGTAGATGAAGGAACATGCGTACCTGTATACTCTGCCCAGGGGCGTAGCTTAAGGGGGGGGGAGGGGGGAGTCCCCCCCAATGTTTTAAAAAATAGGGCAGCATATTGAAGTTTCTGGGGGCGCTGTTTTGCGACTTAAAATTCATTTGAAAGAGGATCATAATTTTGTTAATTATCGTTAGTTACCAAAATCACTTAAGAATTTTATGTATCACAAGCTGACCAACTGGTTCACAGACCAGCAAAAAAAGTTTGCGTTAAAATGTCTGACTGTAGCAAACTCCCGTTAGTTGGCGCCTGCTGTGCCTTCTAAACTAATTAGACACCTAAAACAGTCTTACCGTGCACACGACCCTTGAAAATTCTCATCGTATTCATGACGCTTAAAAAAATCTGATCATAACAAATTCCTGTTTGGGGATACATATGGCATGATTTCCCGTTTTGTTCGCTTACAATAGCCTGTTCGCTTACCGTTCAAAAGACTGTTGAAAATTCTAATCGTATTCGGGACCCTTTAAGAATAGGTTAGTAGCAAACTCCAGCTGAGCTGCACCCTTCCCTGTTCAGGCACCTACAAAGGCATAATGAAGTTTCTGGGAGGCGCTGTTTTGCACCTTGAAGTTCATTTGAAAGTGGTTCATAATTTTGTTGATTACCATTAGTTACCAAAAACACTTAAGATTTTTATGCATCAGAAGCTGCCTTCGGCGACCAACTGGTTCACCGACCAGCAAAAAAAGTTTGCATTAAAATGTCTGACTGTAGCAAACTCCAGTTAGATGGCACTCTCATAACTAATTAGACGCCTAAAACAGCCTTTTTGAACGTGTATAACAGCCTATTTTCCTACTGTGCAAACAATCCTTGAAAATTCTCTTCGTATTCACTACCCTTAAAAAAAATCTGATCATAACAAATTCCTGTTTGGGGGTGCCTATGGCATGATTTCCCATTTCAAACACTTATAATAGTCAGTTCGCTTACCGAGCAAAAGACTGTTGAAAATTTTGATCGTATTCAGGACCCTTTAAGAATAAGTTATCAGCAAACTCCAGCTGAGCGGCGCCCTTCCCTGTTCAGGCACCTACAACAGCATGTCCACTTACCATGCAACGACCCTTGAAAATTCTGACCTTAGCAAATTCGCGCTCTGTGGCTACTGCGGCGACCTTCTCCCATTTCACATACTTACAACTGACTCGTAAGTATGCACAATCGCTTTCTCACCTCCAAAAACTTAAAATTACGATTTTTCAAGACCTTAGCTCGAAAAAAAAAGCAGTTTATTGTACGTTATGGCTATTGTATATAAACAAAATTAGATGAGGTTTGATTTGGTTATAACGATTTCTCACTAACAATTTTTGATTCTAAGTGATCCTCTAAGCAAATTTTTTATTTTAGTTTCATCGCTTACGGGTTTTGAAATATTTATAAGTCTATAGAATTCAACTAGTGTTTCTTGACATGAAATAGCGAGAGGAAGCGGATCTAACGTCGCATTAATAGGCACGTATTGGGCAATTGGCGACGGTTTGGGATTAACGCCCCAGTGGCGGTCCGAAGACAAGCCATCACAATTTTTATCTTCTGCACAAGGGATGGCTCTCCCGCTTCAGTATCCCCAGACGTATTATTTGCACGGAGCATGGAGGGTATTGCAGCCACGACAGAGTTTACGTGCACCAGAGACTGACTTTCATGATGGTCTTCAAGTGGCTCGATTATTGAATCCGCAATCTTTCTGTCAAGCTGGTAGACGTGAGGTGCCGGGTACGATCCCAGGTCGCGCTTGTCGGCCTAGCCGTTCAGAATTTTCCATGTTTTTCTCCGAAACTTGCATAAATACGGGCTAGGACACCTTAGAAAGATCTCGACAGAAGTCACTCTATCTCAGGCCTAGGACCCTAGAGCAGTCAATCGGCCTTTCTCCCAAACACCGACACCTAAGTAAGATATAAATTTCTGTACAAAAATGATATAATTTTGGACAACAGGACTTTTTTTTTTTTTTTAGTTTGTTCTTTGTTCTTCCACACAAAGGCATGCGGTAATTGTGTCGCGTTCCTTAGCAATGGCTACTACATTTCTTAAAATATTTTTCACACGATATGGGAAAAAAGAAAAACGTTTTTTAATTGGTTTAAATATATAAAATAACAATAATAAGTAAATTACTGATTTTTTTTCCCCTTAAGAGTGAACAATACCTAATTTCATAATAAGAAAACACCACAGAACTGGCATTTAAAAGCAATAATTACAAAACTTTGAATACACACCATAAAATGCAATAAACTTGCAATAATTGTTTCGGGTCGAAAGAACACACGATCCTTCGTCAGGCGGAAAAATTAGGCACAAGTGCTGCAGTCAAAGCGGCAACGCACAAAACTGTTTTAAGTGAACAGCAAAAATACATACAGATGAATGTAAACATAAATACTGGTGTGAGGAGAATAGTGCTGACTCTAAAATAAAAGGGCGGCCGGGGGGAAATTCAATAAAAAGGGGCATTATTTGCATAATTTGCGGTGTTCTATGTTATGATTTTTGTATGTAACAAATGTAAATTACTAATTTCCCTTGTATATATATAGGCTGTATGCATTTGTTATTCCAGGAATGCTGCAGAACTATTGCTAAGAAAGTTTAAAAGTCAGGAAAATAAAATCTAAATGCCTCTAAACATTTAAAATGTTAGAAAAGGCTACTTGGTACCAAAATGTTTTTAAAAGGGCCGCCAGGTGCAAAAATATGTTGAAAAACGGCCACAGGTTGCTAAAAAATGTTTAAAAGGGCACCCTGCCAAATTAGCCTAGAGTCAGCATTACAGAATTATGAAATAAAAGAATAAAATAAATAAATAAATAAATAAGATTAAAAAATGTAATAAAATCTAAAAATTTAAAAAATATCAAAATTAACCGAAAATCGAACTTATGTGAGTAATTTCATAGCATCAGACAAGAACGGAGTGGAACAAATATTATTAACAAGATTTTTCGAATTTTTAAATATATAAAAAACTTCATGTATATTCAAATGGGAAGAGAAGACAGGAGATGAAATTATGTTAGATTTAGAAAAATCAAAACGATGACCATGAGCCCAGCAGTGGGAAGCAATAGAAGATTTAGAGATGTCTTCATTACGAACATTTTGACGGTGCTCATTTACTCTATATTGCAAACGCCTTTTAGTTTGATCAATATAAACTAAATTGCACGAAGAACATAGGACTAAATAAATGCCAGAACGGTTTTCAGTAGGAATGAGATCTTTAAGCGAAGATAATTTAATTTTGTTGACGGGTTTCTAACTGACTTTAAAACCAAACGGTGAGAGAATTTTAGAAATTTTAAAAGAAAGTGATAAATAAAAAGGTAAAACAACTGGAATGAGACTGTGATCATTCAATTTGGTATCAGAACGTTTAGGATTCTTGAATTTATATAAAGCTTTATTATTAATAGAGGGATTATAGCCTCGAGAAAGAGCAAGAGATTTTAAGTAATTAATTTCTTTCGAAAGACTAGACGGATCAGAACAAATGTGTAAGGCTTATGTTTTTATTACTCATTTTCCAAAAATTGATAAATTTTTAACATTTCATTTTGCGGTAAAAAAAAAAAAAAAAAAAAAAAAAAAGAAGAGAGAGAGAAATGTATATATTGAAAAATCAGATTTTTGAACTTAGAATTACATTAAAAATAAAAATAAATAAATAAATAAACGATTGTAAATTTTCTGAATGTGAAAAGAGGATTTAAATATACATTATGTAATGAGTAATCATGAAACCAAACTTTCTCATAGAGTAACATGGGCCACGGCTGTCGGCGAGATTAGGTATTGTACACTCTAAAAATATAAAGTTGCTTTCCTTAGCAACTACAGTGGAACCAGTCTAAAGTGACCACCCTAGGGACCGGCTAAAATGGTCACTATACGCAGGTGGTCACTTTATAAAGTCTCTTTAAAATTGGAAAATGGTCACTTTAGTCAAGAAAATGGTCAATTTAGTCAGGTGGTCACTTTACCAAGGTGGTCACTTTTACAGGTTCCACTGTACTTTCATTTCTTAAAATTTATTTTGAAAGTTTTATGTTTTACCTGAATTATAATGTAATATCTTTTAAACTTGTTGGGAAAGGGTGAAAAATCTTTTTCAATTGTTCTACTTTATCTCAAACCAGTACTCTGGTTGTCCTAGGAAAGATACTTTTGCTTAGTCTCATACGAGGATATTATATATATATATGTATATATTTCTGTAAAGCACATTAACCATATCTTTCGAACAATACTACTTGTAAGCCCTTCCTTTTATTGAAAGTAGGCTAAAAATGTAAGAGAAATTTCATTTCTGCGTATTAATATATAGATTCGCTGAAAAAACTTAGAATGCTCCAAAGATGTATTAAAAAAAAAAAAAAAAAAAAAAAAAAAAAAAAAGAAAAAGAAAGAAAAGAAAAAAAGCTGTTAAATGGAGGAAAAAAAAAAAAAAAAAAGCTTTTATTCTTTCTTGGCAGATTTTAGGAATATGCCCCGAAGGAGAGGGGGGAGGGCACGTATTAACCGACGAGAGGGCCTGTGCCCTCGATCACAAAGATGGCAACTCTCTTGAAAGTATGTGGGTGGCATTTTCAGATGAGGAATACGAAAGGGCGCCAAATGTCGGGTCTCCCCCCCCAATCAAAATTTTTTGCTACGCCCCTGACTCTGCCGCAGGCAGTGGGGGCCCGGACCGATTATTCCACCGATGAGAGAAGACATTTTTTTTTGTATTTTATATTTATGTTTTTCTCTTAGGATAATATACTGATGCACAATGGTCTGCGCTGCCGAAGACAGTGGGGACCCGGTGCAACATTTTTTCCAATGAGAATTTTTTTTTTTTTTTTTTTCGCATTATAAAAATTAATGCAATTTTGAGAATTTATTAACTAAAGTGATTCATTCAAAAATAGTGACCAGCGAAGCGGGCGTAGCCTGCTAGTTATTATTATTTTGTTTAAAGTCGTTTGAATTTTTCCTTCCTTTAGAAAGGTATTTTTTAGAAAAAATGCTCTAATATGAGTTTAAAACTTATTCCCGTTGTTGAAAAAATATATATAAAATTAGACTAATTATTTCATAACGAAGTCATCAATGTTTTATGTTCGATTGTTTATTTTTTTAAAAGTTTCCTTTAAAAATTGTTTAATTTTTAATGCTTATTAAAAAAAAAAAAAAAAAAGACATGCAAATAAATAAGTAAATAAAAACTCGGTTCTGCTTAATTTTTATAGTATTTGTTGAACATTACTCTCGTTATATTTTAAATCTGCAAGCGCAACACAATTGTAAAAAAAATTCTGCATCATTACCTCAGTATTAATTTGTTAAAAATAGTTTCAAAATACTTAATATTAAATAAAGTTGTTACAAAAACAATATATATATACATATATATAAGATAAAATTTAAATATAAGATGGAGTAAAACTTGAATTATTAAATATATAGAACTAGAACAGAGTTTTTATAAACCAATGCGCAAAAGCAGCAAAAGGAAATATAAAACTGTAATAAATAAGCAAAATAACTAAAGCCAAATTAAAAATTAATCCCAAAACACATGGGGGCCTTCATCGGGGGAGCTCCTTATGTAGGGAAAGGAATATGAGAAGTTTCTGACGAAACGCTGGTAAGTTAACAAAAAACACGATTCTAGCCCCCAACTTCTCACACATGGAAGCAAGACCATACAGCAAACGAATTTAATTAATAAAAAGCATAAAAAGCAATTAAATTCAGAAATCAAGCACAAAATATAATACATCAATATAAAATACAAGAATATAAATAATACAAGAATATATAAGTACATACCTGGACAAACTTAAATAGTCATTAGAATATGGAAAATTGAAAACCACCCCCATTATAAACATAGAATTCGCTTCAGCTAGTGGGGCCACTTACCAGCGCTTAAATGTCACCCAAAATGGAACAACAAACCTTAAGTAGGATTGTAATCAAGAATACTGAAATGATTATTGAGTAAAGAAACAGGATAGTGGTTAACAGTTGTATGTTTTTTAGATTTTTCATAGCCAGATTCAGGTCTAAATTGTTATTGCATATCATTTTAATTCTGTTTATTTGGGTGAACATAATATTTTTTAAAACTTTAAGACTAATACAGGAGAACCAATTTGTTAAATTACAAACTTTAAAGTTAAAATCTTGCCTTTTATCACAAATCCCAATAAACCAGTTATTATCTATTTTTTTTTTTTTTTTTTTTAATTTTTAAATCCAGGAAAGAAGTTTGGTCTTCAGAGTCAGTACGGTTTAAAATAAAATCAGAGGACTGACTTTGAAGACCAAACTTCTTTCCTGGATTAAAAAAAAAAAAAAAAAGATAATAACTGGTTTATTGGGATTTATGATAAAAGGCAAGATTTTAACTTTAAAGTTTGTAATTTAACAAATTGGTTCTCCTGTATTAGTCCTAAAGTTTTAAAAAATATTATGTTCATCCAAATAAACAGAATTAAAATGAAAGCACCACAAAACTGGCGTTGTAAAAATTATTACTTACAAACTTTGAATAAACACCATAACATGCAAAAACTAAATTTGGATATTCATGAAGCATTTTACATATTTAAAAATTCGAAAAATCTTGTTAATGATATTTCTTCCACTCCATTCTTCTCTGTTGCTTGGAAATTACTCACGTAACTTAGATCTTCGTTTAAATTTTGATATCCTTAGATTGTTATATGTTTAATTTCACTCATTTATTTATTTTCTTGTTTTCTTGTACAATTCTACTCACACCAGTAGCTATATTTACTTTCTACTTTGTAAAGTTTTTCTTTTCGTTTTAAAAGACTTTGTGCGTTGCCGCTTTGACTGCAGCACTCGTGCTTACTTTATTCGCCTGATGAAGGGTCGTGTGTTTTTTCGACCCGAAACAATTGTTGCGAGTTTATTGCATTTTATGGTGTTTATTCAAAGTTTGTAAGTAATAAGAATTAAAATGATATGCAATAACAATTTAGACCTTGAATCTGGCTATAAAAAATCTAAAAAACATACTAACTGTTAACCACTATCCTGTTTCTTTACTAAATAATCATTTCAGTATTCTTGATTACAATCCTACTTAAGGTTTGTTGTTCCATTTTGGGCGACATTTAAGCGCTGGTAAGTGGCCCCACTAGCTGAAGCGAATTCTATGTTTATAATGGGGGTGGTTTTCAATTTTCCATATTTTAATGACTATTCAAGTTTGTCTAGGTATGTACTTATATATTCTTGTATTATTTATATTCTTGTATTTTATATTGATGTATTATATTTTGTGCTTGATTTCTGAATTTAATTGCTGTTTATGCTTTTTATTAATTAAATTCGTTTGCTGTATGGTCTTGCTTCCATCTGTGAGAAGTTGTTGCCTAGAAACGTGTTTTTTGGTTAAATTACCAGCGTTTCGTCAGAAACTTCTCATATTCTTTTCCCTACATGGGGAGCTCCCCTGATGAAGGCCCTCATGTGTCTTGGGATTAATTTTTCATCTGGCTTTAGTTATTTTGCTTATATATATACATACATATATATATATATATATACGCTAGATGGAATGCCCTCTATGGGGTATATATGCTCTTGGGGTATAATATACTCTTAAATTTAAGGGTCCTAACCCGTGTATATACGACGAAAAAGAAATTCGAACACTTTATAGAACAACTGAGCAGCATCTTTGTTATTAAGGTGAGTCTAAATGTTTTTAATGTCTTATAATTTTAATGTTAGAGCCTGCATACAAAAATGTTTGTAAATGAATGTTTGTTACCTGCTTGACGAGCAGAGCAGATAAATCCTGTAATCTCTCGACAACACTGGCATTCATACGAGGAGGAATGTAGTCTTCAGTTTCACAGTCTAAAATAAAATTTCAAAACAATTATAATGGATGGATATCACGTTAATAACAAATAATTTCATTGAATGAAAAAAAAAAAAAAAAAAAAAAAAAAAAAAACCACAGAATACCACGTCATTTTTTTAATACACAGCTTTCCTGTAACTCATGATCTTGCATATTTTATACAATGCAGAAACATGGTCTACTTTTATATGCGTCAACTCTTTTAATAAAACGCTTCAATCTCTGTAACGATACAAGCATGTAAAATAAGAAAAGCTAATTAAAAATTGACGTTTGTTTCATTATTTTTAGTGATTCAAGGAAAATAGAACTATTATTGCATATTTACAAAAAGCAAATATTTGTATGGCATTCTGTTTTAATGAAATAAATAAACGTTTTGTAAAAATATTGTATAAAACATTTATACACAATAATAGAAACAGGATTTCATTAAAATCAGCATATAGAGTAAATCTGTTAAAAAAGAAAAATAAAGAAAACTGTTTAAACTAATAGTGGAGGGCTCCACACTGTAAAAAAAATCACGGTATTTGACCGTATAATTTTAGGGGAAATGACCGTTTTGCTACCTAAACGATCATAATCCGTAAATTAAATGTTTTGAAAGCATAATTTAGGAAATGACCATATAATTTTACGGGGAAATGAGCGTTTTGCTAGTTAAACGGTTGTAGCCCGTAAATTGATGTTTTGAAAGTATAATATTTTGAATTTTTACTCGAGAAAGCTGTTAATCTACGCAAATTGCTCTTATCTTCCACCAAACCATTTTCTTATCCCTTCAAATGCTATCATTTCAGTGACGTCATGACAGAACGCTTCCATTTTCAAACTGAAACTATGATTGTTATTTATACTAATTGAATGTGTTTAATTATGCACGCATGACGCATAGAAACATAAATTGGTTTTAATAAGCTATTGTTTTCTTAATTTAATTCAAAGAATTTCCATCTGACTGAAACTGAATAATTGATATAGATGAGATATGCACAGTCGAGAGTGCTCCATGGCCTTGAGATGTATATCGGTTCCTGACCCCATCGTCCAAGTAACCCAGGTTTTGGTACTAATTCTTTGCTCAAATTATTCATTATTACTCTAAAAAGACAAATGTTGCGTTTCTGAAAGTTGACTTAACAAAAAGTTTATAAATAAAGGAGTTGTTCAAGTGTAGTTGGAAAGAATTCTACAGTGAGATTAATTTCTACGCCAATGTCTGGTGTTTAGATGGCCCAAAACAAAACTACTGGCTATATGCATATCTTATCACCACCTCTGATGATAGTATTTGTGATTTTGTTGTCTTAATTATCTTTCATTTATTTATGCTTTAAGATGTATGTAAAATTTTCGGATATTGTTAATATATAAATATATCCTAGTGTGCAAAAATTAATGACGGTTTTCCGAATGTAACATATCGAAAAGAAATGTTCTACATAGACTGAAATCATACATAAGATCTCCAAGATATTAGAATACCAGTGGACCAGTGATTAAAACCAACTAAACTAGATTATAAAGGAACTTAATTGAAAAAGTAGCTTCGTATACAACTTGAGGGAAGATATTCCGCCTCCTACAGATAAACAGAGGTGATGTGGTCTTTGATAAAAGCCGATTTAGTATAACGTAAAATTCTGTATGTATGCGTCCCTAGAGAGAGAAGAGAACGCACAATTCTTCTTCAGCATCTTACAAAGGGATCATTTTAGAAGGTGCTGGAGTTTTACTGTGCGGGAATTCTTTTGTTTTATGTGTGGATGTTTAGTGGTTTTCTGGCTCTGGGTCTCCTCATTATGGACGATAATGCTACATTTTATCGCGTAGTGGCAGTTTCAGAATTCTTGGAGTGGAACTGGGGGGACATTTAATGAACGGAGTGGCCTGCAAAGGCACTGGACATAAATATTATATAATTAGTGTGAAATGTTCTTAATTGGCACTTGGCAGAACATGAACATCTCCCATATACCATTCTGTTGCTGCTCTACGTACTACAAGAAGAATTAGATGCGATGGACCTCAACAGCTCTTTGAAAATATCATCCTCACCATGGGCAGGCATTGTAATTCATGCATTGCAGTCGGGGGAATCAGATCATATCCTCTCATGTAGACAAAATTTTCCTTATAAAAGGATTTGCAACACGGACGTTTTAGTCTTCTGTCCAGTTATACTTGAAGCTATATTTTTTGTAAAATGGTTTTGTGTCCCTTTGATTTATTTTTTAGATGGTTTTGCTCATGGTCTCGTATCTAATATCTCGAATAATTCTGTACTGATAAGTATAAAGGATTTAAGTCCAAAAATGTCGATTTTGAGTTAAGTACATAGTCAGATTCAGAAAAAAATTCTCTATCGATTGGTATAAAGGATTTAATTCTATGTCATTTAGTCTTTGAGAAAATCCATTGGTAAAAAAAGGACCAATTCAGAAATTTACCATTCATATATGGTATAAAATATTTAATTCAATTTTTCTCGTTATTAAATGAAGGTTGACAACCACTGAATGGTATAAAGGGTATAAATCAACGAAATACCCTTTTCCTAATCGATTCTTCTGATTTGTTTTTAGCTAGTTAAATTTTATTTTTCGTCTCCTGAAAAATCAAGAATATGGACTTAAATCCTTTATACTTATCAGTACAGAATTAATGGAATGATTTGGGTTGATGTAGAACACTTCTGCACGACGCTACAGTTGAAAAAACTGCCTCATCTTCAGTTTTTTTCCACCAATTTACACTTTTAAAAATTTCGGATTAATCTGCATCAAAAAATTTCGCGTCAATATGCTTGTCATAAAGAATGGTGCACAATTTTACTACACATTACATTTTGATGTAATCACCAGGTGAAAACACCAAAATATAGTATAATTTGTGCATCATCTTTTATAGAAAGGCAAATGACACTGATTTTTGGTGTAATGTAACAAAAAATTTTTTAGAGATAGTTGCGGCTATAGTCAACATGAGAAGCAGGTTAAAATTTATAGATAATCCATATTATTAGTTATAATAAATTAAAATTTTGAACATTAGAATATATGGAATTTATTTATTTGTTGTTATTGCTATTAAATAAAATTCACTAATTTAACTAAAACTCGTTATTTTACTCACCTGCTGTCGTAGATCCTGCAGCCTGAAGTTCGCTCATTTTTTGGAGAAGGTCAAGTGTCATGTCTTCTTGCTGTTTAGAGTGATACCTAAAGCTGTCCTATAAAAGGATAGTAAGTTGATTAACTTTATAAATAAATAGCAACACACGTACATCGTAATACATTCTGCTTGGAATAGAAACTTCATAGAAGCATGTATTTTACATGCACAATCTAAGTTTTCTAGTTAGTAAATAGCATGTCACTACATTTTGTAAAAGATATTTTACCAAAATATCTTTTACAAAATGTGCTTCTACGGATTTTCTTGATTTTGCTTTTTATGAACAACTCGTGTTTTATCTTTTTTTTCTTTCATATTTTTTCATTTAGACTTTTTCTAGATAGGTCATATATGAAATTTAAATTATAAAAGGATGAAACTTTTTGCGTACAGTTATGAACCATACAGTAAAATAGTCTATTAATTTTTTTAAAAATTAAAACAAGTGATTATATTTTGTCAATCGATTTACAATTATAAACATTTAAAGATCAATAGTCACTTTTCTACATAAATTGTGTGTAACACATATGAACGAAGTTATAATTTAATCTTTTCAACATTGTCCAGCAATAATGGAATTCAATAAAAAATAAAAGAAATTTCATTCTTAAGATTGCATCTGTATTATAAGAGCAAAATAAATGAAAAATTCTATTTTTCATATGAGCTATGAGTACAGTTCAGATATTGACCAGGGATCCAGCTCAGCTAGTGGAGCACAGGTACGTTATGCCAAAGAACCCAGGCTTGAATCCTATCCCGGTCATTTTTCACTGTTGCCAAAATTAATCCGGATTTTTCCATATAAAATGTGTGTCATGTACATTATAAATGTTAATTAGAATAATACTAGTGATTTAATATTAATGATTATTAAACGGAAACAGCAAAACCAAATTAGGCATTAAGAATCAAATCAAATCAATAAAAATATAGCCATATTAAGCAAACATAATATTTACCTCGACCGATTCCCTATCCATTCTTAGCTTTTCCGTGCATTTCTCGAGAGTTTCTATTCTCTTCTGCAGTTGAGCCATTGTCTTGAGGCAACCTTGGACATCCCGTGGAGTGGCTCCTGGCTTATGCATCTCCCACAATTTTTCACGATAGCGTTCTAATCAAGAATATAACAAATTTCCTCAGATACTACGCGTGCATTAAAAAGACAAGCATTTAAAGGAGTGCTTTAAGGGGACTCTATCGATTGTCGCCAGCAACCATATTCCATATTATTTTATGGAGAAATTTGGTACCCAAATTACTCATTATCTAACTATCTTTTAAAATACCGTGTTCACATTCAGAAATTTCACAGCCGTTTCAATTGCTTTTTTTTCCCCCAAAATTGATTTCCTAAACTTTTAATATTTCATTTTAAAACTATAAAGTGCGAAAATGCACATAGATGAACAACTTTAAAACGAAATGTAGAAAATTTTAAAACCAATTTTTGTGTGGAAAACAAAAAACAATTAAATGGTCGCGAATTTTCTGAAAGTAAAAGCGTTATTTAAAAATATACATTATTTAATGAGTTATTTAGATTTATCCATATAATAACATGGGATTCGGTTGTCGCTGACGCGATGTTACATGGAGATTCTCTTTAAAGGTGACTATACAGTATTAGAATATCAAGTTTGCAACTGCAGTTCCAGTTATTATAACTGATAACATAATTCATTAATAGATAACATGAAATGCTTTGAAACGTTATCTGACATTTGCTTTTATTTTTCAAAAAATATTGATTATTTAAAAGAATTATATAAAAAGTAAGTGTACAAAGCCTTTTCCCTCACCGGTGTAGACTAACTACAGTCCGACCCGACATACCATCTGTTTTCTTTTCTCAATCGCCCCACCTATACCAACTGCGGCCGCATTTTCAAATCCCTTACGCCAACTGCGGCCAAACTGAAAACATCCACAAATGCGACGATTTACCAAATATGTATAACCCCTTAACGCGCGGTGTTCTCGCTGCGAGGACGCAAAATTTAAGATCCAGCTGCAAAAATTCATCCCGGAAATTTTTTAGCAAAACTTTACGTTTATAACATATCAGAAAAGGCCGGGTTTTTTAACCTTAAAATTTAAAATTTATTTTAGTTTAATTTAGTTCATGAATTCCGGTGGCAGTATAATTTAAATTATCCGAATTGTCTTGCGCCGCAAAGGGTTAAATGATATTTTTTATAAAAGAAACCAAAAGAAAGTTTCGAATTCCCAGTATTTATATAGATTTTGTATTAACATTATGCAGTTAGAATAATTACGTAATGTATTCGTAATTACATTACATTATTGTGTATTTATTACTTTTATCACGTACTACTTACTATTTTTTTTTCTTATATAGGTATAGTTGAACAATATATTCTAGATATATTTGGGTTTGTTAATTCATTGTTAATTTACATGGATGGTTATAAAATTAATAATTCGTAATTAATTATTAATTTCACCAACCAAATTTTAAATAAAATTAATTTTCATAATTTATAAAATAGATCTAATAAGGAATTTCCTATTCACAATTTTGTCATACACAAAACCTTTAAAAATAACATTACTTTTGTTTGCAGAATTTTTAATTCTAATAATTTTGCTAAATAGTTGTTTAATGTGGATAATCCACCTTTTATGTTCTGATAGAAAATACAATACTTATTTAATTCATGCATATGGACATGTGGTGCATATGGACACTGGTGATATTAATATTGTTGAAAATCTTACTTTAAACAATAGTACTAAAATTCGCCATATGCAACATGGTACTGAATGAATTGCGACTTTCTTTCAAATGCAACATCAAAGATATTCTTACACAGCTTAATTTAGACTTAAATTTATATATTTATAAAATTTCAATAGATTATAATAACCTATTGAAGTTTTTAATGACTGAAAACATATTCTACAGAATAAGTTTAAATTAGATTTTGTATTAAAAATGTATAATTCATCATTCAAATATATAACTATAAAGAAATAAATCAAGTTATGAAAGATTTACAAGATAAATTTATTATTACTTATTTTAATAAGGCAGCTAATAACCATGATATTATTTGTAAAAAATGCTAAAAATAATTTATTTTTGACAAAACTGATAAGAGCAATATTTTTGTAAAACCTTAAATTATTGAAACAACAAAGAGATTATTTTTCATTACTATAAATTAATCTACATTAATAAAATCAGACTTTTGTCTGTAAATTTCTCAGAATCAAAAAATTTTGCGATATCTTCCCGTTTCACACACCATAAAAACCAGAAATTACTTCAGAAAATTTTCTGTGTGTGGGCGGGGGGGGGGGGGGTGAGCTGTCGTTGTATCCGTATGTCTGTAACGCCATTTTTGTCCGTTTATCACGTGAGAACGGCTGGACGGAATTCAATGACGCATGGCAGAAATTTAGGTCTGTACCCAACTCAAAATTATATCTATAATTTTTTGAGACATCCCTTCCCCCACTGTTTCCCCTGGGAGGGAGGGGTAGGACGCAAAAACACGTTTAGCAACACTTGGATTCAAATTACTTCACGGTGAAGAAATTGCACATGGGGAGACTAGAATTGAACGTAAAAAAAGCTATTTTCTGCAATTTTAAATTTTTCGATTTTTAAGGGGAGGAAGGGAGAAAAACGGGATTTTCGCGGGAAATTTCTAAAATTCCGGATTTTTTTAATGGAACTCTACCAAAAACAGTTCAAAGGTGTTGAAAATAGCCATGCGTCTTCTTTAAAATATTTCGAAAAACCCATTTTTTTTTTTTTTTTTTTTTTTCGTAATTTCTGATTTTTTTTAAGGGGGGGGGGCGTTACGAGGGAGCATATTCGAGACCTCCTTTTTAGCGCTAAATTTGTCCTGAAAAATCTATGAGAGCTGCGGTCACGAATTTTGGTGCGTAGATTGTTTATATGTATACGACACCTATACATAGTAACGGAATTTTACGAAATTCCCCCTTCTTCCCCCCCCCCCTCTTCCCGTGGAGAAAGGAGGCAAAAACACGTTTGTAAGTATAACTCGTCTCCAAATTACTTCACGATGAAGAAATTGCACATGGAAAAACTAGTCTCAAGTACAAAAAAAAAAAAAAAAAAAAAAAAAAAAAACTGCTATTTTCGAATTTTCAATTTTTAAGAGGGGGAGTGGGGAGATTGATTTTCGGGAGGAAATTTTCCAAATTCCGGATTTTTCATTAGAGCTCTAACAAAAATGGTACAAAGATTTTAGAAACAGCCTTGCGTCTTCTTGAAGATATTTCTGAAAACTTTTTTTTTTTTTTTAATTTCTGATGTTTCGGGGAGGAGGGGCATTACGAAAGGGGTAATTTGAGCCCCCCCCCCTTCTTTAAGCGCTAAATTTCTCCTGGGTAATCTACTGAAGCTGCGACTTTTGGTGCGTAAATTGTTTATATGTGTCCGACATCTATTGTAATGGGATTTTACGAAATTCCCGCATTCCCCTCCCTTGGGATCGGGAAGGGGGATATAAACACATCTCCAAGCGTAGCCTTACTCCAAATTATCTCAGTAAGATTAATTTTTATGTGTGGATTCCTCTTTAAAAGTGGGAGGGGAAAACACGTTTTCAAGGGAATTTGATGTGTCGATTGGTTATACGTATACACACACTACAAAGAGATTTTGCAAAATTACTTTCTAATCCTTTTTCACCCCGTAGGGAAGAGGGCGAAAAGAAAAAGCATTTTTTCCATGCTTAAATCTGCTCCAAAACATCTTAGAAAAGCAATTTTCGATGTGTGGGTCGGTTATGCGTATCCAATAGGTAGCATAAGAGGTTTTGCGAGCCACCCCCCCACCCCATCCCACCTTTTAAAAGTGGGGGGGGGGGTCAAAATATGTTTTTAAGTATATCTCTGCTCCAAATTTTTCTCAGGAAAGAGGTTTTTTTTTTATGTGTCGTTTGGTTATGAGTATGCAACACGCACTCTAAAGGGATTTCGCGTAATTATCTACCCACCCCTTGGGGCGGCGGGGCGAAAATTGCGGTTTCAAGCTTAAATCTGTCTCAAATTAATTTTAGCTTGGGGAATTTTGTGCACTTTGGTGGGATTTTGTAAAACTTGAATGTGGTGTAAAAAGCGGGTAAGACGCTGCCAAAGGCAGTGGGGACCCGGAATCCTCATGTTGTGAGCGGGAAACCACTACAGAACGCAGTGGGAACTTTAACTTAGGATTCAACTGATTTCAGTGATTTCTTTCTTTCTTTTTTGTGATTTTAATTAAGAATGATATAGAATTTTGAGAATTAATTTAAATATAGTATCCAGCGAAGCAGGCAAAGCCTGCTTGTTAATAATAAAATTACTAATTATAATTATCTGCCTTTAAATTAACTCTTAAAACAAGTTAAGTTTTAGGTTAAATGACAAAAAAAAAAAAAAAAAAAAAAAAAAAAAAAAAAACTTGAAAGCATAATTGAAATATTTTTTTATAACGTATGCGAACTTCATGATTTCTCTTGTTTTTAAGTTCCAGATGTTATAATGAGATTTTGCATTTAACCATGTAATGCTCAATTTTTAGCGTAAATATTGATTTTTATTGCAATTTGACATTTTCATGATACTTATTAACAATTTTAATAGATTATATTATTGTGATAATATATTTTACATATTTATGCAGAGTTTTATGTTAATCAAATGATGACAAAAAAAAAAAAAATCTGGTGTGAAACAACCACACGACTTCCATTACCCGCTATTACATGTATTATATGCATTTTTGAGAGAGAATGTGATCAGAAAACATAAAAGTGACCAAAAAAGAAAATCGTTAGAGCCGTTTTTGAGATACCAACTTTCACAAAAAATCAATTATTGAGCGGAAAACAATAATTACATACAAAAGCATATTTAAAAGTGAGTTAAAATGGCGAGTTTGAAAAAAATCCGTACAACCGTTTTTAAAGGAACGCCCTTGGGAGGCCTGAAATTGAGCTATTTATACAGGACGCCTATCAATTTTCTTGAACTAACCAACTATATCATTCGAAAGGACATCTAATAGAGTGTTTATATAGCAAGTTTGAAGAAAATCGTTAGAGCCGTTTTTGAGATACGGACTTACGGTCCCACTTCCGGTTTCCGATGTCCCATTTCCGGTTAAACTCAATTATTGACAGGAAAATAATAATTACATACAAAAGCATATTTAAAATTGAGTTAAAATGGCGAGTTTGAAAAAAATCCGTACAACCGTTTTTAAAGGAACACCCTTGGGAGGCCTGAAATTGAGCTATTTATACAGGACGCCTATCAATTTTCTTGAACTAACCAACTATATCATTCGAAAGGACATCTAATAGAGTGTTTATATAGCAAGTTTGAAGAAAATCGTTAGAGCCGTTTTTGAGATACGGACTTACGGTCAAACTTCCGGTTTCCGATGTCCCACTTCCGGTTTTTCAATTTTCACCAAAATTTGGAAATTACATCTGTAGGCCAGACGTATTTCAATTCTAAAGTTTCGTAGCTCTATCTTTATTAGTTTATGAGCTATAATAGCCAGAAGATTCTCCACATACATACATACACACACACACACACACATACATACACACTGACCAATTGCCAAAAACCACTTTTTTGGACTCAGGGTACCTTAAAACGTGTAAATCAGGTGAAATCTCGATATCGAATTTTTGGACCGAATACAATACTTCCATTACCTACGGTAGTAGGGTAATGGAAGTAAAAATCTGGAGTGACTCCACTCGACTTTCCGAACATTGAGTAATTAACAGTTTTGTAGATAAAGTAAAGAAAGAGTAGTTGTTAAACAAACAAAAGAGAGAAAACCATAATAGAGTGTTTGAGTATTTTTCTCCATCTATTACACGTTGTTTTATTTAACGCTACTGAACTTTGAGCCCATAGATCATAATGATAAAGAAATTTTCGTTGTGTCCCTGTAAAAACCTATAAATGCTAGATTCACCAAAATGCTTATAGTTAGTGCAACAGTGATTTATAATACTCATATAAATTTTCAGCTGAATTCAATAAGGCGTTTAGATGCTATCGTACTTTTAAAAATTTAGTCCCATAGGCCATAATGATAAAGAATTTTTCTTTGTGTCCCTGTAAAAAAACTGTAAGTGCTAGATTCACCAAAATCTATACAGTTTGTTCACCTCTGATCTATAACATGTGTACAAATTTTTTGCTCGGATTAATAAGGCGTTTAGACGCTATCACATTTTTAAAAATTTGGCCCCATAGGCATAATGATAAAGAATTTTTCTTTGTGTCCCTGTAAAAAAACTATAAGTGCTAGATTCTCCAAAATCTATACAGATTGAGTATTTGGGATCTATAGTATGTGTATAAAATTTTTGCTCAATTGAATAAGGCGTTTAGATGCTATCGCACTTTTAAGATTTTGCTCCCATAGGCCATAATGATAAAGAATTTTTCTTTGTGTTCCTGTAAAAAAACTATAAGTGCTAGATTCACCAAAATCTATAGGGTTCGTACTATGGTGACTTACAATATGCGTACCAACTTTCAGGTTAATCGAACAAAACGTATAGACGCTAGCGTGTTCACTCACAGACATACACACATACACACATACACACACACATACATACATCATCGTAAAAATAGTGAAAACGGACTCAGGGGACCTCAAAACGTATAGAAACATCAAAATCTCGAATTCGGATTTTTGACATGATTACAATACTTTCCTCACTATAGTGTTCGGAAAGTAATAAGTAAGTCGAATGCATTGTTCAATCAAAGTAGGAATATGAATATATATTTTTACAGCCAACATTATTGAGCAAAGCAAATTACGCTAAGAGTAATAAATTAAAAAATCTGGAGTGACTCCACTCGACTTTCCGAACATTGAGTAATTAACAGTTTTGTAGATAAAGTAAAGAAAGAGGAGTTGTTAAACAAACAAAAGAGAGAAAACCATAATAGAGTGTTTGAGTATTTTTCTCCATCTATTACACGATGTTTTATTTAACGCTACTGAACTTTGAGCCCATAGATCATAATGATAAAGAATTTTTCGTTGTGTCCCTGTAAAAACCTATAAATGCTAGATTCACCAAAATGCTTATAGTTAGTGCAACAGTGATTTATAATACTCATACAAAGTTTCATCTCAATTCAATAAGGCGTTTAGATGCTATCGTACTTTTAAAAATTTAGTCCCATAGGCCATAATGATAAAGAATTTTTCCTTGTGTCCCTGTAAAAAAACTGTAAGTGCTAGATTCACCAAAATCTATACAGTTAGTTCAACTGTGATTTATAACATGTGTACAATTTTTTTGCTCAGATTAATAAGGTGTTTAGACGCTATCACACTTTTAAAAATTTGGCCCCATAGGCATAATGATAAAGAATTTTTCTATGTGTCCCTGTAAAAAAACTATAAGTGCTAGATTCTCCAAAATCTATACAGATTGAGTATTTGTGACCTATAATATGTGTATAAATTGTTTGCTCAATTGAATAAGGCGTTTAGATGCTATCGCACTTTTAAGATTTTGCTCCCATAGGCCATAATGATAAAGAATTTTTCTTTGTGTCCCTGTAAAAAAACTATAAGTGCTAGATTCACCAAAATCTATAGGGTTCGTACTATGGTGACTTACAATATACGTACTAAATTTCAGGTTATTCGAACAAAGCGTTTAGACGCTAGCGTGTTCACCCACAGACATACACACATACACACATACACACATACACACATACACACATACACACACACATACATACATCATCGTAAAAATAGTGAAAACGGACTCAGGGGACCTCAAAACGTATAGAAACATCAAAATCTCGAATTCGGATTTTTGACATGATTACAATACTTTCCTCACTATAGTGTTCGGAAAGTAAAAATTACCAGTAGTCACAAATTAAATTATAACGTTGTGCAAACAGCTTTGCGGATTTTAGCAAGAAACGTTCTTTTGAGGGAAACTTCAGGTGTAACGTTTTTCGGCTGCAGTTGGTATAGGTGGGGAGAATACCTGGGCCGCAGTTGGTCTGTGGGGAGTAAAAATGTCGTTTTCAACCGCAGTTAACCTAGACCCTCTCTCACTAACAGCGTTTACAACAACGCTTTTATATTAAGGTTCGCAAGGACTTGACTTTTTCAATTTATAGTTTTATATTATAACTAGCTGACCCGTCCGGCTTCGCACGAATGAACAAATTTTAGTTAAAGATGGATTGACATGTAAAAAATCAAGAAAGGTATCAGTTTATATGTAATAGTCAGGCAATATTATTAACTAAAAAGTCAAAATAGAATTTTACAATTTTTTTTTATTAGTTGTTAAATGTTGGCAATTTTTACCTAATGTTATTTATTTATTTATTTCATAAAAAGAAACATTTCTTTACTCATGAATAAAAAATATTAAAAAAATAAACCTATGACATGAAAATGTTTTTGATAAAATTGACGTCATAATAACTTTAATTATTATTTATTTGTTCATCTCGCAAATATATTTAATATTTTCCATAATTGATGGTTATTTTAATAATGTATATTAAGGGAGAAATCAATAATATGAAACAATATTCGTACAATATATACTGTTACAGAATCTGGTGTGAAACATCCACACGACTTCCATTACCCACTATTACACGTATTATATACAATTTTTTGGAGATGTTATATGCATTTTTTGAGATTTTCCAGTAAGAGAAACTTGATGCACGTATAAAAGACACATACAACAGAGTTTATATAGCGAGTTAAAAAAAAAAAAAAAAAAAAAAAAAATAGTTATTTTTTTAAACACGAATTTCCGAGATCTAAAACTGAACCACCTAATCATGGATGACCGTTAATATTCCTGTAATAAGCACGTAATACTTGAGAAAGGTTATCTGAGTTGGATGAATGAAACAATTTTCAAGAAAACGTTAGAGCCGTTTTTGAGATACCAACTTTTACCAAAACTTAGCATACTCAGTTATTGACCGGAAAACAATAATTACATACAAAAGGATATTTAATAGGAAGTTAACATGGCGAGAGTGAAAAAAATCCGTACAGACGTTTTTAAAGGAACGCACTTGCGACATCTGAAATTGAGTTGTTCATAGAGGACGTCTATCAATTTTCCTGAACTAACCAACTATATCATTCAAAAGGGCATCTAATAGATTGTTTATATAGCAACTTTGAAGAAAATCGTTAGAGCTCTTTTTCTGAAAAGGACTTACGGTCCCATTTCCGGTTTTCGATGGCCCAATTCTGGTTTTTCAAGTTTTACGAAAATTTGGAAAATTTATCTGTAATCCAGACCAGAATCAATTGTGAAGTTTCGTAGTTCCATCTTTATTAGTTTCGGAGATATGACAGCCAGAAGATTCCACACATACGTACACACATACACACACAATGACCCATTGCCAAAAACTACTTTTTTGGACTCAGGAGGCCTTAAAACGTGTAAATCAGGTGAAACTCTATATGGAATTTTTGGACCGAATATAATACTTCCACTACCTACGGTAGTGGGATAATTAAAGTAAAAACATAGATCTCGCATTTAATACGAAAATATACAGATTTTCGTATTGCGCTTTCGATCGCCAAACACAAAAATCGCCAAGGACGACAGATATCAAATCTATGCTTTGTTTTCAATTAAAATATTGAAAATTTGAATAAAAAATTTATTTTACCAAAATTGATTATAGACTCTAGCACTTGGAGACAGTGTAACCTTTGATTAGTTGAAAGAAAGAAAAAAAAAAAAAAAAAAAATCGGCTTTTTAGTTCTAGCGATCGTTATCTAAATATATACATAAAACTTTCCTCTTTATATATTAGTATAGATAGAGCATAGCTAGATTAAATATGTTTCTAATCAACATAATGTAACTCAAATAAATAAATGCTATCTGCATTTCAGCAATGGTTGTATGCGCTATGTATATTGAGCTACTTGTCATAACTATTAGTTGCTAAAAATAGTCGTCAAATAAATTTAAACTTCTCAATTATTCTTTTAAAAAATGCATAATGAAATGCAGATGATATTTTTTTAATTCACTTTTTATATTATAGGGCAGTTCCTTGTTTGTAAACAAACATCTCAACTTTTATGAGTGGTTGGCAAAAAGGCTTGGGAAAAGCATAGCGATGGCGATTACTTGATTACTACCAACGGAAAATCAATGGTGGGCGGGGCGCGGGAAATTCGAGCGCGCTTTTTTGCCAACCAGATGACGTCACGAGGAAATGCTCTATTATACGCAAGCGAAGTGTGACGTCAGAGACCGTCCATGGATGCAAGAAAATGATTTCCTATGTTAATCGCCCATTGGACTTTTTGTAAAAAATTATTAAAAATCGAGGAAAATTATTTCCCGATTTTCATCCCCATATTTGGGTGTATCCGCGTTTGTAATGATCGATAGATGGCGCTCTCTGAACACTGCAGTTGTTAGTAAATATAACAGCCACGTGTAATTATGATTCTTTCTCCGCCATTTCATCATGGAAAGTCGATTGCATAATATGAGGATATGCAGTGGTGTGATAATTTCACCTTAGCCCACCAGAGGGCGAGCATTTCATTACAATCGCGGATTAGTTATCATGTGCATGTGTTAGATTGAGCTATTTTGCTGTCAAATTGACAAAATTTTAATTTTAAATTTAAAAACTCTGTTGTCCTTGGCGTTTTTGTATTTGGCGATCAAAAACGTCATACGAAAATATACGTGCCAGATGTATATTTTCGTAATATGTAGTGTACGAAATATTGTTTCATATTATTCATTACTCTCTTAATATAAGTTGTTAAAATAACCACGATTTTTGAAAGAAATTAAATTAAGCTCGCCAGATAATTTGGCAATATATTTTTTTTTCTGCCAAGGATGACCGATATCAAATCTATTCCGCTGCAACATATTAGTATCTTATATCAGATATTTTATTTAGACATTTGAAAACAAATTTGACTTCAAATTATGATAGAATATTTATCATTTTCCTTTTAATTAGTATATTAGTTGGATATTTATTGTGTAAATATCATCCTCTGAAATGAAATGTTTGTGTTTTCAACCGCATATGGACCAAGCTAAATTCAAAAACTGGTGTACAATCGATAAATAGATTTTAAAACGTCTTTACACACCATAAATTTTAAGCTAGCACAACCGGTTTCGAAAGGACTTAGACTTTCTTCATCAGGTGCACAAAAACACGTACTGCTGCCTTGGAGGCAAAAGCAAAAGTTTTAAAATCTATTTATCGTATATGGAAGTTTGCCATTTTTTCCCCTAGAGTTTTGAAATTTAAAATTCAAATTTTATCAATTTTACAACAAAAACAACTTAATCTAACGCATGCACATGATAACTAATGGATATCTGTACCTAAATATGGGGATTAAAATCGGGAAATAATTTTCTTCGATTTTTAATAATGTTTTACAAAATATCCAATGGGCGTTTAACATAGGAAATATTTTTCTTGCATCCACGAACGGCCAGTGACGTCATAACTTCGCTTGCGTATTCGCGTGAAAATATATTTTATTAAAAGTCGAAAAATAAATTAAATCGTAATTTTTTTTTGGCAACAATTATAAACTAAAATAAATAATTCAACGAGATATATATATTAGAGTGCTAATTCAATAGATGAAGGATTAGCTTTCCGTGGTTCAAGATGAATCACGTGACATGCTCCAATAGGTTGCTGTATTTGGCCCTTTATCGCTATTTTGGCATTTAAAATATCAGTTCGACAAATTATCAATATTATTAGGTAACATGACAGTCCTATGACTAAAATAAAATGTTTTTAAAATAATTTTACATATATTTCACATTTTAATAAATAATAAAATAACTTTTTTTTCATCGTTTCCCAACAAAGTTTAAAAGTGTTTATAAAAGAAAATTTAAACTTTTAAAGAGCTAAATTTAACAACAAATAATAATTTTTCAATTATTTTTAAGCATTTTGTCAGTTAAAATTTAACTACACGAAATAAAAAAGAAGTAAAATCAAAATCAAAATGATTTAGAATAAAAGAATATTAAACTACGTAAGTAAACAAAAACATTGGCTGCGAAGAACAATCTCCAAACCGTTGCCATAGAAATTTACTGAAAATAAGCTGTTACCAAGGGAACCACCGAATACGCAGGTACAAGGAGAGCATGTCACATGACTCATCTTGGACCTTCTCAAGGGTTACCATTTATCACTCTACTTTATATATCTCGTTGAAATAATTTAATAAAAGTTTAGAAGTTAGAATTTTTAATTTTATTTTATTTTATTTTATTTATTTATTTTTAAATTCCAATTTCGTTTACGCACGTCAGTTTAAACATTAATGCTTAGATCATTATATCATATCATATCATATCATGTTAAGTTATATTATCAGAAAAATAAACACTTTTAACGCTATAATGACATCAGATTTAACGTGTAAATTTAACACTTCGCAAAGCTTTATATGAATTTCAATTTAATTCACGTGCAAATATATTTCTTTTCTTTTCATGTCAAGATATTTTGAAAACAAAATGAACATGTACTAAATATTTCTTTTATGTTGGCAGCAGCTAATTTTTTTAATATTTCATTATTTCCATTTCTATTATGACTTTTATAGGGATTTTAATTAAAATGCTCAGATTTTAAACTAAAATTTATTTTATGAAAATTAAATATAGCCTATAACAATCAGGCATGCTGTAGCTTTTGGTCAGTGAAAGAAGTTTTTAAATCGGTTCAGTAGTTTCAGAGATTACCCTCCACAAACATACAATTTTTTGCGCTTTATATAATGATATAGATAAAATTCATTATTAAAAATTAGTGGTACTGAATTTTAAAAACTGCACGAATTCTATTGTTTTAATTTTCGTTAAAATTCGTGATTATTATTACTTTTATTTATTTATTTATTTATTTTATATATTTTTTTCATAAAAAAAAATAAAAAATAAAAAAAACTTTTTTATACTGAAATTCAGAACTAACATACATTAGCACTTAAGATCAGTTGAATATTAGAAGGTTTTTAGAATGCAAATTATATACAATGTCAGTGTTTGGCTGCCATTTAATTAAATTGAACAGTATTTTCCATTAAATATCTATCTTTCAACCAAATTTAGAGCTATTTTGATTGTGAAATCACAATCACTATTTATGACCAATTTTTATCGTTTGTTGAAATCGATTGAAAGTTCGTGATAAAATATAAAAAAATAAAACTTGTAACCTTATTAGTTTTAGCAAAGTAAATTACAAAAAAAATATTTCAGTTTACAAATTTGTTTGTTTCTCCAAAATTTTTCTTAATTCACAGGTAATTTTCCAAGGTTTGTCTTATTTTTCTCATTTATTGTGGCGTTGCATCTTACCTCACAACAGGTGACATCTTCCCTGTATATATATGGGGGAAGACGTCACAATTACACGAGTTTATTTAGCATTAAATTTGTCAATTGTGTGCAGACTGAGAAAGGAATTAATAAGCTTACATACTTAATTAAATATTGAAGAGCATGATGTATTTTTTCATTATCATATCATTTCAGTTTTCCGCTGTACTAAGCAAAACATCCTTATATGGTGTATTTTTTCCTTATCATATCATTTCAGTTTTTCGCTGTTCTAAGCAAAACATCCTTCTATATGGTGTCTTCCCCCGATTTATCTTACATATGCGTGTGTGTGTCTGTGTGTTACTTCCGATAACTTTCTGTGATATGTTTGAAAAGATTTTCATATGTATATTTACATATAACTGCATTGAAATCAGTCTATTCGTTTGGAAGTTACAATGCCATAAACAAACACAAACAGACAAACGTAGGTAACGTAGACAAACAATGTAGCCACTTTTTTTAGAGGTTTAAAAAAGTTTTTTTCGTGTTGTATAAATTTTGGGCCAAACTAATAGTTTGTATTATGCTTTATTAATTGTCATAAATCCAAGCTGAAATGTACCAATAACAGTAAATATAAACTTACCGGTCTCTTGTGTATGGTGTTTATCCATCACCTCGACTTTTTTGTCCAGTACATCCAATTCTTTCTGAAGTCGGCTGCAGATATCCTCTTTATCTTTGAGCTGCTCCAACAGAATGACGTTCTCCTCCAGAAGTGCATAGTAGGTTTCGGAATCCGTCCTCTTCTTTTCCAGTTCGTCCTCTTCGCTCTCCCTGTTGATTTCCGGTTGCCCAATCTCATCTTCTAGAGAACCACCAACTTGACGCGACTGTGAACACAACGATATGGATATTTTGGAGAAATATAACCATTATGTATGACATGATATACAAATAATTAATATTTTAAATTGAGTGATAAAAATGATTTCAGAAATAAGGTATATTTTGCTAACACTAGATTGACTGAGCAGTCAAAGTGACTGCTTTTGGATAACATAGTAGATATCAGAAAGAATGAGGGCGGGATGGATGGTGAATACAACTATTAATAAATGCATTTATATAATGTCTGTAAAGTCACATCTAAGAATTTAAATTTAGTAATAAATCTAGAAGTAAAATCTAAGAAATTGTATCCTTATATATTTGCATGTGTGTGTATGTTTAAACGAAAATAAAAAGCAATCAAAAATGACTTCTTTAGGCAATCTAGTTTTAATACCTATCGAATAAATTACATATTAATAGTCTGTTTCAAAAAGAATAAATAGTTTAAAATAACATGCAACAATTTTTGCCAATAATAAGTTTGTCCCATAATATTATACAGGGTGGCTACTAAATACTGTTACAAATATTGAGTCATTTTAATTCACAGGTATAAAATAGAAAATGAAAATTCCACTAGTATGATAAACAACATACATGACAGTTTACATAGAAATGATTTTATTCAAATCGGCCACCATCTTCATCGATTACTGAAGATAATCTGTTGTGCCATTGCCCGATTGCGGAACGAATCACTTTTAGAGGTAATTTGTCCCATTCTCGCAATATGAAAGCTTTAAGTGAGTCCAAACTTCTATGTTGTTTAGCATTCACTTTGGCCTCTAAAATACTCCATATGCAATAATCTAATGGATTAAGATCCGGTAATGAAGGCGGCCAATCTTCTTGCTTGATAAATTTGGAACAGTTGACATGAAGCTAATCCTGTCTTGATTTTTCTCTGTGTGAAGGTGCAGAGTCTTGTTGAAATATACAGTTCTTTTTAGGATATAATCTGTCTGCATATGGCAATAAATGTGTTGCCAATATGTCCTGTTTGTAACTTAGCATTGATTTTGACCCCCCCCCCTCCCCACTAAAAATAATCTCAAGATATTCTGCAGGTATTTTTAAAGAAAATCTACAAAATATCTTAAGTTATTTGGCCCATTCTTAAGAAAGATTACAAAATTTCTTTAAAATCTCTTTAAATTTTTTAAAGATATTTTATAGAAAAAGATAAATCTTCAAAATATTTTTAAACATTTGAAGAAAATCTTAAAAAAAGTACTATTTTCTCAAGAATATCATCGGATTATTTTTAGTGGGTTTATCAATGAAATTCAGAGGCAATTTTCCATTGTTTGAAACTGCTCCCCAAATCATAACAGAACTCTTGTTTTAAAAGCGTTTGACTGTTCGGAGATTTTCAGGTATATCCTCGAAAGTTGTTGAACATACGACATCATTTTTGGCATTATAACATTGTTCAGTGCAAAATAGTTTCTCATCAGAAAATATTATTCTGTCAATGCTTTTTTTAACCGTGCCATCTAAGCAATTTCTTACATCTTTGTAACCTTTTTATTCTTTGTGATTTAGTCAAACCTTGAACTTTTCGTTTCCGATAAGGATGAAATCCCAGGTCGTCATTTTGGATAACTTGCATAGTTCTACGACTCACATTGTCTTCTGCAGTCATTTTATTTGAGGAACATTGAAGATTTCGTCGTATCTTTTCACGAATTCTTTTTATGCTCTTTTTTGTGCGAACTGAGCGTGGACGAGGTCTAACTTTACAGCTATTAGTCTCCTATAATCGATTTATATTGTCCTATATATAAATACCCTATTAAATCCAAGACATTTTAATTACTTAAAGATTTCACCTGCTGAAAATCCACGATCAAAGAGCTGTTTAACATTAACCGTTGTCCTTTTAGCATCGATCTTTAAAAAAATCCGCAAACTCTTTTCCTTTAAAAAAAATTGTCTCCGCAAAAAGAAGGTAGTCAATCGCAGAAAAAATAGGATAAATTCCTTCAACGAATGATTAAAATTAAATCCGAATTTTAGGAGTGTTACAGTATTTAATAGCCACCTTGTATATTTTTGATATGTAAAAACTTATTTCCCGCCATTTACCTTTTCACGCAATCTACACATTTTACGCAATGTTCTTTGGAAGGTATAAAAGCAGGATTGCGTTACCTTTATAACACAAATAAATTTATTCCAAGAGGGTTTACTTCTTTATAAAAACTATGAAGAAATATTAGAACAAGGAAAACTACAACGTCTAGAATATCAAACAGAAAAAATTGGAAAGCAGACAGCTGTTTCGGTAGCTTTTAGTGTACTGTCTTCAGTGCACTGAAGACATGATGACATGACTAAATAAAAAATGTGATTTCTATTATTTACATGTTTCTGAATTCTATGGTGTTTACTTGGAAATTTCATACTCTCTATTCAAGATATGACCTTCTTCACTTTTAACCATTTATCTACTGTATTAACAGGCCAAAAATGCATTTGAAAACATATTTTTTTTAGGTAGTTAAGAATATTTTTTTAAAGATACACTCTATAAAAAAAAAGCGACGCACCAAGAAGGAGTAAAGCAAACTGGACACCTATTGACATGCATACAGGTTTCGATGGAAAATATAAAGTTTTTAAAGTTTGGCTGCCATCGAATGAGCATGTGACGCTGCAACGCATCTTAACTACGTAACTGGCAGAATATTAAAAATGAGAAATTTTGATTCCAGGTCATAAATTCATCGAGAATTTCATTTCGTCTACTGCGAAAGACAGAAACTATGCCTCGCATACAGGTGCGCAAGCAATATGCGCAGATGACAGCATTTGAGAGAGGTGTGTAGTTGGGCTCAAAGAAGCCAGTTGCTTTAATCTGCGAATTTTTTGACAACTGGATAGGAGCTATAGCAGTATTAGATGATATTGACAGGAATGGGTGAACCATGGCCGAACACAGTGTCAGGGAGAAAGCGGTCGGCCTAGCGAGAGGACAGAACGTGAGAACCGACCAATCGTTATAGCGGTACTCAAAGCTTCAATTCCTCCTTATCATCGATCTTACGTGCAACTGGTACTTCAGTGACTTCAAAGACCATTAATAGGAGATTCAGAGAAATGGAGTTGAGCTCATGTAGCCCCTTGTGCGTACTACTATTAAACTTTGCATACCGACAAGCACGTTTGCAGTTATATCAGGATCGTTCGAACTGGAATGTCACTGAATGGAGTAGAATTGTCTTCAGTGATAAGTACCACTCCGATTTGAGCCCCGATGACCAGCGAAGACGCGTCTGGAGACGCCCCGAAAAAAGGGGGGGAATTGCAACCCGACTGTCGTCTGCTATACCGCCCGACAACCGGGAGTGATTGTCTGGAATGTCATTTCATTTCACAGCAGGACCCCTTTGGTTGTCATCCCTGGTATCTTTACAGCACACCGGTACGTCGACGACATTCTATGTCCCGTTGTGTTTCCCTTCATATCACGCAATCCTGACCGTATATTTCAGCATGATAATGCCCGCCTGCGTACAGAGATAGTTTCTAATGATTGTTTTCCTGCTTGCCTAATATTATTTTGGTCAGTAAAGCCACCGGATCTCTCTCTCCTACTGAAGTTGCTTGGAGCATTATGAAAAGGGTCCTACAACCAGCTCGGGATTTTGCCAATCTAACTCACCAATTGGACAGAATTTGACATGATATCTCGCAGGAGCATATTTGCGAACTCTATTAATTAATGCCAAGCCGAATAACCGCTTACATAAGGGTCAGAAGGGGATCAATGCGTTATTGACTTGTTGACTTTTGTGAGGCCGTTTCTCTTGATTAAATCATCCAAATTTTTTGAAACTGTAATCATTTGTTTTTCTTTTCATGTACATCACATCTACCAATTTTCGTCTCATTTGGATAACTTTTTCTTGGTGCGTCGATTTTTTTTGTTATAGAGTATATATGCAATAAAAAATATGTATATTACCTCACTATAGTAATTAATGAGGATTTTGTGAGGTGATACTTTAGTGTATCACTGATACATAGAGTTCGAAAAAAGTATTTGGACCTAAAAAAATGTAAAAAGTATTTAAATTAAAAATGAAACTTTGTAATCGTGTTCGATTAGTCAGACACTTTAAAACAATTTGCAAACAAACCGAAAGTTTACTATTTCACATATGTGTTTAATAATGCATGAATTATCATGATATCCGAGGACCTAGAGTTACGTCTCGCATAGATTTATTCACTGTGAGAACAAAAAATTCCTTATTTATTATTTTTTTTTTCACTTGTTACAAAACCCCTCTCCTTCCTGAACAAAATTTAATGACCTCAGGTTCTACTTCTTTTTTTCTTTTTAAATAACTCTGTTTTAAAATGTTCAAATCACGTTTATTAGAATGTTCTGAAAACGTACCTAGAGAATGTTCTTAGAACGTGTAGAACCATCCGTGAAAATTATATGGGAATATTGAATGGCATTTGAACTAACTTATTTGGTCAACGTTATATTGAACATTTTCATAATATACGGAGCCTTTGACTTATAAAATGTGGATTTTATTAGAATGCACTTGTAGAGCCACTATTTTTTAGCATTCAAGAAACATTCCGCTGCTGTCTGGGAAACATTCTTGAAAAATATCAAACATTAAATATGGTATTAGCATGACATATTACTTACCAAAGTATTGACAGAAACATTATTTCCATTTGTTAAAGCAACTAACGTTGATAAATCCGGTTCAGAATTCGCTCTTGATGGTTGATTCGGTCTGTCGGCTTCTAAAGTATCAGGTATTTTCAAGGAAGGTAAAGAGTTAGAGGAATTGTGAGAGTGCTGCCCACCTATATCAGCAATACTAGATTCTGATCTAGACACAATTCTCTGCAGAGGTCCTGACTTTGGACCTATGCTTGGTTGAACAGTCAGGCGGCTTGAATCTAAAAGAGCAATGGTCGACAGTTCTGGTCCCAAACCCCTTTTTGTTTCCCATTCATACAACTTTTTTGTAAATGCATCAGAAATTCCTTCAAACCGGAACTCTCCTGCAGATGTTCGAACAAAAACTTCTCTTTTGTTAGAATTTTTTGCATTGAGTACAGTTTCTTTTAACTTTTCAAGCCGTATCGCTCTTTCTTCATACTTTTGTCTTTCTTTTGACAGTCTTTGTTTTTCTTTTTCGATTTTCTGGAGCTCTTTCTCCAGCCACGTGAGATCTTTGAGCTTAGGTTTGATATTTTTATCGTCTCTTTCCGATTTTTTGCGACTTCTTCCTGTCATGGAAGGTTTTCGATCCCATTGAGGAGAACACGATACATGTCCTGAAGCTCGTATGCGTTCCCATTCCATGATTTTCCGGTGGAAATCTTCGCTCAGGTTTCGCTGGAGTTGAAGCATCAAATCGCATGTGGGGGCAGACAAAGAAAGTTGATGCACGTGGCTGTCACTACCAACTCTTTTGATCTCTCGTCCATCTGCATATGTATCTTGTGTTACTTCTAAAAATAGAATAAGAACTGTTTTTTAAATTTAGAATAACCTACATAATTATATATCATATACTGTGATTTTTACAAATCCTAATGAATTCTTAAAGATAAATAATAGCTAAACAGAAGGAAAAACATCTGATTTCACTTGCTGCAGATTAATTAGTTCTTATAATAAAGATCTGTCACATGTTACAAAATAATTATTCAGATAAAAAATATATGAAAATAATATATATATATGCATTTCTTTTATAGTCGGCAGCAAAATTATTCGAGCGTTAGCAATAATTCCTATATAAAAAAAGTAGATTTAATACTGTTTTGTTAAATAAATCCTTGTCGAATCATGTTCTTAGACTGACTAAGAACCTGACTCGACAAGGGTTTACTTAAGAAAGTAGTAGTAAGAATACTTTTTTAACACAGGAATTATTGCTAGCGCTCGAATAATTTTGCTGCCGACTGTAAGTAAATATTTATCGTTTATTGGGTCATTTATTTGGGTGAGACTTTTAGGGAGGACATTTATACGTTAGATAAGAAGAAAAGGTTGAGTTGATCAAATACTCCTTTCGACGCCAAATATGAAATTATTTTCCTCGCACGTTAAAAGCGTGGCGAAAAATACAGATTTATTTCTACTTTGAATTCGTCAGAGAGGTATGTCCGTGAATAGGTTCTTTTAAACCGCCTCTCTCAATAGGGACTTATCACATCCAATATGTTCTTTAGATGTAAGAATGTTATGTTTAAATATGAAGCACAGTTTTGCGAGAATATACTCGACTATATTTTAAATGCCACGTTGAATTAAAAATAAATATTGTAACACTGAATACTAAACTTTTTGACTGTGGAGACCGTTGTGTCCTCCTTTATAATACTCATTACAGTTCTGGCAATAAATTGTTATGTATTCAGTGAATTTATTAAGTAACATTCATCTAAACTGGCAGCAGTACCTATTGGATAAAACAAATGAATCAATAATCGTTATATATATATATACATATATATATATGTATTGTATATTTCTTGAATTTGAACAATTGGTGCAATATTACACAGTAGGTATAACTTTGTTTAACTAGCTTGTAATACGTAATACTAACCTGTTTTACCAAAGAATAATCTAGATAATGTAGATGATACAATCCCGCTTAGGTAAAAATGATTACATATTAGTTTATTAAAAATTTATTTCAATATTTTGCTTAATCATAAAGAAAAATACTTTAACGTTCCTAAAAAAAAAAAAGTCAAAGTAGACAAAATATTTTTTACCTTCGATGGCATCGAATGTAAAATGTCCATCTTGAGCTGTGCTTGGACTAGCAGGAGTGGATGAAGGTGGATCATGTTCATCCTCTTTCTTCCCTTTTAATGCCTTTTTCACCTTTGTCCATCTGGATTTCCTATGGAATGTTGGAGATGAACTGGGAGTTCGAGGTCCTCTGTATTCTCCTTCTTCGTCAATGATGATGGGATCCGGTGCATGATGATGCTTGTGTTTATGAGGGCCTGTTATCACTGGCTGTCTTATTGATGATTCAACATAATCGGTATAACTCTTGATCTCTGCAACTTCTGGCGCCTTTTTCTGATGCGCAGGATCATAATCTGTACATCCATGATCACGACGAAGAGATCTCCGTTTTAAAGAATCCCTTCGTCTTTCAATGATCGTTTTCACTCGACCCCACGGACTTTTCCCTCTTTTTCCATCGTCTCTGTCAAATTTATTGTAATCTTGATGACTATAACAATCCCTTTCTATAGTGGAGGACTTCGGTTTTAAATCTGGAAAAGATATTTGAATATATTTAATTAATAAATTTGAAGTTTTATTCGAATACATAACTTTTCTCACCAATTCTCATAAGAACATTGTGTTAGAGGTGATGTTGGATAACGATACTATTTGAAATAATTTGGTATACAAAATACATAAGTCGCTAGACGCTATTGTGATTTTATAATTTAGTTAAAAAAATAGTAATGCCATTTAATAAAGATTAATTAATGAATGAAAATGCATATCTGGAAATATAAATCCATAGTAGTAAACTAGGAAAAGCATGAACTAAACTTGCATAGTAGTAAACTAGGAAAAACATGGTGCGCATGTACAAGAATCGCTCCCCCCCAACCCACCCCCTGGGTGTGTAGTACCTCCCGGGGAGGTGTAATTTTTCAATATGGATATCTTTCAAAAGAACTCGTCAATATATTTGAAGCAAATAATTGAAACATAGATCTCTAATAATTTAAAACAAAGTTATCGATTTTTTTTTTCCTTTTTTAGCGGAAAAAAAAAAACATTTTCTCGGCATAATTTGTTTTTTTTTTTCGGCATTTAGTTGATACACTTTTCTGAGATGAAAATCGTTTGTATTCATTATAGAAAATAACTTTAATAATTAATATTTATAATAAATAATATGTCGTCTAAACGTATGTAGTTTAGTTTAATTTTTATTTATTTATTTATTTTTGTTTTGTTTTACTTTCCGTACACACGCATATGTCAGGAAAGTATTGTATTCATGCAAAATATCTTACTTTGAAATTTTGGTGCTTCTACATGTTTTGAGGTCCCCTCAGCTCATTTTTGCTATTTTTACGATGGTGTATGTGTATATGCATGTAAGTGAACATGATAGCACCTAAGTGCTTTGTTCGAATGAGCTGAAAGTTGGTACGTATGTTATAGGTCACTGTAACACGGACCCTATTGATTGTGATAAATCTATTACTTATAGTTTTTGAAGTGAAAGCTTCTTTAGGCGCGTTGGGCATTTTTGAGATGGGAAAAAAACATTGAACTCGCGACACTGTTACCGTAACCGACACCTCTGTATATAAGTATGTACATATATTGTGTATGTACGTACACACATACACATGCATGTTGATATTTTTTGAGATGGGAAAAAACCATTGAACTCGCGACACTGTTACCGTAACCGACACCTCTGTATATAAGTATCTATATATATTGGCCCCGTTTACACGAGAGTTGTGTTTGGGTTGAAATACATTGATAATATAACTATATATAATATAAACATATATTGTGTATATACATACAACATAGATATATATTCATGTCGGAACTTTTCGAATCGAAAAAAACAAAAAATTTTCCTGTTATAATCAAAAATTTTTAAATTCCGCGCCTTTTCGGAAATTTTTGTAATATCTTTAAAGCTATTTTTATTAAGATAGGATTTTAGTAGTTTTGTCAATCTGTAGTGCGAAAATGGCATTTATAGTCTGGTATTAATTATGCGTTAAAACATTTGCAATTCCAGTCTCATAGTTTGTATATATTTTAATTTGAGGTACTGTCCATGTGTGTGTCCCTAAAAAGGATTTATAAATTCTACATTCATTAAAATCTATAAAAATCGTGCGATAGTGGGCCATAACATACCTACCAACTATTAACTCAATTGGATAACGTGTTTACACCCGTTCCTATTTCAAATAATTTGAGTCCATTGGACATAATGATGAAGAATTTCTCTTTGTGTCCCCGTAAAAGAATTATAAGTGCTAAACTGATCAAAATCCATACAAATCGTGCGCCAGTAATCTATAACCTACCTACCAACTTTTAGCTCATCGAATACATCAGACGATTAATTGTTCAAGCTTTCATTTCCTCCCGGCGTGCAACTTTTTTTTTTTTTTTTTTTTACAAGGGCACAAAGAAAATTTTTGTATCATTATGGCGTATAGGTCCAAAGTTTTCAAAGTGCGATAATGTCTAAATATCTTATTTGATAGAGCTGAATATTTATACACCTGTTATAGATGATCGTCTCACGAGCTGTATGAATTTTGGAGAATCTAGCACTTATAGCTTTTTTCACAGAGACACAACGAAGAATTCTTTATCATTATGGCTTATGGGCTCAAATTATTTACAGCACGATAACATCTAATCGCCTTATCCGATTGAGCTGAAAATTTATATACATGTTATAGGTCACCATCGCACGAACTGTGTGGATTTTGGTGAGTCTAGCACTTATAATTTTTTACAGCAACACAACAAAATTTTTTTATGATTATGATCTATAGGCTCAAATTATTTGGAAGGAAACAGCGTTAAATTAAACTGCATACTACATGGATAAAAATACTGAAACACCCTATTATAATTTTCTCTTTTATTTATTTAACGACTTCTCTTATTTTAATTTATTTATGGAACCGTTAATTACTTAATGTTCGGAAAGTCGAGTGGAGTCCCTCCAGATTATTATTATTATTTAATTTTTTTTTTTTTTTTTTTAAACCACGCCGTCTCACTGAAGAATATATAATGAAGTCTAAATACAAATAATATGTTTGATTACCCATGATTTTAAAATTTAAATAAATAAATAAATAAATAAAATAAAAAGGAACAATAGCAATATGGAATTAGTAGGAAATACGATGTTGAATAATATTATACGTTAACTAATAAACAGATTACTATTAAAAATTAAAATATGTTCTTTCACATAAGGTATTAAAAAAATAAAAACATGAGTTTTACTTCAGAAGCAAATTTATTGTTAAAAATAAATAAATAAGCAAATAAATAAAAGGGAAAAAAAAAAAAAAAAAAAAAAAAAAAAACATAAAATTTTAATTATTGTAAAATCAAAAAGACTTTAATTAAGGTAATATGTTATATTTTTAAGCAGTTGAATTTTCTCAAAATCATCTTGAAATTTACATAATTGAAATATCGTTAAACGATATATATTAACCCGGATCTTATGTTTTCCAAACCCCTGTCGCACACAATTTACTACTACCGTATCATCAGATCAATTGCTCAACATTCAGTTATCCGATAGGTTATTTGTCTGGCCCCATTTGCCCGACATTTATCGGACAGCTTACTTGTCCAATTGATACATTTGGCCGACAGCTTACTTGCTAGACAAGTATATTTATTTTCCAGAAAGCTCGCTTCGCTGACAGGTACGATTTCCTCCCTGCTGTTTTCTCATTTATAGTGTAACCATGTTTCTTAAAATTAGCAATGAGGACAAATTGACCGACAGATTAGGATTTGGTAAACATCCAGTTATTACACCACCAGAACATCGAATAAGCGATTCGATCCGGTGTTCCTTATCGCTTATTTTCTCTCAACGACAAAGTTATCACCCCTATTTTAACACTGGACTCGTTCAGTTCGCACTTGTGCAGAGCCTCCCATGGACGCAAGAAATGTGGTTAAAGACTATTTTATTTATTTTATTTTTAGATTGTTTTTGATAAGACACTGGACTCGATATTAAAAAAAAATATATAATAATAATAATTAAAAAAAAAAAAAAAAAAAAAAAAAAAGTGAATGAGTAATACAGCACATACAAAGTAGCTCCATTGACTTGAATTAATGTTAAAAATAAAATAAAATAAACTTTAAAATAAGTCTGAAAAATATTTTATTGTAGAAGGAAATCGTGTAACACTTTTCGAATTTTTATTTTACACGCAGAAAAACTGTTAATTTTATGCATTAAAGAAAGATATAGATTCAGAAAAAAATTAAAATTACCCCGTTTAAGTTAAAATAAAATGCTAAAATAAAAATAAATTCTTATTAATGATTGAAAATACACATTTATTTATGTAAATATTTTTCTTTATGAGAGCTTCATTTTTTGACTATATTAAAGTATAATTTTATATGTACTGTGATGTTTATTTATTTATCTATTAAGAGGAATTCTCAGTTTCTTTAAGAATATTCTGCATGGGAAAAAAAGAATTATCAGGCAAATGAACTGTGGGGCAAACGTGAATGTCAGGCAAGTGGAGTCGAGAATCTGAATTTTGCGGGAGTATCGGAAATCGCATCAGACCCAACCACTACATCGTAACAATGTGTGACAAAGCAAGACAGAATCAATTTTACTCTTCCATTCCGTTTATTAATACAAATTAAATGGAGGAAATATGAGAAATCTTGTTCATTGTCTTACCGGATATTTCTTTGGATAAGATCAGTTTTTCACTTCCAGGGCTTGGTGTAGATTTTAATCTTCGTAAACGTTCTTTTGGAGGGTCAAGGTAAACATTTTTCTCAGATGCTACAGAAGTCCTCTTCCACCTTTCTGCTAATATACGAGTAGTATATCTTATAACAACAAATCATACATACAATTCATTATGTAATACATACATATAAATATGTGTGTATATGTCTGTGTAAAGGAACTATATGAGCATTACGTCTTAAAAAGACTTAAGATATTTTAAAAGGTTTTGTTTTGTCTTAAGAAAATCGTTCCAATATTGGCTTGCATGCTGTGCAAATGTATTGGATCATTAAAGAAGTTCATGGCCGATTTCATCGACCACTTTATTCGAGATTTAGGTATATTAATCCATTGATCCCCACTGAAAAGATTACCGAGATACTAAGCAATGATAATTCTAATGTGTTTTCCCATTTAAAGCCCTTGGGTGACATTTAGAAACGTAATATGTGTGGTTTCTGCCCATTTCGGCAGAATGGAATAAATTGAACCGCGTTTCTAAAGTTTCTCTCCTTTACAATCAGCAAAATAAATCTTTCTTGAATCAATTCATGATTGGAAATGAACTATGGGTTGGATTTAACAACATAAAAGAAAATAATAAAAAGCTGGTAAATCAGAACTTAAGGCAAAGTCTGAGTTGCCCCCAATAAAAGTGCTGTTGTTGCTCATTACCCAATATCAGATCAAGTCCAAGAAGTCGTAGATTTTCAATCAGTCATAAATAAGAAGAGGCAGAGAAAAAAGATCTTTAGGCAGAAGCACAAGGCAGTTTAAGAGATGGGCAGGAGAGGCCTGTACCGAAGAATATTTCGTGCAGAGTTGAAAAGTTTTTTGTCCTTTGAAATTCGCAAGATTCCCGATATGTCCACTCAAGAGCCTGCGAATGATAACCTAAACGGCTCTGTCACCTTTAACTAATAAAATATTGCACCAGAAGACTTAATAGAATACCAAAGAGTGGTACGGTGGAATCGTCTACAATCTCTGATTATTGATCTTTAGTTTGGAATATATTTCGGGAAAAAGTGAAAGCAGGTCTATACTAGCGGAATCGAGCAGAAATCGGATTTCGAAGTGTATATAAGCTCTTTAAATGGGGAAATACAATAGAATTATATTGAGTCTCTCAATAACCTTTTCAGTGGTAGTACATGGAGTATAATGACCTAAATCATAAGGATGAAGCTATCGATGAAACCATTTGTAATGACTCAGGGTAAAAATAAATTACCGTAATTTAGTGTATGTAAGCCGCACTGGTAGATAAGCGGCATCTTATTAAAATGTTGCGAAAAAAAAAAAAAAATGCTCTTAGATAAACCGCGGCTTATGCAAGCATTGTTACGATGATGTGACAGATAAATAAGGAAAAAATATATCAGTTTTCTGACATCTACGCAAGTTAATAAAAATTAATTATTAATTATAAATGAAAATAATAAATTATTTAAGAAATAATTCGGTATAAATAAAATAAAATCAAACTATACCAGTATGCAGATGTAATGCAACAAATATGAGAAACACGGGAACAACATGGTGGAATCCGGGCTTATATACAAAGTCATAAAAATAATTTATTATAAATGAAAGTAATAAATTATTTTAAAAGGCACTGTATATATATATATATATATATATATATATATATAAAATAAATAAATAAAAAATAAAACAAAGCCAGTGTACAAATATAATGCAAAAAATCAAAAACAAGGGAACAAGATGGCGAACTCCAGACGTATATGCAAATTAATCAAAATAAGAGATTATTAGTTAATAAATAAGACATTATAAGCGTGAATCAGTGCTCGAGAAACTGGAATACTAAACTTCCGTTTTCGGGGGAGATCGACTGTTCCAAGAAGTATGGACAACGGAATTTGGCATTATCATTAGATAGCCTGCACTGATAGATACGCCGCAGTCCCCAAAAATCAATATTTTTAAAAAGATACACTGTAAAAAAATAACTATTACCAGCTACAAGAAACTCTCTGTGATTGGACAAAATAATTATTTTGTCCAATCACAGAGAGTTTCTTGCAGCTGGTAATAGTTATTTTTTTACAGTGTAGCCCGCGGCGTATCTTCACTAAATTACGGTATATCTTAATTCCAAAAAGCCGAAAAAACTTCAGTTTCTTTTATTAAGGCTTTCTTTATTGGATATTTCAACAAAGAATAAATTATTGAAACTCGGAAGTAAAATTGTTAATTCATAAAGCTTAATTAAAACCTATCAATAAGGCATTAAATATATATTAAATTTTAAATCCAAATAAAATTCAACTTTATTTAAATGACAGGAAATATTTTTAACCAAAACATTTTATTTTTGAGCAAAGCATTTTCAGGATAGAATCTAAGCATTCAAAAATTTAGAGTTCATAGGAATATCACTACTATTATATCGTAATGTAATACCGTAATATCATTTTCTTTGCGTTAATGATATTTCAGTTCACGAAAAGCAAATGTTTCTATATCCATAATATTCTTTTTCGGATATAACCAGCATAAAATTAACAAATACAACTGTATTTAAAAAAAAAAAAAAACTAGTTGGCATAGGTGGACTCTGCTCAGTTCCCCACCATATTTATGTTCTCATAAATTTCTAGTGCGAGATATATAATCATGTTAAAAAAAAAAAAAAAAAAAAAAAAAAAAAAAATGAATTTGACCAAAGCTTGATACAGTGACAGAACGAAATCCCCACCAAATAGGCTATCCACCGTCCACTTCGATATATTTATTTTATTCTAATCTATTAATTTATTTTATCAGGGTCAATTCCGTTGCTTAGTTTTCATGCTACTATTTCCAATGCAATAATCCTCAAAATTCATATTTATATGAAAAATTTACAATTTCGCTATTTTGATAAAATCGTAAATTACGAATAATTTACGAAATTTTCCTATTAGAATATTTGTATTCAATCATGTTCAAACAAATATCATAAATGTAATTTTGAAGTTGTCTAATGTATTTATGATCCTCAAAATAGAAGTTTATGCTCAATTTTGCCTTATTCTGACATGTTAAATAAATCGTAAATTCTAAATAACTTACGAATTTTTTTAATTGGAAAAATCATAGTCTATGATATTCATGCCAGTATCCAAAATAATATTTCAAAAGTAGTCTGACATCTTTACGATGAAAATATCTCTCAAAATAGACGTTTATGTGAAATTTTGCCCTATACTGCCATGTTAAGAAATTCGTAAATTTCCAATAACTTGCGAAATTTTCAAAGTAGCATATTTATAGTTACTTATGTTCATTCTGGCATCAAAACTGATATTTTAAAACTGGTCTGACATTTTTACAGTAAAAAGTTTCCATTTAATGCACGTTTAAGTGAAATTTTGTCCTATTCTCCCATGTTAAGAAAATCGTAAATTTCTCATAACTTACGAAGCTTTTTAATTCGAATGTTGCAAATGAATAGGGTTCTTGCCAGTGTCGAAAGTAATATTTTAAAACTGATCTGACCTCTTTGCGACAATTTGTTCTTGAGATATTGTGTATACAGACTAACAAACTAACGGACTAACGGACTAACACATTAACTCACTAACACACTAACAGACACCCTACAGACAGACACCATACAAATTTTGTCATTTTCGGATTCTTCGCACCTGAAAACGTGTAAAAAAGTCAAAAAACCGAGGTCGAAAATTTTCACGATTACCTAAGTTCCCCATACCTATAGTATGATGGGGAACTAAAAAAATCTGGTGTGAAACAACCACACGACTTCCATTACCCACTATTACACGTATTATAGGCATTTTTGAGAGATAATGTGATCAGAAAACATAAAAGTGACTTAAAGAGAAAATCGTTAGAGCCGTTTTTGAGATACCAATTTTTACAAAAAATCAATTATTGACCAGAAAACAATAATTACATACAAAAGTATATTTAAAAGTGAGTTAATAGGGCGAGTTTAAAAAAAAAAAAAATCCGTACAGCCGTTTTTAAAGGAACGCGCTTAAAAGACCTGAAATTGAACTACTTATACAGGAAGCCTATCAATTTTCCAGAACTAACCAACTATATCATTCGAAAGGACATCTAATAGAGTGTTTATATAGCAAATTTGAAGAAAATCGTTAGAGCCGTTTTTGAGATACGGACTTACGGTCCCACTTCCGGTTTCCGATGTTCCACTTCCGGTTAAACTCAATTATAGACAGGAAAACAATAATTACATACAAAAGCATATTTAAAAGTGAGTTAAAATGGTGAGTTTGAAAAAAATCCGGACAACCGTTTTTAAAGGAACGCCTTTGCGAGGCCTGAAATTGAGCTATTTATACAGGACGCCTATCAATTTTCCTGAACTAACCAACTATATCATTCGAAAGGACATCTAATAGAGTGTTTATATAGCAAGTTTGAAGAAAATTGCTAGAGCCGTTTTTGAGATACGGATTTACGGTCCCACTTCCGGTTTCCGATGTCCCACTTCCGGTTTTTCAATTTTCACCAAAATTTGGAAATTTCATCTATACACCAGACATATTTCAATTCTAAAATTTCGTAGCTCTATCTTTATTAGTTTCTGAGCTATAATAGCCAGAAAATTCTCCACATACACACACACACACACACACACACACACACACACACACGCACACACACACATACACACTGACCAATTGCCAAAAACCACTTTTTTGGACTCAGGGGACCTTAAAACGTGTAAATCAGGTGAAAACCCGATATCGAATTTTCAGACCGAATACAATACTTCCATTACCTACGGTAGTAGGGTAATGGAAGTAAAAATAAAAATTAATTAGAAATTACAGTAGGCTCTAAACTTTGTAAACAAATACCATAATATGCGCTGAAATAAATAAATGAATAAATAAATAAGTAACAGGACATTTTATTTATTTATTTATTTATATATATATTTTTTTAACACGAAATCCTTATTTTTCACGTTGAAAAAAAAAAATAAAACCAGTAAGTTTAATGAAACCACGGTTTCATCGCAAATTAACGGGGAACTTCTTTTTTAACGAAAGACTGAAGATAATTTTATGGTACATTATTGGCATTTTTGCTTCCAGAAAAATAATGTAGTTTCAGGAGATATTTTTTTGCAGAGTGTAAAAAATGATGCTGCTTTAACGTTGCACTCCTGCCTACATTCTCTGCAATTCAACTAGATACATTTTTATTGGATGCAACTCACTTATAATTAATATTTACTTACTCACTTATAAGTAATAATTAAAATGATTGTAATACATAATAATAATAATAAAATTCTGTTTACATTCTCTGTAAACAGAATTTAATTTAGTACGACAGGACTTATGTTAATCTATTCTTCCATATAAAGGCAAGCAGTAACTGTGTTTTACTCCCTAGCATCGGTTACTACATTCATTTCTTAGGACCATCTGGTAATTTAAAGATAAAGTCGAAGAACATGCTATAATCGCTGAAATATATATATATATATATATATATATATATGAAATGGATAAAAAAGTTAAATTTAAATAATTAAAACCCCATTTTAAAATCTAGAAATCGCGAATAATTCGTAAGTGCGCCTTTAAACTTTGTTTCACAGCAGAAGACTTCATAACGCGAAAGGCAGAAAAATTGAACAACTTTCAGAATAAAAAGTGCTGAATAAGTGCAATCTTCCTTTTCTTGTCTTAAAGTTGGTTCTCTTTTATGACTTTTGCGTTATGCTCACGCATTGTACTAAAACTTACTTATGAAATGGATAAAAAAGTTAAATTTAAATAATTAAAACCCCATTTTAAAATCTAGAAATCGCGAATAATTCGTAAGTGCGCCTTTAAACTTTGTTTCACAGCAGAAGACTTCATAACGCGAAAGGCAGAAAAATTGAACAACTTTCAGAATAAAAAGTGCTGAATAAGTGCAATCTTCCTTTTCTTGTGGTTAAGTAATGCATGTTAATTAATCCTGGGCATCCAGGCCTGAGCTGGACATGTCAATCATAAAGTTAATAGCCAATGATTAAGCAGGGCAGGACTAAATATTCCCGCCGAAATAGACGGTATTTAAGCTGGGACACACGATAAATCGTGGCTTTTTCCGATATTGACTTGCTTAGTAAATCTGTGTTAAATAATACTCTCATCATGTAAAGCTCGCTAACGAAGCTCGCGGCCCGGTGGGGCGCCGCTACGGAGAAGGGCCGACTTTCGGCGTAGTTACGGGACTTATGACGCTCAGGACGTCTAACCTTCAGGCCCAGACTGCATCTTGCACTTAATAAACGATTATTAGTGAACCTAATGGACTCCTCATCCTTTCTAAGATGCTCACATGACTGGAATACCGACCTACGTAATAATACGACATCCCCGTTATATGTTACATATATATATATATATATATATGTATATATATACAGTCCGTTAAGAAATTATAAGACCACTTTAATTTTGTAAATTATAAGAAAAGTAAAGATTCTAATCATAATTTAAATACATAAAATAACGTATTGCTCTATACTTTTTTATAATTAGTTTGCAATGACTTGGTATAATGCAATAAATGTTTAATTAAAATATATATTAGAAATAAGTGAAAAATAACCTGTTAAGAAAATATAAGACCACTTGCCAAAAAACAAAATTGTATACAAAATTAATATGATATTGGTCCTTCATTTTTCCTGATGACTTCAAACAGTCTGTTTTTCATTGAAGTAACCACGTGATTAAGTTCAGTTATAGAAATATTGTACCATTCTTTTACAATGGCTACTTCCAGTTCATTGGTAGATGAAAATTGCTTATTTATAGCATAAACTTTGAGAGATAATACACCCCATAGGTTTTCCATGGGGTTCAAGTCTGGACTTCGACTTGGCCATGGCAAAATGTTATTATTTTCTTTTTTAAACCACTCCTGTGTGGATTTAGATGTATGACAAGCAGCATTGTCCTGTTGAAACATCCAGTTAGCACCACCTAATAAAGGTCCAAACGGTATCATATGATCATATAGCATAGACCGATATTGTGTAGAGTTCATATGACCCGAAATCCGCTGTAAATCACACAGCCCCTCATAAATGAATCAAATCATTACTGATCCTCCACCCATTTGTCGACTGAAGCATTCTTTTGGTTCCTTCCTCAAGTCATGTCAATAGTATTTCTAACCATCAGGGCCATCAAGGTTAAATTTCTTTTCATCAGAAAATATAATTTATTTCCACTCATCATGCCATGCCATGACATTTTTAGCCCATTTTAATCTTTCTTCTCGATGGCATTTCAATAACTTTGGCTTTTTCTTCAATTTCATAAATTTCGTAATAATATTTAATTTAAGACTCTTCCAGACTATTACATGTGAAGTTTTCTTGCTGAAACGTTTCGAAATTTCACGAGTTGAAAGACCTATTTTAGTTGACAGTCGAAAAATTTGGCTATTATCACGTGCTGTCAAAATATTCTTTCTACCAGATCGTTTTATTTTGTTTGAATAATCTTTTCTAATTATGGCATTATGAATGGCAGTTTTAGAACGGTTCATTAACTTCGCAATATCTCTTTCAGATTTACCAGAACCTTTATAAAATAAAATTTTTCTCACTTCGCACTCCGATAATTCTTTACCTCGAGGCATCGTCAAATTAATCGTAGATAACACATTCAAAACCTAAGCCTCTGCTTCTTCGGTAATGCTTTTACGAAATACTGACGCATGCGCTTTATATTGAGTTTCACGTCATGTATAATATGCTAATTTTCTCAGGTGGTCTTATAAATTCTTAGCAGTCACAGTCTTTAATTTTTAGAAAAATGAATAAGTTTTAATGAAATTTAATTTAATTTTAAAAGTTGGAATTAGTATAGGATGCGTTTTCTTATCAATTTTAAATACAAAACTAAAAATTTGCATATTATGCTCTCTTCTTCAGAAATGCACCAATACGCTTGTGGTCTTATAATTTCTTAACGCACTGTATATATATATATATATATATATATATATATATATATAACATCTCCTGCAATGTTTGAAAAGGTTTTCAATATATATATATATATATATTTATTATTATTATTATTATTACACAGGTCTGCAATCAAAAAACTGCATAGGTTTTTTTTGACTGTTTCTTATAGATTTTTACTCGATAAAAGCATAAAACAAAGTAAAAAAGTTCTATCACGTCTAGTTTAGTTTTTACTTTCTTCTATATTCAATAGAAGAAAGTATTGGATTCGTAAAATTCTTCGACCTCGGGTTTTTGATGGATTTACACGTTTTGAAAGCTGTAGAACACGATTTGACCATTTTTAGAAAATGTCTGTCTGTCTGTGTGTTTGTGTGACAAAATTTTGTGGCAACTGTATCTCAGGAACTACAGCACAGAATTTCATACAAATTGGTATGTAGTTGCACCTTGACATAAATTAGTGCTTATCAACTTTTGGTAAAAATTGTCTTATAGGTTGCGTTGCCATCCCGCTTTTTCTAAATTTTTAACATGGTGATATAGGACAAAATTTTGTTTAAATGTGCATAAAGAGAATTATTTTTTAGTAATCATTATGAAATTTACAAGAATTAGTTATAATAAAGATAGTCAACTGAGAAAAAATTTTTGTACATGTAGGAGCCTCGCCACCCCCCCTGGGGGGGAAGTCCCCCCTCGAGGGGAGTAAATTTTCAAGATCTTTCGAAATCTCTCGTGTGTGTATCTTTCGAAAGGTCTCGTCAATACCTTTAAAACGAATGGTTGAACTATAAATCTGTGATAATTTAAAACAAAGTTATCGATTTTTTTTACTTTTAACGAAAAAAAAAATTGAAAATAAATAGTAATTTTTCTTTAAACGAAATTTAACCAAACTTGGTATTTAGTTGGCTCCTGATATAAACTGGTACTGATTAGATTTGGGGATTAATCGCTCAAGAGGTCGTGCTGTGATCGTATTTTTTCTAAATTTTTAACGTGGCAGTATAGGACAAAATTTCGTATAAATGTACATAATGAGAGTTATTCTTAACCTGTGATTGTAAAACTAATATGAATTATTGATAATAGTAGTAGTTAATTAGGGGAAAATATTGTGCATGTGGGGGCATCGCTTCCCCCCTCCCCCTGGGAGAAGTACCCGAGGGGGGGGGGTAATTTTTTCAAGATGGGTATCTTTCGAAAGGTCTCGTCAATACCTTTAAAACGAATGGTTGAAATGTGATAATTTAAAACAAAGTTATCGATTTATTTTTTATTTTTAACAAAAAAAAAAAAAAAAAAAAAAAACTTGGGAAAAAAAATCGTATTTATTTATTTATTTATTTTTTGTTACTGAGTGAATTTGTATAGGAAAATATAGAAGAAAGTCTTGTGGTGGTCACAATATACTAGTTTTAGTTGAATTTTGCGTGGAATCATGAAAATTAGTATCCTATAATTCATTATAAAAACATGTTTAATAATTCTTTATTACTTTAAAACCATAGTATAGAAGTAAAACTGAAGGTAAAAAATGTAAAATTGAAAATATGAGGGATGTGGGCGCAGTATATTAGATGTGAAAGTGGAAGCGTGTTCTTAGAAAAGGGAATAGTCAGAACAAAAAAAAAAAAAAAAAAAAAGGTTTTTCAGGCAAAAATTGTGAAAACATAATGTTAAATATATCATAAAGGAACTGTTTGCTTAATTATGAGAAAGAATATGTTTAGTTTAATATAATAAAATTAAAGTTTTCTAATGCAAACTTCTTTATTTTGCCAAAAAATCTATACGTGATAGGCAAAAACGGAAGTCATTTTTGGATTCAGCATCCTCGAAAACATGAAATGTACCAAAATTATTTCATGCAACTGAAAAAAAAAAAAAATCTGTTTTGCAAACCTGTGCTATTGTTATATTCTTAAAGAACATATGTATATCAATGCTTATTTCGCGAAACTATAAATAAGAATAGAGAACAAAAATGTGCTATTACCTGTGTCGAGAATTTCGTTCACGTCTTCTAATGAGGAATGAAGGGATGGGAAATCCTGAGACCATGTTGGGGAATTTGAACGATGATATGATCGATGAGAACGAATTTCGGATTCATCCGAACACCTCCTAGGAGATCGATTTGTCCCGGTTTCGACCTCATTTCGCATTTTCATTGAATCTTTCCTGTCGCTGAAATGAAGAGAAATACAGAGTTAAAATAACAATCCTAACAGTGCAACCATTTGATCTAAATAAATATCACAATTATGTATATATTACTGTTACTTTATCGTAGAATTGCATGCAACCCCAATGTATAGGACGTTGTTGTTGTTGTTGTCGTGTGCCACTCGGAAATTCCGAGCCCCGGTAGTGGAACTACCGGACTTATTTTAAGGCAAGAGGGTTGCGTCTTCCGTTATTAGGAACGCCTCATAGGGAGGAAGTACGACTTCTAGTTCCATAAGCTGGTGAAAGATGGCAGCACCAGCCAAATTCGAATTTTGATCCGGATCAGAGCGGGTTAGACCCATGTTCCGGTACCCCCAGAGGTATAATTTTTGATGGGAACTTGGAGGACTTTGCGACCACGACGGAATTTAACGTGCACCAGTCGCCATTAGCGTACACGACGGTCTTCGGTTGGCTCGAAGACCGAACCCGCAATCTTTCGATCACGAACTCGCTGCTCTTACCAACCAGGCTACCGCGGCCCAATGTATAGGTCGTCTCAGTACTAAATTTCAGAATTTCTAGGAGGGGTAGGGGGTATCCTGGTGACTCTGAACCATATATCAATGCAGGCTCGGAAATGCTTTTCTGGCACGGTTGTGTATACAGAAACTTCAGAAATAAAAATAAGCCAAGTAAATGATTATTCGTTTTAATAATAAATGTACATGAACAAAAGGAACTTAGTTCAAAGGCAATGCTCGAAGTATCGTACACCTATTTCAATGTAGGCCTCACATCTAATTCCGATGCATGGAATTTCGAATATTCTGGAATGGTCCATGCTTATCTCAAAACTTCCCGGCAGCTACTGAAATTCGTGCAACCAGAATATTCGGAATTCTATGCACCGTAGATGTAAGGCTTGCATGAAATCGGTGGTCGAAACTTCAGACACTATCATTGATCCATGCTTCTTTTATTCATGTTAATTTTTTTTAAACGAATATTTACTTAATTTATATTTGTGATGTTTCTGTGTACACCAACGTTGCTATTGCTATAGGATTCTTTGTCATCAGAACGCACCCTACCCTTCCAAGAACTTCTGAAACGTGTTAGTAAGATGGTAAAATGTGACAAATAAAAAGAAATCACAAAGTTATTCCTAACTGAGCACAGATTGATGATTTCAGTTTGGTTTCATTATGATCATTTTCCATGTTTATTTCTTTGTAACTCATGATACCATATTGAAAACAGACACTCCATGTGTGAGAAATGGTTTTAAAAAAGTTTTAAGATATATATTCAAAATATTTTCTTCTATTTGATCTCTTATGTTAAAATTAAAACAGAAGATTACATTTTTTGATTTTTTTAATCTTTCGAAAACTAAACATTTGTGTTATGAAAGTTTAACATTAAATGCATTATATTTTCAACGTATAATGTCCAATTTTATATTAAAAATAACTTTTTTAAAATAATTCATGTATTTTATTAGAAGGCAAATTTAAATGTTAATTAAATATAACATTAAAAAAAATTAAGTAAACTAAACATGTTGTTACATTATTATTAAAATTAGTAACTGGAACCATCTTAGTACGATAATTTATAAATCATATAGTAATTTATTTTAACATGCTCCATATTACATTAGATAAAAGTTCTTATAAACTTTTCTTTTTTCTTATTTGCTTGGGCATCTACAAAGTATTGGCAATATACAAATTGCTAAGAAGTAATTTTTAAATGGTAAAATCAATTGTATTATCTATATAATATTGTTGACAGCATCTACTACCAAATTAATGGAAAACACCATCAACGTTATCAACATACTCGCATCTAGACATAAAAAAATCCACTCTCTACCTGGCTACTAAATAAAATGAAGAGGAAACTTAAACATTTAAATAGTTTGACACTTTTTTTTTGCTCGTCACGAACACGAATTTCATCAATCAATTGCGTTTGGCAATTTAATGTAAATTAAACTAGTGGATATGCAGATCAGGAGCCACAACGTCCTATTTGCATCAGACATTATTCAATAGGTCATTTTTATTTATTCCTTAAGATTATATAATGGTATATACTGATTCGATCGACTTGTTACCATAATCAGATACATTCCTGAGGGGGGCGGCAGCCCCCCTCAGGACCTCCCCCCGGCTGTACCTCTCTTTCTATACCTATCTGTATATCATATAAAGTTCTACGGAATTGTAAATAATTGTATTTATTTTTCTATAAGTTCTTTAAAAGAGGCTTAGTAAGTTGATAAAAGACTAATTTTGTACATTTCTACTCATTTTAGCGTTAAAATAGTCTAATTTTCCCTTAAAAACGCATTAAAGAGCTCCAATAAGGGAAGAAATGGATTTCGCACCAAATTTTGCGACTGTTTCCCTCCTTGGCAATATTTTTGGCGACCTTGGCGAGAAAATCCTTATTAGGGATATACCAAATATGGATGCTCTAATCTCATTGGCTGATGAGATACGAGAATTTTCCAGAACAGTCTGGGTTCGATAGTAAAGTATAAAAGGAGCATTTTTTTCGCCAAGGCGGTCAGTCTCAGATCTGTGTCAGTTTCGTCAAATGCTTGCTTTGCTTTGAGCCTCTTTGAATGAGACTTGCTATTAGTGTTATTTCTAAACAGTTTGTAATGGTTTTTTTGCTGTTAACCGGCTGTTGTTTAAGCTGTGTTTACTGGTTGAATTGAGGCTGATGCTTAGTTTATAGACCTGAATTTTTCTGGCAATTTCTGTGAATACATCACTGAATTTTTGCAAGTTTCGCCTTTCATTCTCGGACAACTTACGAACACCCAAGTACACAACAATATGTATTCTTAATAAACGATGGTCTTGTATTATTTCCCTGAAATTCATAAATACCAAATTTCATAACTACCAAATTTCATTAAAAAAAAATTACATAGCACATCTGAAAAATTTTGCGTAACCTTTAAACTAATTACCAATTCTATGCCCACAATTTTCAACAGGAAAACATACTTTTAAAATTCTAATAAATTTCATTATATTTGATGGGGTATAACCATGTTAAAATACACTTTTAAGAAATACCGACTTTAGACCGTAACAGCACGAAATTCCTTTATGTATATCGGAAAAGTAGCCACAGTCATTATAAACGCCAATAATAAGAATAAACCTAATTAATTATAACTCATTAAATTTTCAAACTAATTTGACATCATTTGGATGATTACAGTACATACTCGGAATTATTTTATGTGGTCCCATAAATTATTTAGTCTATATATACCCTTTTTTAAGAGTAAGCATGATTTTGAGCATCTTTATAATGTATGTTAATTTTATTAAATCCGATTCAGCAAAAACGCATTAAAGTGCGCGCTTAAATAAAAAATTGTCCATAGGCTCTAATGTTACGAAATTCTTTTGTGTGTCTCTGTAAACAAACCATAAACATTGTATACACCAGTAAAAACTATTCAGCTTATTTTGCGTTTAAAATTAATAATTTTTCCAAATTTAACATCATTTGGATGGCTACGTGACATTGTCAGAACACTTTTGTAAGGTCCTGTACATTAATTAGAAAGCTTAAGAGCATATACTTTCTTCAAACGACATAAGTTTAAGCATCTTACTCACGTACGCTAATTTCATTTTCTTGATTGAAAAGTAATGATATTAAAATGCGTTTAAACGAAATTCACCCCATACGCCGTATTGTTAAGAGTTTTGACGTGTCCCTGTACACAGTTTATAAAAAATCTGATGTGGGCACCACATGACTTCCTTATACACTTTTAGAAATATATATAATGTTAAAAAACATTGTCATTGGACCCGAAACAGTTGGCTAAAAATATTTTAAAAAATGAATTATCACCGTGTTCTGAGCTTTTCTGAAAGTTAGTTAAAAACCGATGCAAGATTTGTACTGGTAACGCTGACGAAGGCAGCAGGGACCCGAAAAAATTGGCTAAAAGTATTAAAAGATGCATATTCACCGTGTTCTGAACTATTCTCAAAGTTTCAAATGTCTAGCTAGTCGGGAAGTTAGTTAAATAAATTTTCTGTTGAACCATATAAACGCTGTCGAAGGCAGCAGTCACCATTAAACAATTGGCTAAAAATATTTTAAAAATGCATTTTCACTGTGTTCTGAGTTTTTCCAGAAGTTTTAAATGTCCAGCTAGTCGGGAAGTTAGTTAAAAATCGATTGCAAGATTTGTACTGGTAACGCTGCCGAAGACAGCAGGGACCCTAAACAGTTCGCTAAAAGTATTAAAAAAATGCATTTTCACCGTGTTCTGATCTAGTCTGAAAGTTTCAAATGTCTAGCTAGTCGAGAAGTTAGTTAAATAAATTTTCTGTAGAATCACATAAACGCTGCTGAAGGCAGCAGGTATTAGAAATAGTTGGCTAAAAATATTTTTAAAAATGCATTGTCAAAGTGTTCTGAACTTTTCGAAAAGTTTTAAATGTCTAGCTAGTCGGGAAGTCAGTTAAATTGCAAGATTTGTCCAAACCGTTTTTGAGTTATTACCGTTTTTTGATACATTTTGGCCATTATGAACCTAATTTTCCTAAATATCTCCAAAACGGAAAATCATACAAAGTCCAAAAAGGGAGGTGCACAACTAGATGTTATAAAAAACCTATGTACATTCTACGTCCAACCGTTTTTGAGTTATGCGACATACTCACACACACACACACAGACACACATACATACAGACGTCACGAAAAATCGTGTAAAGTCCCTTATATCTCTAAAGCGAGAGCTCGTGTTAAGACGAAACTTGCAGGTGTACAACTAGACATCATGACAGTCACACGTATACATGGCAACATTCAGATTCAGAGATCATTCGTTTTCGAGTAATGTGAAATGCAAAATCCATTTCGCAAATCGGGATTACTATACTTCCTTATACTTTGTATAAGGAAGTAACAATATAGCAATAAAAATTATACAGCTACTTATATGCAAAGCTGGAACATGTGCGCTAATTTGCAAGTCAATCGAAGGATTTTTGCGGTCACTATTGCGGTACATACAAATTCTTCCCATAGGCCGTAATGATAAGAAACTATCTGGCGTGTCCTGTACACGAACGGCAAATGGAATACACACCTAACACTATACAGTTATTTCTGTTAAGCTCATGAACATGTGTACTAAATTTCAAGTCAATAGCGTGATTTTTGCGGCCGCTATCGCACGACAAACAGACAGGCAGACAGACGGACAGACGGAACCCAAAATATTTTTGATTCTCAACAGAGGGCCTCCACTGACGTTTCGGCAAAAATTGGAAGTTAATAGCTTGTTTTTTGCGGTGGCTACAGCGGTACATACAAATTCTTCCCATAGGCCGTAATGATAAAAAACTTTGGCGTGTCCCAGCACACGAAATACAAATGGAATACGCGCCTAAAATTATACAGTTAATTCCTTTGGCCTCATGAATATGTGTACCAAATTGCAAGTCAATTGCGTGATTTTTGCGGCCGCTATCGCTGTACATACAAATTCTTCCTATAGGCCGTAATGATAAGAAAAACTTTGGCGTGTCCCTGTGTACGAACTACAAATGGAATACATCCCAAAACTATACAGCTAGTTCCGTGGGGCTCATGAACATGTGTACCAAATTTCAAGTCAAAAGCGTTGTTTTTGCGGCCGCTATCGCGCGACAGACAGACAGACAGACAGACACACAGACAGAACCCAAAACCGTTTTGAGTCTCAACAGAAGGCCTCCACTGACGTTTTGACAACTAGTGGATCTGTAGATCAGGAGCCTCAACGTCCTATTTACATCAGACATTATTCAATAGGTCGTTTTTATTTATTCCTTATTATATAATCGTATATATTGACTTGATCGACTTGTTACCATAATCAGATACATTCCTGAGGGGGGCTGCCGCCCCCCTCATTCCCCCCCCACTGTATCTCTATTTGTATATCTTATAAAGTGTTACGGAATTGTAAATAATTGCATTTATTTTGTATAAATTTAGTAAAGTTAATAAAATGCTAACTTTGTGCATTTCTAGTCGTTTTAGCGTTAAAATAGCCTAATTTTGCCTTAAAAACACTTAAAAAAAGCTCCAATAAGGGAAGAAATGGATTTGACGCCAAATTTGGTGACTGTTTCCCTGCTTGGCGATTTTTTTGGCGACATTGGAGAGAAAATCCTTATTAGGGATATACCAAATATGGATGCTCTAATCTCATTGGCTGATGAGATACGAGAATTTTCCAGAACAGTCTGGGTTCGATAGAAAAGTATAAAAGGAGCATTTTTTTCGCCAAGGCGGTCAGTCTCAGATCTGTGTCAGTTTCGTCTAATGCTTGCTTTGCTTTGAGCCTCTTTGGATGAGACTTTCTTTATGTGTTATTGCTAAACAGTTTGTACTGTTGTTTTGCTGTTAACGGCTGTTGTTTAAGCTGTGTCTACTGGTTGAATTGAAGCTGATAATTGGTTTATAGACCTGTATTTTTCTGGAACTTTCTGTGAATACATCACTGAATTTTTGCAAGTTTCGCCTTTCATTCTCGGACAACTTACGGACCCCCAAGTACGCAACAATATGTATTCTTAATAAACGACGGTCTTGTATTATATCCCTGAAATTCATAAATACCAAATTTCATAACTACCAAATTTCATACAAAAAAATTACATAGCATATAGGAAATATTTTGAGTGACCTTTAAACTAATTTCCAATTCTATGCCCACAATTATCAACAGGAAAACATGTTTTTAAAATTCTAATAAAATTTCATTATATTTGATGGGGTGTAACCATGTTAAAATAAACTTTTAAGAAATAACGACTATAGATCGTAATAGTACGAAATTATTTTATGTATCCCGGAAAAGTAGCCACAGTCATTATAAACGAAAATAATAAGAATAAACCTAATTAATTATAACTCATTAATTTTTCAAACTAATTTGACATCATTTGGATGATTACAGAACATACTCGGAATTATTTTGTGTGGTTCTATAAATTATTTAGTCTATACATAACCTTTTTTAATAGTAAACATAATTTTAAGCATCTTTATAATGTAGGTTAATTTTATTAAGTTCAATTCAGCATAAACGCATTAAAGTGCGCGTTTAAATAAAAGTTTGTCCATAGGCTCTAATGTTACGAAATTCGTTCTTGTGTCTGTAAACAAACCATAAACATTGTATACACCAGTAAAAACTATTCAGCTTATTTTGCGTTTAAAATAAATAATTGTTCCAAATTTAACATCGTTTAGATGACAACGTTACATTGTCAGCACACTTTTCTTCAAACAACATAAGTTTAAGCATCTTACTCACATACGCTAGTTTCATTTTCTTCATTGCAAAGTAATGATATTAAAATGCGTTTAAAAGAAATTCGCCGTAATGTTAAGAATTTTGCGTGTCCCTATACACAGTTTATAAACAATATAGCAATAAAAATTATACAGCTACTTATATGCAAAGCTGGAACGTGTGCGCCAATTTGCAAGTCAATCGAAGGACTTTTGCGGCCGCTATTGCGGTACATACAAATTCTTCCCATAAGCCGTAATGATAAAAAAAAAAAACTTTGGCGTGTCCTTGTACACGAACTACAAATGGAATGCACACCCAAAACTATACAGCTAATTTCGTGGGGATCATGAACATGTGTACCAAATTTCATGTCAATAGCGTGATATTTGCGGCCGCTATCGCACGTCAGACAGACAGACAGACGGACAGACGGAACACAAAATCCTTTTGAGTCTCAACAGAGGGCCTCCACGGACGTTTCGGCAAAAATTGGAAGTTAATAGCGTGATTTTTGTGGTCGCTATCGCGATACATACAAATTCCTCCCTTAGGCCGTAATGATAAGAAAAACTTTGACGTGTCCCTGTATACGAAATACAAATAGAATACATACCAGAAACTATACAGCTGATTTCGTGGGGTTCATGAACAAGTGCACCAAATTTCAAATCAATAGCGCTATTTTTGCGGCCGCTACCGCGATACATACAAATTCCTCCCATAGGCCGTAATGATAAGAAAAACTTTGGCGTGTCCCTGTATACGAACTACAAATGGAATACATACCAAAAACTATACAGCTGATTTCGTGGGGCTCATGAACATGTGTACCAAATTTCAAGTCAATAGCGCTACTTTTGCAGCCGCTGTCGCGCGACAGACAGACAGAAAGATAGACAGACAGACACACAGACAGAGCCCAAAACCGTTTTGATTCTCAACAGAGGGCCTCCACTGACGTTTCGACAATTAAACAACAGCGAAAAAGTCTTGCATATCTGAAATTGCCACTAAAAATATTGCGTATTTCGACAATAAAATATTTAAAAAAAATTTAATTTTTGTTAAGATTCCTATGCCAAAATGTTAGAATGCTCGTTGGTGGATTCTTCCTGTTCCCATTTGCGTCAAATAATCGCGTATTTTAGGAATCAATTTTGAGAAAAGCTTAAATTTTATTGGTTGTCGGTAAAATAATTACCTATTTCAAAAACTGCCGATGTAAAATCTATCATATATTTTAACTGTTAGACGTGAATTTTTTTTTTCTTTATCATTTGTGAAATAGTTTGACAATATCGTGTTTAATTCGCACTACGACACAAAAATGTGCAATTTTCATCAACTGACTGTGAAAACACTACATTTTCAGTATGTAGTATGCGGAATTTGAGCTCAAAAACAAATTTATCACAAGAATCAACGATTTTCAAATGAATATTTCATAAAAACCGTCGATCTTAAAAATGTTCGTGAAAATAAAAAACGAAAGAAAAACTTGTAGGTTGTGGCCACCACATGACTTTCTTCTATATTTTCCTATACAAATTTACTCTGTAAAAATAATTTATTGAAATTATTATTAAAAAAATTATCTTCCATGATAATGCAGATGATTTCCATATTAGAGAAGTTGTATAATACTAAATATCCCAAAAAGTCAATTTTATTCTCAATATTACAAAAAAAAAAAAAAAAATATATATATATTAAAAAGGAAAAAAAATCGGTAACTTTATTTTAAATTATCGCAGATCGATGGTTCAACCATTCGTTTTAAAGGTATTGGCGAGCTCTTTTGAAAGATACCCATCATGAAAATTTACTCCCCTCGAGGGGGGACTTCCCCACCAAGGGGGGAGGCGAGGCTCCTGCAATTTTTTTTTTTTTACACAATTTTCTTTTCCCAGTTCAGTATATCTATTACAAATAATTCTTTTAAATTTCATAATGATTATTAAAAAAGAATTCTCTTTATGCACATTTGTACAAATTTTGTCCTATACCACCATGTTGAAAATTTAGAAAAAGCGGGATGGCAACTCCACTTGTTTCACAATTTTTACCAAAAGTTGAAAGTCACTAATTTATGTCAAGGTGTAACTACATAACAATTTGTGTGAAATTATGTGCAGTAGTTGTTCCTGAGATACAGTTGCCACAAAATTTTGTCACACACACACACAGACAGACTGACAGACAGACATTTTCTAAAAATAATCAAATCGTGTTCTGCAGCTCTCAAAACTTGTAAATCCATCAAAAACCCGAGGTCGAAAATTTTTACGAATCCAATACTTTCTTTTATTGAATATAGAAGAAAGTAAAAATTATTTCGGCAATTAAAAATGGCGTATAAGCCAAAAGGATCGACCGGCCACAGAAGTAACGTAAAATTTATATTTGCAGGTCAGTTCGCATCTGTTAATGATTAGCATAGTTTGGCCTATAGAAAAAATATTTCCCATAGTTTATTTTTATGTAAGATTTTCTCAGTGACTAACCCCTGCACAATTTATCAGCGATCAACAATCAGGTATGAGAATACCAAATGTAATTGTACTGAATCACGATGCCTACCCTTTTAAAGAAATATTTTCATCCGTGAAATCACATCACAATATTACAGCATATCAACCTGATATTTTTACTTTCTTCTATATTCAACAGAAGAAAGTATTGGATTCGTAAAAATTTTCGAACTCGGGTTTTTGATGGATTTACAAGTTTTAAGAGCTGTAGAACACAATTTGACCATTTTTAGAAAATGTCTGTCTGACTGTGTGTGTGTGAGAAAATTTTGGGGCAACTGTATCTCAGGTACTACTGCATAGAATTTCATACAAATTGGTAAGTAGTTACACCTTGACATAAATTAGTGCCTATCAACTTTTGGTAAAAATTGTCTGACAGGTTACGTTTCCATCCCGCTTTTTCTAAATTTTTAACATGGTGGTATAGGACAAAATTTTGTATAAATGTGCATAAAGAGAATTATTTTTTAATAATCAATATGAAATTTACAAGAATTATTTATGATAGTCAACTGTTAAAAAAAATTGTATATGTAGAAGTATCGTCCTCCCCCCTCCCCCCGCCTGGTGGGGGGGGGAGTCATTCCTCGAGGGGAATAAATTTTCATGATGGGCATCTTTCGAAAGTGCTCGCCAATACCATTAAAATAAATGGTTGAAGCATCGATCTGCGATAATTTAAAATAAATTTTATTGATTTTTTTTTATTTTTAACATTTTTTTTTTTTTTTTTTTTTTTCATGTAATATCGAGAATAAAGTGAAATTTTTTGGATATTTAGTGTTATACAATTTCTCCAATATGGAAATCGTACTGCATTATCATGGAAGATAATTTAATTAAATAATGATTTTAATAAATAAATTATTTTTACTGAAGGAATTTGCATAGGAAAATATAGAAGAAAGTCATGTGCTGGCCACAACATTCTAGTTTTCAACAGATTTTGGAGACAATTTCGTGCAGTTTGAATCTCCGACGAAAATATTTTACTTTGCAAATGTATACTTTTATCGCTTGCTATTTCCTTTAATTGTAAGCCGCAACCTAATAAAATTAAATATATTACTAGCATTGCAAGGCTTCACTTATTAATTCTGTCCTTCTTCTGTTCTGTATTATTTTAGTAATATAGTTTGAGATTCATCACTATGGAATATTGTACTATTTTTAGTTTCTTCTATATTCAATAGAAGAAAGTATTGGATTCGTAAAAATTTTCAACCTCGGGTTTTTGATGGATTTAGACGTTTCGAGAGCTGTAGAACACGATTTGACCATTTTTAGAAAATGTTTGTCTATCTGTCTGTCTGTCTGTCTGTGTGTGTGTGTGACAAAATTTTGTGGCAACTGTATCTCAGGAACTACTGCACAGAATTTCATACAAATTGGTATGTAGTTGCACATTGACATAATTTAGTGCCTATCAACTTTTGGTTAAAATTGTCCAACAGCTTGCGTTGCCCTCCCGCTTTTTCTAAATTTTTAACATGATGTATAGGATAAAATTTTGTATAAATGTGCATAAAGAGGATTATGTTTTAATAATCATTATGAAATTTAAAAGAATTATTTGTTATAGAAATAGTCAACTGAGAAAAAAAATTTGTGTATGTAGGAGTCTCGCCTCCCCTCGAGGGGAGTAAATTTTCATGATGGGTATCTTTCAAAAGAGCTCGCGAATACCTTTAAAATGAATGGTAGAACCATCGATCTGTGATAATTTAAAATAAAGTTATCGATTTTTTTCATACAAAAAAAAGAAAAAGAAAAAAAAAAGTAATATTGAGAATAAAAACGACTTTTTTGGATATTTAGTGTTATACTACTTCTCTAATATGGAAATAGTCTGCATTATCATGGAAGGTAATTTTTTTAAATAATGATTTTAATAAATTATTTTTACTGAGTGAATTTATATAGGAAAATATAGAAGAAAGTCCTGTTGTCGCCACACCACAACATACTAGTTTTGTTACGTAATAATAATTAATTAATTTTATTAATAGAAGAAATGTTACCCAAATTACAGGAAGAATTGAAGGGAATTGTATTTCTTACCTTTCCCATCCGAAAGCTTCTTTGACTTTCGACCACTTCGGAAAGATTCTTTTAGATTTTGTATCTTCTCCAGCATCTTCATGACCCACAGATTTGCTTCTCTCTCGCCTCTGTCCATCCGAGCTTTGGGCTCTTCCTCGCCGATTCAGATATTTTGAATGAGTTCGAGCAGAATGTATGATGTGCGCGTTTTCTTTCTTGGGACAGCAAGTCTCAGTTGCACTCTTTTGTAATTCGTAGGGACGAGATTTCGATTCTAAAGCATCCTCAGAGCTATATTGGCCTTCCTCGCTGATCTGTTTGAGGGAAAATGAAACATAAAATTTGATAGATAGTTAACCCTTTCAGGGGCACTAAGTAAAAATGATTGAATTTCGTTTTAAATATATATATATTATAAAGTAAACATCCCCTACAAGTCATATTTGATGAAGAAAAAAATTTAGCATGTGTTGATTTTTTTGTGGGTGGTGGCTAGACGTTCTAGCCACTGCGCACATACGTCATGTACCTTAATTTTTGAATGGAAATAAATATTTATAATAATACAATGTAACAATAATTAATTATTACTTAAATTATAATGCTTCTTTATCCTTTTTTAATGATTTATTATATATATATATATACACAGATATATGGGCTGTTTAAAATTTGTTTAGAAACCTTTATGCATTAGTAATAAGAAAAAAATATTCACTATTTAAGGAATAAAAGTTATAGTAATTCAATTATATCTATAGCTGGGCAAGCGTTTTATTCCCATAAGAAGATTTATAGCAATAAATCTTAAAACTTCTTCTATATCTATTGGAGTAAAAGATTTTCCTAACTGGGTAGCATACAATTTTGTTTGAAAAACTAAATCTTCCCAAAATGTCATTGCCATAAACATAAAAAATATTCCAAGTGGTGTTGGATTATCAATATCAAGGACCTCAGGTGCAGGACCACTTTCTTCCATAAATTCTGGAACAGATTGGCGAACTTGAAAATTTTTGCTCCAATTTACTCGCCCTCTTGAGCTAGAAGGACCTTCTATTTCACTGGATTGTTCATCTTCCGAACTTGAAACAATTTCTTCTTCAGGTAAATCTGGAACATATTCCTCATTATCACGTGTTCCTGATCCAGATACTGCAGAATCATCATCTGAGTGTAGCTCTTCAAACAGAGCAATAGCTTCATCCAAAGATAAGCCTTTTCAATGCATTATTGTGATAAAAATTAAGATATATAAATTGAATTTAAGATTATTTAGAGAAATTAACTAAATTTAAAAGCTATGGAAATAAAAATTTATCTTTAAAAATCATGATATAAGAGCAATAGAAAAAAGCAGCCTCTCTCTATACTGTAAACAGAAATACTGAATAGCTTTTTTGTAAGAACCCTCCCACGCTTATTTACATCTGTATTTACATTCTGCTATCCCTTACTGTTTATATTTATCACAGTTCACTAACCCCAAAAGACCCTCTTTGTTTATCTCAAAGGAAAAGAAATTGAGATTCTTTTCCCCAGCACAGCCTGTCTTATGGTATCTCCCTTGACATATGTGCGCGGTGGCTAGAGGGTCTATCCACCTAAAAGATGCTTCTAAAAATCAAACTAAAATTAATGATCTAAGATAATATGTAAAAATGTTGTATTTAAAAGGTGCATTACAGTATATTTACACTACCAAATACTTTTGAATAAAAAATTATTTTTCATAAAAATATAAAATAGAAACTTCAAAAATTTTTTCCGCAACTTGTCCATTTAAAAAAGTCACAGGCACATCCTGCTTAAAGTTACTGTAGAGCTGCCATCTCTATTTCAATTTTAGAAGTACATATTAACTTTTCATAAAAGTGGATAGAAAAAGTAGCCACTGCACACCTAGAGAAAAATTTCTAAAGTAGGTGGATAGACCCTCTAGCCACCGCCCCTGAAAGGGTTAAAGAGTAGATAGATAGATAGATAAATAGTTAAATAGAGTTAAATAAATGCAAAATAATATTACTTTAATTAGCATATATATTTGAAAATAATACTTGTCAGTTAGTAGAACATACGCAGAATAAAAAATTTTCACGGTCTGCAAGAGCATTCCACAAACATTATAGTTGTAGTGAACTTGAATGCCTTATTATGAGTAGTTTTAACAAAAAAATTATACATGGTAAATGTATGTGAAGTGGAATGTGAAGTAAGAAATATAATCTGTAATCGAGTCTCACATTTTCATTTGATTCTAGAATTGATATTATGACTTATGCATGTAGATAGTCAATATTTAACGGGTGTACCAGAATAAAATAGACTGATATAAATTGATGTATAACTAAACTTATTTAAGTGAAACCCAACTTGGTTTTACACATAAACAATATAGATAGAATAATAAACAAAATGCAATAAATTAATTTAGGTAAATAATCCCCGTTGCTGTTTGCCATTCGATGTAAACGTCTGGTCCAACTTAGACAACTTTCCATTATTAACGTCCTTTCTTAATCTCTTTACAGCTCGTTTTAGTTCTAAAATCAGTATTTTTTTTTTTTAATTCCAGTTCATCTGCTGTACAAATTCATCTTAAATCGAGTAGTCCAGTGGATTTAAATCCTTTTTTCATCAGAAAAAAAGGATCCTCTTAGTCTAACCTTTTCTGAAATTGCGTCGCCCCCAATTAGCGAATTAGATTCTTTTCTGCTTTTGGGTTTCTATGAGTTTAGGTTGTATTCGTTTTTTGCAAGGTCTTAAGCCAATGTCATTTTTAAGTATTCGCTGTGCAGATGGTTTTGATACTTTCAGTTCCCTAGCAAGTTTCCTTATGGATATGCTCTTCTCATGTGTCAAGCGACTCTTCACTTTTTAAATCAGATTTTTGGTGCCGACAATGCGCTGGAGGTTGAGATGTTTTAATATTGTCACTCTTTTTAATCACATTACACCACTTAACCCTTTCCTTCCCCGTGATTCCAATTGGAATCATAACATTTCAGATTTTCTTTCTTACCATCTAACACTCCCGCTGATTCAAAATGAACAATATTAAAATCTATATACATTTTCCCACCGAAAAATACCTATTTTGGATGACTTCACTATCTTTGTTGATAATTGGAAGTATATTTTACGTTGTTCTGATAATAATATCTGAATCAGTTTCCTGTTTTGGGCAATTTAAGTAAATTAACTGTTTGAAATATTTTTTATTTTATTCTTTAATGTTTATAATATGTATTTTAATTAATTGCAATATGTATTTCTCCAAAATTTTGATATTTTTATTTATTGAAAAGTTATGATTTTTAATGGCATCAGTGGTTATATTAAACATAAAAAAAACATCTGTCAGTTGCTTTGTTAGCTATATTAATTCGTTATCTGCTATAACTCCTATTTAAAAAAAATATTTATATACATTACGTTTGAAATAAATTTATGACTAAATATAAGATTTATTGTTTTATGGAGGGAAAAAGTTGGGAATGAAAGGGTTAAAAACAGTGGCACAACTTAAAACACCTTTCAAATGACGAAATATTTTGCTTCTGAATTCTTCACTTTTGAACTTGGAAAGTACCAATTTTTGTACTTCTTTGCTCTTCATACTATCCTGTAGTTGCAATGTAAATTTTGCTTTTGAGTTGTTGCGCAGATTTTACCAATGTAATTAATAATCTATAAAAAACATATATGTCTATATATAATATAAAATTTCCATGCATACATACAAATAGTAATAGTCTATTTTATTCTGGTACACCCGTTACAGTACAAAAGATGTATTATTTTCCTGACACTTCTTTTCTTCTTGAAATGTCTATGATTTTTAAATGTTACCACAAAGAAAGGGAAAAAAAGGGAAGAAAAGGAAATCTTTTATCGATTGATAAAATTTGCTTTGAGTGAAAAAAACTTTATGTTTCAAGTTTTTAGAAATAAACGTTTCGTGATTATTGTGGAATATCACTTAAAAGATATTTTTTTTCTTATTATATATGAAGTTCGTTATGGTAAATAACTCTTAATTTTATTATCGTTCTAAATAATTATAAATATATATATATATATATATATATATATATATATATATATATATATATATATATATATACATACATACATACATACATACATACATACATATATATATATATATATATTATTACATAACAATTTGAAATGCAGGTACGTGTATGTGCCTTTTATGATATTTGTTTATAGAGTTGTTCTTCTTCATAATTTAACAAGAGTGTGATTTTATTATCGAAATAGTACAATAAGCACTTTCTTATGTTAATTTACAGGTATTTTGCAGGCATTTTGGGGTAAAAACAGCAGTAGTGAATCCTGTACTAGTAGTGGAAACTTTTAAACTCTGAAGACAAGTTTTCTAATTTTTGCAAACTTGGTTCGAGCAAAGTTCAGGATTGGTGCTAGAATCTTCTACTGTTCATATTTTGAATTACAAATATTCCCGACCATCAGTTTTAGAATACAACTAGTTTAACCGAAAAAGTTTGAACTTTTTCACATTTTTCCTTGTTTTTCCAGCAGTTTTGAATCAGAGAATAAAATGTGTTTGCTTTGTCTCTGAAAATTTTTAACTGATTTCACGCAACCTTTGGATTTTTATAACTAGAATAAACATTCAACATTTCTTTATTATGTTAAATTTTGAATTTTTATTAATATATAATATTTTTATATGTGCCCACTATTGTATAACAAAATGCCATCGTGACTAGTAGTGGGCAGTCTTGACAACTACTAGTTTATTTGACTTTTAAGACTAGTAGTGCACACATCTCAGCATTCTCTTAAATTCAGAATGTGGAACGATTATAAATTCATTTCATTTTAAGTTTGATCTAAATGCTTCAATATTGTCATAAAATGTTTCTAGATATAGACTAGTAGTAGACAGTCTTGACAACTACTGGTTTATTTGGCTTTTAAGACTAGTAGTGTACTCATCACAACATTCTCTTAAATTCGGAATGAGGAACGTGAAAGTTTGATCTGAATGCTTCAATAATGTCATAAAATGTTTTTAGATATATTTTAGAATAGATTTGTATTTTTTAGAAATCACATGCAGAATTCAAGTAAATATCTGAATGGAACATTAGATCGCCTTAGTGATTAAACTATTATTTATCAAGTAAGACTTATTTATCTATATATATTTTTTTTTAAATGGTGTTATTGATGTCATTAAATTTTTCATAAATGATTTCTTTTCAATTTAAGATACAAGCTTATACATCATTTTCGTTTATTTAATGTATTAATGAAACAGAATACAAATTTTCTTAGTTAAATACATATTTTCAATCACTTTGCTTTTTATTTTGCCTTTTCTGAAAAAAAAAGAAAAAAAAAATTAAAGGTGCCCACTGCTGGAACCAAAAGGTTTCTACTTTTGGTCACGACTGGCACATTTTCAGCACCCTGGAAAAACAATTTTTCGAGTATAAAAATGATTATTTTTGTGCAGTAACCGTCATGTTCAGAAAGGAAAGAGCATCCTTATCGAGCCCTGATTATAGTAACAGTTTCTAAAATTAAGTACTTTATACTAAAAAGTGCCAGATAACGCCCTTTAAGTGTCAATCATTGGTAGAAGTACCCTATGTATATTTGAAAAAGTTGAGGGATATAAAAATTTATTATTACTAAAATAAATACATAAAACTCTTTAAATATTAAACAAGAACGAAAAAGCATGTAGTACGCATTGATTATTAACACTTTCCAACTGTCCATACTTGTTGTGTCATATAACTTCCAATCTTCTTTGCCTACATTATCACACATCAGATAGACAGGACTAAATGGCGTACATATAGTATAAGTGAATACATAATCACCCTTAAACATTTTCGGAAAGTGTTAAAAATGCCTAACATAAAAGAAAATGTAAACCTTAAAGTATCTGAATAATTTAGTGTAGCCCTGTAAATCTGACGGTTAACCCTAACATATACTATACAAAACATTATTTTAGCAAATAAACAATAAATCTTAATTTATTTATAATTTTTACAGTAGAAAATTATTTAAATGTGATTAAAAAAAAAAAAAAAAATCTACCCTAAAATTCAAATGCATTGCCATTTTCTGGATGTCCCTGTAAATACGTCAGTTGTACAGAACCTATTCGTGCAATTTTAAACAAAGGATATTCCATAATTAATTTGAAAAACATATATCATTTTTTAAAAATTCTGAAAAAATTTACTAACGTTGGAGGCGGGCAGACAGACAGAGAGACATATGGATAGTCAGACAGACAAATACAAAAATTGAAATTATATTTACGATTAAAAATTGTTAGAAAGTGTTGAAAACACTTAATGTAGACGAAACTACAATCCCAGCAAATTTCCAATGCCGTCAATGTAACTGAATATTTTTGTGTGGCCCTGTAAATATTAATGCTCACCATTCTACAGAAAGCATTCTTTTGTGTAAATGAATAACATACTTCAATTTCATTAAGATTTGTGCATCATTAAAATTTGGTTTATAGAAATATCTTTTATAGACAATGCTTTGGTATACTTTCCGGTGTCCCTGTACACAAGCCAGTGATGGTATTTACTCCATTTTCTACAGAAAACATCCAATAGTGCACTTAAATAACATATATCAATTTTATTAATATTTGCGTAAAATAAAAGGTATTAAAATATAGTTTATAAAAATATCTCTCAAAAAATACAATGCTTTGGAATACTTTCGGGTGTCCCTGTATACAAACCAGTAAAGGTATTCACTCCATTCTCAATAGGAAACATCCGATAGTGAACTTGAATAACATATATAAGTTTCAAGAAATTTCATGAATGTGTACGGGAGATAGAGCGCGGTGGGAGAGGCAAACCGAAGTCATTAATACTTTTCAGTCTTGTTGGAAAATGTTAAAAAGAGAAATTTTACTGTTTTGGAAAAGGAAAAAAATTTACTAATTATATATATAAAGCGATATGTTCAGATCAATACAAGAACAAAAAATCATGCCGTACACATTGATTATTAACACTTTCGAAATGTACGTACTTCTTGTATCGTATAACTTTCAATATTCTGTCTACATTATCACACAGCAGACAGGCAGAAGGACGGAAAATTACACAGATTCACTAATTGAATTTAAAACTACTCTTACACATTATTGGAAACTGTTAAAAAGACTTAACGCAAAAGAAAATCCAACCATTAGATTATAATACAGCCTTTTAGTGTAGCCCTGTAAATCTGGAAGTTAATAATCATATTCTATACAAAACATTATTTTAGAACATATAATTTATAGAAATACGTCTCATAGAACACAATGCTTTGGAATACTTTCAGGTGTCCCTGTACACAAACCAGTAGTGGTATTCACTCCATTTTCAATAGGGAACATCCGATAGTGAATTTGAATAATATATATCAGTTTCAAGATATTCCATAAATATTTACGGGAGTTAGAACGCGGAAAGACAGACAGATGCACAAATTGAAATCATATTCACACTTGAAAATTGTTAGAATGTGTTAGAAACGCTTAATGTAAACGAAAGTGCAATTCCAGCAAATTTTTATTTATAGCTCTTATTGTAACTGAATATTTTTATGTGGCCCTGTAAATCTAATACTAACCATACTATATTCTATAGAAACCAGTTTTTTGTGTATATGAATAACGTATTTCAATTTCATTAAGCTTCGTACAAAGTAAAGTTATTAAAATTTGTTTTGTAGGAATACCTCTCACAGTACGCAATACTTTGAAATACTTTCGAGTATCACTGTACACAAACCAGTGACAGTATTTACTCCATTTTACATATGAAACATTCGATAGTGAACTTGAATAACCTATATTGAAATTTGTGTATACAGTAAAGGTATTAAAATATGATTTATTGAAATACCTCTCATAGACCTCAATTCTTTGGAATATTTTTGGGTGTTCCTGTACACAAACCAGTAGAGATATTAACTTCATTTTCAATACGAAACATCCGATAGTGAATTTGAATAACATATATCAGTTTCAAAAAATTCCATATATATTTACGGAAGTTTGAGCGCGGACAGACAGACAAATCGAAGTTATTAACACTTTTCAACCTTGTTGGAAAGTGTTAAAAAATCCTAGAAACTTTATTTTATTTTTCCCTTTTAAAGGAAGAATATTTTAGAAATTACAGAAGAGATCCGAGACGCATAGCTATGAAACTTTATGCCTATGAGTCTAGGGAGATTCCTAGGATGCCAGAAACTAAAGAACATAAAAGGAACCTTAAATTTTTTCTCACCAAGTCAGAACGAAATAAGAAAGAAAGAAGGAATTCTGCTGAGAGTTTGATGGCTGATATAAGAGACGACAAGGCATTCAGAGTCATAAATAAGTGAACTTCGGGACAATTACATGTGTTATATGCTGAGGCAATAAGAAAACACTCTTTCATATTTTTTGAAAAATGCTTTGGAACATAATACTAACATAACGCAAGTCTGTGATGTGTTAAAAGATTTAATGTTTCCATAGTATCTCTCGGATTTTTATTTCAGACTGAAAGTAAAAAAAAAAAAAAAAAAAAAAAAAAAAAAAAAATAGTTTAGCATTTTCAATAACGATTACTTTCAGTAACTGTTAATATCGCGTTTTAATTGTAAAGTGGAAAAGATATATTTTCACTATTGATCGTTTGTTAGTGTGGTTTTGGTTCAAAAGTAGAATAATTTCTGAAACCGACCCGACGGATGCTTTTGTAAATAATCTCTCCCGGGGGAATATAACTATATAACAAATCACAAAGTCATGTAAAAGTTGGTGCCTCATTATTGTAAGTAACAAGACTAATTTTAACTTTTCACAATAAAATTAAAAAAAAATATTTATGACAGTAATAGTCGTCCAGGAATACCTATCTTTTCTTTTTCTTCGTTTATTTCTTCTTCTTCTTCTTTTTTTTTTTTTTGGTATATGTAGGGGCATTGTCTCTCCCCCTCCCCTTTAATGCACGGATAGTGATCGTTTTCAAAATGCAGATTTTTTTTATTTTTTTTTTAAAGGAATTTTAAAAGGAATTCAAAATAAAAGTTTTTGATTTTTTCACATTTTAACAAAAAAAAAAAAAAAAAAGAAGTTTTTCAGGTGTAACCAATACGGTTACAAAATTGAAATTATTTTTAACCGACTTCAAAAAAGAAGGAAGGTTCTCAATTCAAACCGTATGTTTTTTTTATGTTTGTTAGCTCATAACTTCTGAACGGATGCTCCGATTTTGGTACTGTTTGTTTTGTTGAAAAGGTCTTGGTCTACAATAGGTCCCATTGTAATATCTTTACGATCTAAAGAAAATACAGGGTGCCCAAAGAAATCAGTCCCAACTCTTTTAACTGCTAAACAGCTGCAGCTATAGTGATAAAGATGGTATGTAATTATTGCAAAGGGGCTATGCAGTACAAGGTTAAACCGCTTGCAGCGCCACCTGGTGGAAAATAGTGGAGTTAGTGTTCCTATCTCGAAAACGGTTCTAAAGAAAAAGTGAATTACAAAGCTGAAGAGTATCAACAATTTAGTACAAAAAGATAATTTAGACATTCATGCTAACGTTCCTATCTCGGAAACGGTTCAAGACAGGGGGAAAAAGTGAATAATAAAATTGCAGAGCATCATCAATTTAGTACGAAAAGATAGTTTTGACATTGATGCTAAAAATACAAGGCTAAAAAAGTGCATTTTTTTGTTCGCAATTTCTTACACTATACACACTTGAGCTACATTGCTCACGTTGTAGCGTAGCTGGTGAGACATACGCTATATAGTTCAAATAACGGTTACTTGATACTTTTTGTTTTGTTGTAGAGATCTTGGTCTGAAGTAGGTCCCATTATAACATGTTCACAATCTAAAGAAAATATAGAGCCATCTGGTGAAAAACAGCGGGATTAGCACTCCTATCTCAAAAATGGTTCAAGATGGGAGAAAAGTTAATTACGAAGTTGTAGAGCATCATCTATTTACTACGAAAAGACAGTTTTTAAGCATTATTGCTAAAAATAGAACGTTTAAAACGTGCAATTGTTTGCTCGCAATTTCCTACACTGCGCACACTTGAACTACGTTGCACACTTTGCAGCGTAGCGAATGACACCTATATTCTGTGGTTCAAAGTACTGTTACCGTAGTTCATAACTTCTGAACGGATGATCCGATTTTGATACTTTTTGTTTCATTATAAGGTCTTGTTCTGAAATAGGTCCCATTGTAAGATTTTTACGATCAAAAGAAAATACAGGGTGCCCAAAAAAGTCAGTCCCGACTCATTTAACTGCTGAACAGCTGCAGCTATAGTAATAAAAGTGGTATGTAGATATAGTAAAGTGGACATGTGCTACGCGATTCAACCGCCTAAAGCGCCACCTGGTGGAAAAGAGTGGAGTTTGCGATCCTATCTCGGAAACGTTTCAAGACACGGGAAAAATGTGAATTATAAAATTGCAGAGCATTATCGATGTAGTACGCAAAGATAGTTTAGACATTAATGCTAAAAACAGAACGCTTAAAACGTGCATTTGTTTGTTCACAATTTCCTATTTTGTGCACACTTGAACGACATTGCATATGTTGTAGCGTAGCGGGTGACATTTATGCTATGTAAAATTCAAAGTATGGTTATTGTAAGCGGTCACATCGATTAACGCATAGACGTTTTAAACCGACTTCATAAAGAAAGAGGTTCTCAATACAAACCATGTTTCTCGTTGTTGTTGTTGAAATTTGTTAGTTTATAACTTGGTAAGAGATGATTTAATTTTAATACTTTTTTTGTTGTCGTAATGATCTTGGCCTGAAATAGATTTCATTATGATTTCATTAAGAAATAAACAAATTACAGGATACTCATAAAAGTCTGTTCTCACTCTAACCGCTGAAAAGGTAAAAGCACTGGTAAAAGCAGTATGTAAGTTTCGATGTTGAAACTTCTGTCCGTCAGCTGCAATGCATATTTTGCTCTTTGTTTAAACTTTACGCTGCGCAATTTCCTGCGCAGCGGGTGACACGTATTCACTGTAAAGTTCAATATATAGGCCTAACAGAATTTTCGGTTACGAATACAGCGTATCCGTTCTTTACATTTCTAAAGACTTTTTAATTTAACGTATGTTCGTTTCAATAGATAGTTTTTTGCTCATATCCGATAAAGGCAAGAAAAGTGACACAACTTAAAAATGCAGCATTTGAGAAAAATCAACATAAAAATAACTTGACTAGAATAAAACTGGCACAACTGTCTCTCGAATGGATAACTTTCTAAATGGAGATATAACTTTTTTGTTCACATTGGGTGTATTTCATGTATTTTTCAGGGACATAAACCATTTTTTGAGTAATGTCACTTTTCTTGGAAGTTGTGATTTGTGAAACTTCCGTCGAACGTCTTCTGATGCTCTGCTATATAAATAAGTTTTCACTGAAAAGAGAAAAATAAAATCTTTTTGTAAAAAAATAGAACCGACTCCAAAAAGGAACTACTATTCAAACAACTAAAAATGAAAGAAAATTGGCAGAAAATGGAACTGTAAATTGCGCCTAAAAGTATAAAATAATTTCCTTCGTCAAACAACCTATAACACTACAATTAATCATAACTTTTGAAGTCGGCGCAAAATTAAATAAAAATTGATACCTTTATTCAATACAAAAAGGAAATCCTTTTCAAAAAGCACATCTCACATTGCTACCTGCAAAACGCAGCCGAAAACAACTTTGATTCAAGAAAACAAATAAGATTTTGTAAGCAGCAAAAGTGGGCGAAGATGCTGGTATCTGACGTCCTTGGTGAAAGAAAAATTGCATGCAAACATATTTAATTTCTTTGTGATATCCTGATTATTTTTATAAGGTATGTCAAGAGAGTAATCAATAATATGAAACAACACATCGTACAAATTATCGTACACATCGTACAACATATGTATATTATGAAAATATACATCTTGCGTGTATATTTTTGCCTTACGTTTTGATCGCCAAATCCAAAAGCCATCAAGGATGTTAGTTATCAAAGTTATACCAAATTTGCAAAGGAAACTCTAACTTCGTAGAAACATAAATACCGCATTGTGAAGAATGTTAACTGTTTTATGTAGATGCTACTAATGGAAAATTGTATACAGTGATAAAATAATAAAGGAAACATGAAAATGGATCATTTGAGACGACAGCATTTGTTGCTACCGATCTAAAGACAAACCTTTAAAAACTAATTAAATTTTATTTAATTTTGCGCCGACTTCAAAAGTTATGATTAATTGTAGTGTTATAGGTTGTTTGACGAAGGAAATTATTTTATATTTTTAGGCGCAATTTACAGTTCCATTTACTGCCAATTTTCTTTCATTTTTAGTTGTTTGAATAGTAGTTCCTTTTTGGAGTCGGTTCTATTTTTTTACAAAAAGATTTTATAATATTTAGTGTTTGACATCTCTGAAATGAAAATCATTTTCATTTATCATTGGAAATAATTTTAATAAATAATAAATTTAATAAATAATATCTACTAAGTTAATTTGAATAGGAAAATGTAGAAGGAAATTTCGAGTTGGCGATAACATGCTAATTTAATATTACCCTTATGTTAGAAACTGATTTAATTTACATTTAATGACAGCTAAATGCAAATAAATTTATTTTATTTTATTTATTTATTTTTTTTAATGTGCAATTATTTTGCGACTAATCGCCAGAATTCGTGCTTTTTACTATCTTCTATTAAAAATAAAGTATTGGATTCGAGTAAAATTTTCAATCTCCGTTTTTCGACGGATTTACACGCTTTGAATGTTTTGTAAACGATCTGAATAATTTTAGAAAATGTTTGTCTGGTTGTCTGCGTATATCAAAAATTTTGTTGACATTGTGTCTCACAAATGAATAAAGAAAAATCAGACAAATTTGGTATTTAATTGGATTTCGACCTAAACTGGTGCTGATTACACATGAGGATCAATCATTCAACAGGTAGCACTCTCAAGCCATTTCTTTCTTTCTTTCTTTTTTGTTAACATGACAATGTAGAACAAAATTTCGTATAAATATATATGCTGAAAATTATTTTTAATGAATGAATATGAAATTAATAAGAATTACTAATAATAGTAAAAGTAAACTAGAAAAAAAGCTGTGGGGGTAGTGGGGGAGTTCTGCCGAAAGGAGTAAACATTCCATATGGGTATTTTTCAAAAGAATTTGTCACTGCCTTTAAAACAAATGATTAAACCATAGATCTGTAATACTTAAAAACGAATTTATCGATTTTTTTTTTTTTTTTCATTATTAAGGGGAAAAAAAAAATTGGAGTGACTCCACTTGACTTTCCGAACATTGAGTGATTAACAGTTTTGTAGATAAAGTAAAGAAAGAGGAGTTGTTAAACAAACAAAAGAGAGAAAACCATAATAGAGTGTTTGAGTATTTTTCTCCATATATTACACGATATTTTATTTAACGCTACTGAACTTTGAGCCCATAGATCATAATGATAAAGAATGTTTCGTTGTGTCCCTGTAAAAACCTGTAAATGCTAGATTCACCAAAATGCTTATAGTTAGTGCAACAGTGATTTATAATATTCATATAAATTTTCAGCTGAATTGAATAAGGCGTTTAGATGCTATCGCACTTTTAAGATTTTGGTCCCATAGGCCATAATGATAAAGAATATTTCTTTGTGTCCCTGTAAAAAAAACTGTAACTGCCAGATTTACCAAAATCAATAGGGTTCCTGCTATTGTGACTTACAATATACGTACCAATTTTCAGCTTATTCGAACAAAGCGTTTAGACGCTAGCGTGTTTACTCACAGATATACACACATACATACACACAAACATACATACACACATACACACACACATACATACATCATCGCAAAAATAGTGAAAACGGACTCAGGGGACCTCGAAACGTATAGAAACATCAAAATCTTAAATTCGGATTTTTGACATGAATACAATACTTTCCTCACTATAGTGTAAAGTAAAGACAATAAAAGACAATTTCTCAAATATTGGCACAAAAAAGACTTTTTTTTTTTTTGATATTGAGTGTTATATTTCTCTGGGATGACAATCATCTGCACTCCTCATGAAAAATAATTTTAATGAATAATAGTTTTAGTAAATAATTTTCAGTGTGTGAACGTGAATTTGTATAGGATGATATAGAAAAAGGTCTCGTGGTGGCCGCAACGTACTAGTGTTTGTTAAAACCAGCCTGATCCATGCGTCATGTTAGTTTGGTTCTGAATGGCTCTGTGATATAAATTTTATTTGTTAATTGAGATATCATCGAAACTAGTGATATAGTTTTAAGCTTAACTATAATAATATTAAAAAGAAAGAAAATGTTTTGCCAATTAGAATCTTCCAGGAGGGAACAAGGTCCCCCCCCCCCCCCTCCCCTTGCGCCTGTGTGCCGACACTCATGGCCAGAAGTTTGTGGCCGATTTTCGAAATGCAGGATTATTTCGTTGCTGTTTGACTTAATATACGTTTAATTGTCTAAATACGAAATTTTCGCGGGTCAACCGATTAATTCGTGCTTCGGAAGCTTACCGGAAAAAATTGACAAGTTGTTTATATGTTTTAAGTCACCACGTGTCTAGTGGCGATCTGATGTTTTTAGATCTAAAATACAATATCAGTATCCTTCTGTAAACTTCATAACATTTATGTTTATTAGTAATGCTTGATATTTTGAATGCAAAGAGACACATAAATTAATTGTGAAGTAAAAATAAAACAAGAAATAAAGAATATGTTTACTTCTTTATGCATGTCATGAAGAGTCTTTAGATCTTCCAGATACTGCACTCTTTTCTGAAGTTTGTTGTTCGTCTCTCTCAGGTCACTGAGTTGCTCCATCAATTTACAGAGATTGTCTAGGTGGTCCAGTCCAACTTTAGTGTTGCCGCTTATCGAGGAAGGTACTTTTGTTTTACTTATCACGGAATCTGTCGATCTGTGGTGATGCTCTGTGCTTTCTTTGGGCGGTAAGGACATCACAAATTCTATAAAGGCCTTTTCTGATTTCAGTGCTTCATCCATTGGTGGTCTATAAAAAAAATATTGACTGAGAAAAACAAAACTAAACAACAAAAAAAATATATATACAGACACGACATTATTTCATTATTTAAAACATGAAAATCTGACATTGACAGATTTTAATTTAGTGCCAGAGGCCTACTGCTAAACTTGTTAATATCGACAAATTCTTCTTTAGTTAATTCGTGACGATCTAAATTCCATGATAAAGTTTTCATTAAATCAAACCAATGTGTTTCAGCTGCAGATACTGTAACAAATAACGTTGGAAGTCCAAACTGTCTTATAGCCGCAAAACAACGTTTTTTCTCTTTTTCCCAATGAGGGGGAGGTGTGCCTTTGGGGGACTCATGTCAAAGGTGTGCCTTGGGGGGGGGGACTCATGTCAAAGTTGTACCTTGGGGGGACTCATGTCAAAGTTGGGCCTTGGGGGGACTCATGTCAAAGTTGGGCCTGGGGGGGGACTCATGTCAAAGTTGGTCCTTGGGAGGACTCATGCCAAAGTTGTACCTTGGGGGGGACTCATGTCAAAGTTGGGCCTGGGGGGGGGACTCGTGTCAAAGTTGTGCCTTGGGGAGACTTCATTCAATAAATCCCCATTCAATAAACCGACTGAAATAGGCCCTTAGCACTATTAAGAGTGACCTATAAAAATTCGACAACACTGTACCGACTGAAATAGGGGTACCTTGGTGGGGACTCATGTCAAAGTTGTGCCTTGGGGGGACTTCATTCAATAAATCCCCATTCAATAAACCGACTGAAATAGGCCCTTAGCACTATTAAGAGTGTATTATAAAAATTCGACAACGCTGTACCGACTGAAATAGGGGTACCTTGGGGGGGGGGACTCATGTCAAATACGTGGATAGTTATATAACACGTGGATAGTTATATAACACGCATTAAATTGCATCACCAACTTTTCCTCTGATTGATCAAGGTGTGTTCATAATAACCTGTAGTCGGCGCATGCATATGTTCTTTTATGTGAACCTTTAAATTTACTACGAAAAGTTAATGCGATGCATTGTAGTGAAGCTCAATAACCCTTTTATTATTTATTTATTTATTTATTTATTTATTTTACACAATTATTTCACACGATTTCAATTAATTTACAATAATAATTTATATTTTAAGCTATTACTACTCATAAATCGTACATAAATGTAAAACATTTTGGATTTGTCATCTGAAATATGCTACTTTACTTTGAATGTCTATAATATTCACAAGTTTCAATTTGTATTTCCTTGAAGAAGTTTAATATAGTTAAAATGAAAATTAAACGTAGGTTCTGGGCATATATTGTAATGTAATCGAATATTTCCGGATCTTATACTTTCTTCTTATATATACATATACACAAAAATAGAAATGTTTGAAAGTCTAATAATGCAGGCATTTAGTATTGAAGTTATTTACAATGTAATAACATTTCAGTAATATAATACACAGAATATTTTTCTAAGACATAACTAATGCAGCAAAATTTTATTTGTTTGTAATTTTACTAGAAATGTTTCATGTTAAATTTTATAATACAAAAAATGAAGGCAGTAAGTTCTAAATATTCATTGTACTACATCAAAATATACCGATGTAGTTGTAATGCGTATTATATTGATGCTATTTGAAAAGAGCTAGTTTTAAATTTTGATTCAGGCTTGTATATGATTGATATCAAATCTTGTTAAACTGATTTATCATCCAATCCAAATGAAAACAAACGACAACTTCGCTACAAAAAAAAAAAATGATTTTGAGTAATTATTTAGAAAAGCTTTATGTTTGCATTACTAAATTATATAAATCTCAATACTGGAACAATCATACTGCTCGAATATTTAAAAAATTTTAATTTACTCATAATATTTTATAAAATTCAATTACTTAAAAAAAGTGTAAAAAAAAAAAAGGAAAATTTAGCTTAAGTAAATAAAATTAATTTTTAATGCATAAAGCAGCTACTCTAATGCAGAATTATTATACACAGAAAATTCTCCCTTTTCATTAAATAAACAGTCTCATTTCAGACTTCGAAAGCATTTTCAATATCCTCTGAAATTAGTTATTTAAAAGTTTTTAAAGCAGAAACTTCATTTTCAAAGAGTACAGCGCTTCCCCAAAACAACTTTAAAATTCTAAAATTACTAAAATGGTTTTCGAAATGGATAGTTCTAAGTTATGTAACAAAGCACATTATGAATTAAATAAAGGTTTACCTCGGGGAACTTTCTTCCGACTTGTGACCCTCCGTCGGTTTTTCGTTTTCATGGGGATAATTAACCTGAGATTCAGAATGCTCAGCAAAAAAAGACAAAGAACTGGCAGACGATGAATCCAAAGCGTCTTGCGACTGGGTACGTGACACATTATTTTCCGATTTCTCGTCTTGTTTGCTCACTTTGTTTTCTTTCTTTGGATCCATTTTTCTGAAATAAATCACAAAATAACAGCGAGATATCCATGATAAGAAAACGTTCTGTCATTTTACATTCGAATTAAGTCATTAAAATTAACTGTGATAGTCACCAAATAATTTGCAGAAAAATTAGACAGGTAACATAAGTTTAAAGAAAATGTCATACATTAAATAAGATTTTATATTCTGCAAAAACTAGTTCTCTTAATCTGCGATAAATATATTGTCCTCATTAGAGTGGACAACCGGATAAAAAAGGTAGGGTAAAACTTTCCTATATATGATGGAATAGAGCTACAGTTGCAACTTATGAAAAGTGAAAAGGAAGAATTTATTTTTAGTTAATGCATAAGATATTCGAATCAAATGTCTCTAATTTCTAGTTGATTAGAAAATAAAATGTATTAGAGATACGTAATATGTATTAGGCAAAATTTGTAGCAAAATTGGTTGGTTAATTCTTAGATTTTGAAAATAATTTTTATCTTGCGTGTACGGCGCATACGCTCTTACACGTGTCAACTGCAACTAAATGGTGGTCCTTAGTAGGTTTCATTTGCTATGGTGATGTTATCCCGCATCAAAATTGAACGTGAATTTTTAAACCGCATCCTTTTACCGATGAAGCAACATTTCATGTGAAAAACATTGTGAATAAGTACAACTGCAGATTTTGGTACTCAGAAAATCCTCGAGCATTACTGGAAGTGGGAAAAAATAGTCCAAAAATCAATGTGTGATGCTCTCTTTCATAAGATACTGAAATAGGCCCATATTTCTTTACTGAAACTTCCATGATGGCCAATATTTATCTTGACATATTGCAAATTTGCATAGTACCTCAAATGTAGCGTTTACAACCTCCTGATATTTTCCAACAGATGTTGAAGACTTTCGAGCCTCAATAACTGCTGCTATTGCCGCTATAGCTAAAAAAAATGTTATAGCGAACATGGCTGAAACTGGTTTAGTCGCTAGATATCCTTATAGCTACCAAATGAGCCCATGACGTGGGATTCACAGATTCCCCCCCCCCCCCTAAATCTATATAAATCCTATTCTAATTATCTAACCTAATCTAATTTTACATTTTTTTATGTTTTTAAATTTTCAGTTAAGTACGGTGGTTTTATTTTATGTTAAGTATTTCTATTAATAGTACTAATAAGTTCAAAGATATAAACAAGAGCATGCATCATTAATATATTATAAAACACTTTTATGTATTTTTAATAATAATAAAAAGAAAAGCTATAGTAAGTGCAATTATTGAAATCTGTTGGAAACAAATCGTGTTTTTACTTCCATACACGCACTTACGTGCGCGCACACATATGTATGTACGCGTATGTATTTTTTTTTATATGTATATATTTTTTATATGTATTTATAAGTATTTTTTTAAGAAGATATATCTCAAGCATTTCATCTATCATTATAAGGAGTTTTAATTATTCATAGTTTACCATTTCACAGTATTTCATAGTAGATGAAATTAATTACATTAAAAAAAAACTAAAAATTCTTTACAAATTGTAATCCATTTTTACCGTGTGATTCATCAAGGATCATCTCTTTATGGAAACCCACGGGTCATCGAAACGACTTTAATACCATGGATAAACAAATGTCAGCATCTTTTATCACTCACACCTTTATAGTTTGTATTTCAACCTACACCATACAGAGAGTAAACAATACTGTGCTTCGTTAGAGTCGTGAGATGCATAGAAAAAAGATCTGACAGCTTAGATCCATCGTTGGCACCTTTAGATACCGATCTTTGGGATGATGTGTTGTTCTCTGAAAAATCCCTTCCCCCCCCCCCCTTTTTTTTTTCTTTGTCAAACTTTTACAACGTCCAAACTTTTTTTTTTTTTTCATCCTAGAGCATGATTCTCAGAAGTGGTTGTCTCTCGACTTCCGCCATTTTGATTCAGTGGATTGTTGCCAAAGTTGTAAAAGAAATTTTCTAAGACGAGAGAAGTAACGATGTGTTTTCTTTTTCTATTTGTTTTTTCCTGAACTTTTGCCTGCAATCGGAGAGCGTGCAAATTGATGTTCAGAAAGCAGAGCGAAGGGTGCTTTAATAAATGGAAAATAATGACACGTGCCCGATATTAATCTTCCTGGTTATGGGTCTTCTTTAAAAGACCCGACCTCAGCCTGAAATACGATTTCACGGGTATCCCGTTAAAATGAAGGATTTGGACGAGTTTTTTTTTAGAATTTTTTGGAAACGTATAAATATAGCTTCGAGGTGCTATCTGACAAACTTTTTTTCTTTTCTTCTTTCTCATATATATTATAAATGTAAAATTTACCTATGAAGCAGTTTTATATTTTTGAAATGGTGACACACTTGGAACTTGTAAATAAAAGCTATTAGAAGGAAGTGGAAATTTTTTTCCAAGCATTTGAATGTCATTTATGTTTATTAATTATTACACTGGCGAAAATTATTATTATTATTTTTTTTTTTTTTTACATTTTCTTCTGTTTCTTATCTATAATTTCAGAAACATACTAATTCTTTTAAACACTCTATGAGTAATAATTAAAAATAAAACATAGGAAATTTGAACTTAAAAAATATATATTTATCAATATCTGGTCCAAGAAAGGTGCTAACTTGTGGCATGAAAACAACAAAGTGGAAATGCTGAGTCGCTGGAGTTTTTGTTCCCTCTCTAAAAACTGAAGGAACTCACATACTGAGCTTCTGTCTTTTAAAAGTTGAGCAAATGCAATCGAATGGTTTTCTCTGACATTCTAAATACTTGTGTCAGTTATTTGAACTTTTTTGTTTAATTATATTCGATGAACTCTTTCAGCAGAGCTTCGTCGATAGTAGATGGATGTCTTGCTCGAGGCTTGTCATGGTGGCTCTCATTTCCTCATGCAACTCGACTGAACCACTTTCGCGCTCACTCACTGATGTCTATCCAAACTCAGAACATATCTTCCAATCAGCTTCAGCAACATTGTTGCTTAATTTAAGCTTGTGAAGTAAACACGGCTGTAATACATGGTTTACCACTAACATGTTCCCTTCAACATTATAATTCCTACAGAGAAGCTTTTTATATAACCGATATGCCTCATAACTATGCATTCACTGAAGACTGGCAGAATCATCAGTATCTGACTTCAACCAGTCCAGGTTGCCGCTGTATGCCGTTTGAATTTCATTTTTTCCCCCCAAGTTGCACGAAATTTTTTGGACAACGTGCAAAATAAAACAAACTCTTTTAATAATTTAAGTTTCCTGTCGCTAGCCTATCGAAGAAATTGCATTATCTAGAGTAAGCTGAAAATAATTATCTCTTCCAAATGATAAATCGAATATTCACTCGTAAGAAATTTGAATCTGTGTCTCATGGAATTAAAAATTAAACCGACCAAAAGTTTTAATTTTTGCACAATGCATACTGGTGTACCATAAGATCATAACAGGGGTGGATCTAAGCTAATATCACAATACACAACCCAGGCAGTATCTTCGTATTAAAGGTATTTTACAAAGTTAATAATATTATATATATTATTAAGATAGGCTGTAAGTAGCCTGAAATATTTGCAAATTCCGGCAGACATCGATATGTGCATTTCGACGCTCATCATGTGCAATATATGAATATAGCATTGAACATTAAAAGAATATTAAAAAAAAAAATTGCTTTTTTTCTCTATAAATTAATTATATTTTTATAATTAAAATTTTTTTGGTAGGTAATTATATTCTTATTTATATACTAGTATATAACCCCGTCAAAAATGACGGAATGTGAAATCAATTAAGGTAGTGAATCAACGAATGCTTTGCCTGCTTCGCTGGACACTATATTTAAAAGGGACTAATGTGCAAGTTGCAGCTGACGGGACTAATATGCAAAATGTACCTGACGGGACTAATGTGCAAGTTACACCGAACGAACAAACTATTTCTTTTAATAAAAATACCTACTGACCCAGGACGATAGGTCTAATATAACGTATCATATTATATATCATATTTATCGTAATATAACTCATTATAATAATATAATCAAAATCAGTTCTTATTTCGCTTCCATTTTCGACTCGTTTTAATAAGTATTTTTATATGCACGGGCTAATTTAATATTTTTTTAATTTTTCGCGTGAAAACATTATTTCATCTTATGCCCCCCCCCCCTTCTCAAAAAAAAAAAAAAACTATATATATAGATATATAGATATATATATATAAATAGCTGGTAAATTTTTCTGGTAACAATCATAAATTTAAATGTCCAATTTTGAAATTATTTTCATATTTTAATTAATTCTAAAATATCTAATCAAAACTTCGTTACAAATAAGGTACCAAATGAAGGGTACAATATTTGTAACGAAGTAACCTTACGTACCTTATTTGTAACCTTATTTATTTTAACTGATTTGATAAATATGACATCACAATCAACTGTTTGTTTATATCAGATTAGATAAGAACATTATCATGATTGCAAGAAAATGATGTAAAAACTATTAGCCCATAATTTTTATGATTGAATTTTATATTACATTTTAATTTTATCCTCCATGGGTATTTTAGAATTGCAATGGTAGTTAAAAACTTTCGTTTATCGCAGATCGATGGTTCAACCATTCGTTTTAAACGTATTGTCGAGCTCTTTTGAAAGACACCCATCATGAAAATTTACTCCCCTCGAGGGGGAGCAGCGAGGTTCCTACATACACAAAAAAATTTTCCCCAGTTGACTATCTCTATTACAAAAAATATATATTCGTTTTATTTGGTTTAGTGCAGTCTATAGATGTTAAGTTCTACTTACATGCAATTTCCCCCATAGACGTAATGTATTTAAATACTTTTGAATGTCCCTGTACACGAACCATTTGCTTCATCTTAACGAAAAAGCTTACTGTAGCATCCCTATATGATACACATTTAGAATACCGAGTTTGGAATTTCTGCTGCTATTTGTTCTTGAGATATGCTGATAATAGACACACAGACAGACAGACACACACACACAGAGACCATTCGCTAAAAACATGATTTTCGTATTCAGGGGACCTCAGAACATGTAAGTATAACAAAAACCCACGTTCGAAAATTTGACTCTAAAACAATACTTTCTCGACCCTATGGGTAAGAGACAGTAAAAAACTATTCACTTCATTTTACCAAAATACTTTTTCTTAAGACTATCGAAGATCCTGTTTTCAAATACGCAAGCGAAGTGTGACGTCACTGACCTTCCGTGGATGCAAGAAAAAGACTCCCTATGTTAATCGTCCATTGGATTTTTTGTAAAAAAATTATTAAAAATCGAGGAAAATTATTCCCGATTTTAATACCTGTATTTGGGTATAGATATCCTATCGTATCCATGTGTTAGATTGAGTTATTTTGCTGTCAAATTGACAAAATTTTAAATTTCAAAACTGTGTCATCTTTGGCGTTTTTTGTATTTGGCGATTAAAAACATACAGATGTTTATTTTCGTAATATGTATTGTACGAAATATTGTTTCATATAATTCATCGCTCTCTTAATATAAGTTGTTAAAATAACCATGATTTTTGAAAGGAATTAAATATGTTCGCCAAAATAATTTGGAGATATTTTTTTTTCCGCCAAGGATGACAGATATATTAAATCTATTCCGCTGCAACATATGAGTATCTTATATCAGACACTTTATTTAGACATTGAAAACAAATTTGACTTCAAATTATGATAGAATATTTATCATTTTCCTTTTAATTAGTATATTAGTTGGATATTTATTGTGTAAATATCATCCTTTGAAATGAAATGTTTATGTTTTGAATCGAATATGGAAGTTTGCCATTTTTTTTTCTAGAGTTTTGAAATTTGAAATTTAAATTTTATCAATTTTACAGAAAAAACAACTTAATCTAACGCATGCAGACGATAACTAATACATATCTATACTAAATATTAGGATTAAAATCGGGAAATAATTTGCCTCAATTTTTAATAATTTTTTACAAAAAATCCAATGGGCGATTAACATAGGAAATCTTTTTCTTGCATCCACTGACGCCCAGTGACGTCATCACTTTGCTTGCGTATTTTCTAACTAACTATCCAATAATTACAGACACTCCATGCTAACCCAAATTCAACTCTACTCGATACTTCCAACCAGCTATCTCACCCGCAACATCGCCAAAATATCCGGGATCCAGCTAGGGTCTTTCTCATTCTCAACCGAACATTTTATCTTGACTCGACATTATCATCTTAGACTACTCTACTTTCAATACTCATTTCGACTGGTGACCTTTACTTGTCCAACCAAACATTCTATCCCAACTATAAATTTACACTAATTTCAAAACTCAAATCAACTGGCGACATTTACGTACTGAACTCGACGTCAATCATACCTTACAATGTAAACAAACAATGAAGCTTGATAAAAATATTTAAAGACTTTAATATGCTTTTACAAATATTTTAAGAGTTTTAAGGCTTTAATATGTTTTAGAAATACTTTAAGCGGTTTTTTTTTTTTTTTTTTTTTAATCTTTTTGAAATCACAATTCTTCATATACAAACGAATTATTTTTTCCATTAATTTGTTACCAATCTTTTTTTTTTTTTTCCTTCGGGACAAAATCTTTGTTAATATATATATTTTTTAGGGAAGGTATGTGGTATAGTTCTTTACATCACCGAACTTTAGAGGAAATGCATCAACTATTTCTCTAGACATTCAACAAAACGTCTAAATTCAAAGGTATGACATTATTCTGTCACCCGTATATTCTGAAGAGAATGTCATATTCCAGATACTGGTCCTGCCAAAATTGCTGGATACCATCCATCCTATGGCTCTATTACCAGGACCTGTCATTTATTGTTTAATTCTTTGCATCTACACGTAAAGCCTTGCCCATGAAACAGAAGCCCTGTTAGAATTAAAGTTGGCGAAATGAATTACTGCTAAATGGATCTGTGGCCTATTCTACGTATGTGAATATTCCTAGTTCATGCATTATTGTTCACAGCATGAATTATATCTGCTTTAAAATTTCATTTAAATGATTTTTTTAGGTAGATTCCTTATAGGAGATCTACCTATTGCAATGGTTCTCATGACACGACTTCTGGAAAATTTCTTCATATCTTCACCGATCATGACCCCTAGAACCCAAAACCACCCTCCGTTCAAAAGTTTATATATATATATATATATATATATAGGTATATATATATATATATATATATATATATGTATAACGCTTTTTTCCATGTTAAGTTGTGAACACGATAACTGGAGTAATTTTTATTTAAATTTAACCAGCTCAGGATATGTTGTCAGGACAGTAAAAATCTCGGTCGAGTTCGTAGATGGGGTGTCCAGCTCAAAGGGGGTGGAAATGGTGGGGGGTGGAAATTTTCATTTGCCCATAATTTCTTTAATATTGAAAATAGGAAAATACTTCAAATCAGGCGAATTACCGCCTTACTCTAAAGAAAAACTTTTGTATTTAAACTTTTTCGATAACTTCAATTGCTTAAAAGTTACAAGTTAAAAAGTAATTTTTCGACATTTGTGATGAACATTTTCCATAGCTTTCATTGCAAAAATTTATAATCTGATGCTTATATCACGTGCAAAAGATAATAAAAAAAATCACTGAAAATATAATAAAATTTTAATCATGTTTTTAAACAATATAATAATCTGATTTAAAAAAAAAGTTTAATTTAACAGAAAATATGACGTCACAATTACAACAATGTACTGAGAAAAATGAAATAAAATTTTATCCGTGATTGCAAATAAAATAAAAGTTAATAAAAAAATAAGTAAATAAAATCAACATATTTTACGGCTAAGCAGATTTAGACTTAGCTTTATGACATAGATGCTATAATGTAAAAGATAAATGTCATCGTTAAAAAAAAAAAAAAAAAAAAAATCGTGTAAATCAACGCTAAACGAATTAAACTGGCATGGTAGAAAAGGTAATAAATTTGGGGACATTTAGGTATTATCCCTTTAACAAAAGAACTAGGGACGATTTTAATGGATTTTCCGTTGAAGTTTATTTTCATGAAAACTTAAATTTAAATTAGAGTATTTCATTACTCGAATTATCTTATTTTGATAAATAAAATTATACCATTTTAAAAAAATAAAGAACATTCTTTTATTGAAAAATGAACTAATAAAGGTTTTAGAAAACTATTACATACTTTTAAATCTTTATTAAAAAAAATTAATTGTTGCCACTCGACATTATACAAATACATCCAAATCCTGTGTCACATGTAGTCACATACGATAGTTTTATACAAGTATAGATTTTTTGTTTGTACCTGGAACCTGATGGGAAAAGTGCCTGGAAACACTTGTATCTAGTATTATGAAGTCGTGTGCAAAATTTCAGGTCCTTCGGACGACAAGAAGTTGCCGAACATTGAATTGCAGAATTCCGTTACATACATTAATAGTTGCATCATATCAAGTTAATAAAAGTGTGTTAATTAAAAACCATGTTAAACGCTTTAATTAATCATTTAAAAATATAAAATTAAAATAATACGTCAATCTTAATACAAATATCGTTTGTAGTGAATAGTTTAGAATGTCGGTTTAGGCAAGAATTTAAAATTTACGATTGAGAGAAATACGTTACAGCTTCCTTTGACTTTTTATGTTGTCGAAACAAGATATTGGTCTGTAAAGAGATATGATGCTTTCGCGTGGAAAGAAAATATAATGACGCCAAAGCTACCTTTCTCCATCTCCAGGCTCGCCAAATTTTGTCGCCAAGTCAAAAATTTTATCGTCAACTATGAACTTTGGCCGCCAAGTCAAAAATTTTATCGTCAACTATGAACTTTGGCCGCCAAATCACAAATTTCCTTTCTAAGTCGCAAGATTTTTCACCAAAATCTCGCCAAATCATACAATTTACTAAATTCATAACAATTAACATTGAAATTCAGCGGTGCCAAATGTCCAAGGTTAACTAATGTTAATGTTAATGTTCCAGCTTATGTGAACCAAAACAGTTTCACTTTACAATTTTTACTCATCTGACAATAAGAATCACAAAAACACAATACAAAACTTTCAATAATTCAATAAAAATTACAACGAAATAACTATCCAAAAACCGCTACCACTTATCTGTATTTGACTTGACCATAGCAACGCCAGGCTTACCAGAGCTTGACCATAGTAAGATCACAAGTGCATTTTCACGTTTCTATTATTGTTTCTTTTAAAAGAAAGATATTGAACAACAGTTATATGTATTTAAAATAAAAATAATAATTTTTATTTAGCTTGGGTGGGAAGGGGAGGGGGGGGCGGTGTAGCCCAATAGCCCCCTCCGGGATTCACCATTGCTGTGGTTGTATAGCGTTAAGGCTTCTATTTGTTGGATGATTATGAGCTTGAATTTTAAAAAATTGAAACATTTACAAACCAATAAATCTAGCCTAAAATTTTAAGTAAAACCCTTTTGTAGTTGAAAATTAAATTTCTTGAAAACAGAATAGCGACGTAAATAATGCAATGTGTGGCAACAAAGCCATTGGCTAAGTATTAATGCATATGTAAAATTTCTTTACAATTGTAACATTTACGTAAAGGAATCTACCTTTGCCTTTAAGCTTGCCGAAAAGGGATTTTTTTTCGTCTTTCTGCCTCTGTGAGCATGTGACGCGTTTGGGTTTTGACTCCATTCCAATAAACTTATATGATGTTACTAGTTATTCCATGCGTATTTCAAAAACATATTTCTGAATTATCTTGTATGTATGAAAGACGTATTTTTATTCTTTAAATTAAACTGTTTTTATTATTATTTTTATGAGAATAAAAATACGTCAATACTTATTCTAACTAAACGCATTTTTTTTCTTTAAATTAAAAATAAAATTTATTTTTTAAGAAATTTATTTTTAATATAACATCGGTTCTATCAGAGTTAATATCAGAAACCTCTTTCGGCGAAGATAAAAACAGTATTGACAATTTTTTAACGAAAGCTATCTTGAATTATTTAATGCTTTGGCTCAGTTGAATGACTGTTAAGGAAGTTTCATTCTGCCCATTCTCTTTAAAATTAAGAAGCACAATCAATAAATACTTTTCTCAAAATATCGGTTATAAATAAAACTAAGTTTGTTTCGATACCTCAGTAAAATGTGTTGAATAGTTTTCTACTTTCTCTTACCTATGTACATGGTACAGAAAGTTAGTACTATATTGCTTTTTGAGTATTGCTTTTGGGTCAAAAAAATTTTAATTGATTTTTTCTTATCTCGACACGTTTTGAGGCTCCCTAAATACGAAAATCGGGTTTTTAGCGGTCAGTCACCTTGGTAAGAAATGTCCGAACTACTTCAGTGCCAAATTTCAAATTTCACTAAGGGCACACTAAAGCTGTGCGCTATTTTCATCAAATGAAAGCATGACCAAATACCGTGGTATACAGACATTAATGAAATGTAAATGACATTTAATTGTTTCAGTTTCATTATGTTGATTAGATACATAGTTAATTTAAAATAAACCAAACATGCACTCACGTCAGGGAACAGCTTTAGTAAAGGATCCCCTTGTTGAAATTAGATATTCGGCACCAAAGTAACTCAGACAATTTTCGCAAAAGTCTTTATTTATGCAATTGTGATAGCCATTTTAATTCATCGCCAAACTGGCAAAAATAATAAAAGTCGTCAAAAGGATCATATACTAAAGTTGTGCCCATATTACTTTGCAGACGATAAAATTAATTAAGGGAAAATCATCATACAAGTCTGTTCTATAAATTAAAATTAATTAAAAAAAAAAAAAATCTAAATTTTTTTTAAGCTATTGTATGGCGTCAAAACCAGATATTTTTCATGAGACAAGTTTATTATCATGTTTTTATTAACTTCCATTCTTGTTTGTTTGTTTGTATGTTTGTTTGTTTGTTTGTCCAGTACAAATCTTGCAATCGATTTTAACTAACTTCCCGACTAGCTAGATATTTGAAACTTTCAGGACAGCTCAGAACACGGTGACAATACATATTTTTAATACTTTTAGTCAACTGTTTCAGGTCCCGCTGCCTTCGGCAGCGTTTATATGATTCGTCAAAAAAAATTATTTAACTAACTTCCCGACTAGCTAGACATTTGAAACTTTCAGGATAGCTCAAAACACGGTGATAATACATTTTTTTAATATTTTTAGCAAACTGTTTCGGGTTCCTGCTGCCTTTGGCAGCGTTACCAGTACAAAGCTTACAACCGATTTTTAACTATCTTCCCGACTAGCTAGACATTTGAAACTTTCAGAATAGTTCAGAACACGATGAAAATGCATTTTTTTAATACCTTTAGCCAAATGTTTCGGGTTCCTGCTGCCTTCGGCAGCGTTACCAGTACAAAGCTTGCAACCGATTTTTCACTAACTTCCCGACTAGCTAGACATTTGAAACTTTCAGGATAGCTTAGAACACGGTGACAATACATTTTTTTGATACTTTTAGTCAACTGTTTCAGGTCCCTACTGCCTTCGGCAGCTTTATATGATTCAACAGAACATTTATTTAACTAACTTCCCGACTAGCTAGACATTTTAAACTTTCAAAATAGTTCAGAACACGGTGAAAATGTATTTTTTAAATATTTTTAACCAACTGCTTCGGAACCCTGATGCCTTCGGCAGCGTTACCAGTACAAAGCTTGTAATCGATTTTTCACTAACTTCCCGACTAGCAAGACATTTGAAACTTTCAGGGTAGCTCAAAACGCGGTATAATACATTTTTTTAATACTTTTAGTCAACTGTTTCAGGTCCCTGCTGTATTCGGCAACGTTTATATGATTCAACAGAAAATTTATTTAACTAACTTCCCGACTAGCTAGACATTTGAAACTTTCAGAATAGTTCAGAATACGGTGAAAATGAATTTTTAAAATATTTTTAACCAATTGTTTCGGGACCCTGTTGCCTTCGGCAGCGTTATCAGTACAAAGTTTGCAATCAAATTTTAACTAACTTCACGGCTAGATAACCATTTGAAACTTTTATAATCGCTCAAAACACGATAGCAATGAATTTTTTAAATACTTTTATCCAATTGCTCCGGGTTCCCGCTGCCTTCGGTAGCGTTTATATGATTGAACAGAAAATTTAAAAACATGGTATATAAAAAGTTCTTTTTATCTTGTAATTATTTATTTATTTATTACTTTCTCTTACCCATAAAGTAGAGAAAGTATTGTTTTAGGGTCAAATTTTCGAACGTGAGTTTTTGTTATATTTACATGTTTTGAGGTCCCCTGAATAAGAACATCATGTTTTTAGCGAATGGTCTGTCTGTCTGTGTGTTATCAACATAGCTCAAGAACAAATAGTAGCAGAAAGTCCAAATTTGGTATTCAACTTGTGTAGGATATAAGGATGCTACACTTAGCTTTTCGTTTAAATGAAGCAAATGGATCGTGTACAGGGACGCCCAAGAGAATACAAATACATTACGTCTATGGGGGAAAAGGCTGATAAGTAAAGTTTAACATCTATACACTGCATTAAACCAAATTAAACAAATATATAATTTTTAGATGCGTAAAAACATGTCTCATATAGAGTATGGTAGGGAAATCATTCACTGTTCGTTTACAGGGCTACACAAAAAAACTAGGTAAAAGTGCGACAATACTTTTACATTGGGATAAAGAAAATTAATAAATAAATAAAAGAGTCCTTTTTACTTTCTTCTTTATTCAATAGAAGAAAGTATTGAATTCGTAAAAATTTTCGACTGCCAGTTTTCGGCGGATTTACACGTTTTGAGAGGTCTAGAATATGATTTGACCATTTTTAGAAAATGGCTGTCTGAGTGTGTGTGCGTGACAAAAATTTTGTGGCGACTGTATCTCCGAAACTGCTGCTCATAATTGCATATAAATTTATATGTAGATGCATCTTGACCTAAATTAGTGCCTATCAACTTTTCGTGCCAACCGTTCAACAGGTGGCGCTACTATATAGCGATTTCCGCAGTTTAAGGGAAGGCTATATCTCAGGTTCTATTGCGTATAATCAAACAAAACTTAATATGTGAGAAGGCCATTGTGAGAAATTATACCGATTCAATTTAAATGCTTATCGACTAACAGGTAGCGCTGCTATACAGTGATATCTGCAATTTAAAGAAAGGCTATATCTCAGGAACACTGCACAGAACTGGATATAAATTTATATGTAGATGCACATTGACATAAATTAGTGCCTGTCAACATTTGGTGTCAACCGCTCAATAGACGGCGCTGCTATACAGCGATTTCCGCAATTTAAGGGAAGGCTATGTCAGGTTCTATTGCGTATCATCAAACAAAACTTGATATGTGAGATGGCCATAATGAGAAATTTTGCTGATTCAATTTCGATAGGTATCGGGAAATAGGTGGCGCTGCTATACTGAAAATTTCGTTGATAACGGGAAAGCTATATCTCAACTTCTATGGCATATAACGGTACGAAACTTGATATGTGAGATAACTGTTATAAAAACGCATTTTTTAAGATGTTATTTACAGACAATAAAACTATCTTTCTTTGGATATTTAATGTTAATTTTCTTTAAGATGAAAATCAATTATTTGCACTTAAGGAATTTGTATAGTAAAATATAGAATAAAGTCTTGTGATGACCGCAACATACTAGGTTTTTTTTTTTTTTACAACATTGTTTTTTCTTTTTAAATATTTTAAAGTTAAAATGGGATTTTTATTTAATATCTTTTAAACCAATTATCCTATTGAACTCAAAAATACAGTGTTTGATAGATTTTGTCTAGATTAATAAATGTACCAAGTTTCGTAACGATCGGTTGAATGGCGTACTTTGTATATCGAAATAAAATCTGATATAACACATCCATTTTATCAGAATAAAATCACTGTTCAAAACATGTTTTTTAGAGTTGTCGTACACAGTTTGGAGCTATTTGCTTAATATTATGTAGGGTTATTAGAATTATTATTAGAATTATTATTATTATTTACAATATCGGGGGATTTTTACATTTGGTTTAAATGAAGTTCATTTCATTTTTAAACTGCAGTTATTTTATTTAGTATAGATCTTTAAATTGAGTTTTGTCGCTAAAAGAAAATAATTCATGAAAAACTGATTTATTTATTTTTATTTATTTATTTATTTATTTATTTAATTTTTTAGGAACGGAGGACTATTAGTTCAATCTGGATTTTTTGTAGACCAGTTTTATGTAACACCAAAACAAATTAGAAATATCAGTTCTATCGTTACAAATTTGGTAAAAAATGAAAGGGGCAATTTTTCTGAATCCAGGAGGGGGGGAAACAGTTTTTCAACACCGCAATTAAGTTTTTTTTAATTAACTAAAGTATTAAATTTGGGTGACAACACTTGATTTTAATTCATTTCTGTCATTTTAAAAAGTACGTGGCCCAGGTTTAAAGTGAAACAAGAACCCAAAATCATGCAGTACGCATTGATTATTAGCACTTTCCAACTGTACGTACTTGTAGTATCGTATAACCTTCAATACTTTTGTCTACGTTATCACGCAGCAGAGAGACAGAAGGACTGAAAACTATACAGACTGACTAATTGAATTTAAAACCATTTTTACACATTGTTGGAAAGTGTTAAAAAGACTTAACGCAAAAGAAAATCTAGCCGTTAGATTATAATACAGTCCTTAATATATCTGAATATTTTAGTGTAGCCCTGTAAATCTGAAAGTTAATCATATCGTATTCTATACAAAACATTATTTTAAAACATATGATTTATAGAAATACTTCTCATAGAACACAATGCTTGGAATACTTTGAGGAAAAGTTATTAAAATTTGGTTTGTAGAAATACCTCTCATAGAACGCGATGCTTTGAAATACTTTCAAGTGTTCCTGTACACAAACCAGTAGTGGTATTTACTCCATTTTCAATGAACTTGAATAACATATATCAGTTTCAAGTTCCATAAATATTTACAGGAGTTAGAGCACGAAGGGACAGGCAGATGGACAGACAAAAAGACAGACAGATACACAAATTGGAATCATATTCACACTTAAAAATCGTTATAAAATTTTGAAAACGCTTAATGTAAACGAAAGTGCAATTCCAACACATTTTTTTTAATAGATTTTGATGTAACTGGATATTTTTGAATGGCCCTGTAAATCTAATGCTGATTATACTATATTCTATAGAAATCATTCTTTTGTGCATATGAATAACATATTTCAATTTCATTAAACTTTGTGCAAAGTAAAGTTATTAAAATTTGGCTTACAGAAATACCTCTCATAGAACGCAATGCTTTGGAATACTTTCGAGGTGCTTGTACCCAAACCAGTGGTGGTATTTACTCCATTTTATATAAGAAACATCCGATAGTGAACTTGAATAACATATTTCAATTTCATTAAGATTTGTCTGCAGTAAAGGTATTAAAATATGGTTTATAGAAATACCTCTCATAGAACACAATGCTTTGGAATACTTTGGTGAGTCCCTGTACCCCAGTGGTAGTATTTACTCCGTTTTATATATTAAACATCCCATAGTGAATTTGAATAACATATTTTAATTTCATTAAGATTTGTGTACAGTAATAGTATTAAAATATGGTTTACAGAAATACCTCTCATAGAACACAATGCTGTGGAATACTTTCGGCTGTCCGTGTGCACAAACTAGTAGAGACATTAACACCATTTTCTATAGGAAATATTCGATAGTGAAGTTGAATAACATATATAAGTTTCAAGAAATTCCATGAATATTTATGTGAATTAGAGCGCGGACAGACAGACAAACCGAAGTCATTAACACTTTTCAACCTTATTGGAAAGTGCTAAAAATGAGAAGAAAAAATAAATAAAAGTTTAAAATTAAAAATTAATATATAAAAATTTTACAGATTGAAATTAATAGCCTTCCGTACTAAACTAAATTCTGTCTTTAATGTTTTGTTTTTTCCCCTCAATTTTTGTATTTGTTTTAAAGAGGTTTAAAAATTCTGTTAAAAAAAAAGTATTTAATTCTATGCTTATTTAATATATATATATATATGAAGTATGTACTATTTTTTTTTAAATTTAATGTATGACTTCTTAATTATTATTATTATCATTTTTAATAAAATTTTGAATTTTTTAAGCTATTCCCAGAAAGAAAATAAATAGCAATTTGTAAATTATAAACTTACTTATAAAATTTAGTTATTTCCAAAACCTTTTAATTTGCTTTCTCTCAGTATTTCATGGAAAATTTTAACACCTCTTCATCGCCTTTCTGCAGAAGAAAAAAAAATTAAATAATATTATTATACACTATTTTCAATCCATATATATTTAAACCATATATATATATTAAAGTGTCGATAAAGTTAAATAAAAGTACATAAAGAAACACAAGGGAAATGTGATATTGGTATAAGAGACGGAGTGGCATTTTTCAATTATTGTTTTGGGCTTATTATCGTGGAAGCATTAAGTAGATTTAAATCTTTAAATAGGGTTAGAAATGATTCTTTCAATAAATTTAAAGGATTTTAACGAATGCTTTGTTCATCCTTTTGGATTTTGCGAAGGATAAACTCTCTACGTACATCGTTACCGAACATCGTATCGTGTTAGTCTATGTAACAATTCTTTTTATGAAATATAATGTTATTAGTAATGTTATAAACAAATTTCCTCATAGAATAACATGGGTTTCGGTGACTAAAGACAGCGAAAGTGTAAGAGGGATAAGTTGCCTACCAACTGGAAACAATTCGTATATGCAGCTGAATACAAATTTTTATTAACGTTAATTAACCAGAGAAAAAATTTAAAAGTGAAATTCTCTCAAAGATGAATTTTATTGAGTTTTAAAAAGTAGGTGAAATAAAACAAATTTATATCTTTTTTACACTAGTTGTATCCAGTATTCCGGAAAAAATAAGCATATTTTTAAATATTTGGATTCCCCAAAATTTATTTTATTTTTACAGTACTTTAAAACTCTGTTAGCGATATTTAAAAATCTTATATCTATATCATATTTTGCTTAAGGTTAAATTATTTTTGTTTTAAGCCATGATTAGTTATATTTCATTTAGTGTTTTTTAATATACACTACAATTTATTTTAAGTATACTTTTTATTTATTTTAAACTATGATCGCCCATTGGATAAATATATATATATATATATATATATATATATATATATATATATATATATTTCATTTAATTAAGGAGGGGGGGGGAAGAAAAAAGAAATAAAATGTTAATCTTTGAATACCTTAATATTTCTTTTATAATAAATTCATAACTGTATTACAAATGATAAATAATCTCTAATACATTTTGCATTTTGTTTAAATTCGTTAACTTTTAAAACAACATTTGCTTATATATTTTATATCTTTAAATTGAATTTGCAAAAAAATTGGGAAAAAAGAGAGAAGAGGATTATTATTATTTATTTAAATTTGGTTTATTTGGTTTATTTAAGTTTGGTTTGGTTTAAATTTATTTATACATTTGGTTTAAAATGCATTTTCAAGAAAATAGAAAATAATTGGAAAAATATTGTTTTTTTTTTTTTTTTTTTTTTTTTTTTTAATTCCTCAATATTTATATCCGTTTTAGATAAATTTCAGTTTAAAAATATTTAAATATTTCTGTATATCTTAAATAATATTGAGTATATATTAAGTTTCATTTATTTTTTATTTACTGTATGAAATCTTATTTATTTATTTATTTTGTAAAATTTTTGTTTAGTTAAGTTATAGGTGCAAGAAAGAGAAAAAAAGAAAATCAGTTGGTGAATTATAAACTTACTTGTAAAATTTAGTTGCTTCCCCAATCTTAATTTACTTTCTCTCAGTTTTTCGAAAATTTTAACACATCTTCATCCCTTTTCTTTTTCTATAGAATAATAATAATAATAATAATAATAACAATAATTATAGTGAATGAAATACTAATATCATGCAATATTTTTAAACTGAATATATATATATATATATATATATATATATATATATATATATATTAAAACTGATGAAATTAAATAAAAGTGCTGTATCTTTAAATTTTTAATGTAATGATCCGTATACAAAATAAATTAATAATAAAAATAAAACATTGACGAAAAATAAATAAATATAATAATAATAATAATAATAATAATAATAATAATAATCTGGTGTAGTACTCATACTCATTTATCTTATCCTAAATTATAATTAAGACATATTATTACAATTTAACCCTTTAACATTCATTACATGTTTTCTTTTGAAATTTTCTTAATTTATTTCATAAAAAGCTAATAGGGTTATAGTTGATCACAAATATATAAAAAGGAAAAAACTAGTATTTTTAAATTTCGAAAAAAATTACGTTCTGCATTTAACCTGGGTAAATCCAGATAATATTTAATTTAATCAATAAATAACTTTGTAAATAAATTTATAACTGAAAAAAAAAAAAACTCTCAGCAGTTGTTTTAGATCTAAATAATAACACAAATGCATCGTCAGGTGAAAAAAGCAAGCAACAGTGCATCTTCATAATATCAGTGTGAAATTCAAGTCTAATAAAATTAGTGCATTAAGGCTACCACATTACCTTCTTCTATATTTCCCTGTACAAATTCCACTCAGTACAAATAATTTATTAAAATAATCTTCCATGATAAATGCAGACGATTTTCATTTTATAGAAGTAGTATAACATTAAATATCCAAAGGAAATCAATTTTTTCTCTATGTGACATCTTAAAAAGTAAAATAAAAAAAATAATAAAGTAAAATAAAATAAAATAAAATAAAATAAAATACGTACATGAAAAAAAATCGATATTTTTATTTTAAACTATCACAGATCGCGGGTTCAACTATTCGTTTTAAAGATACTCTTTTGAATAAAGATACTCCACTCCCCCTGGGAGTGGGGAGAGGGAAAGTAATGCTTTCATGTATACAAAATATTTTTTCAGTTGACTATGACTATTATAAATAATTCAACCATTCGTTTTAAAGGTATTGACGAGACCTTTCGAAAGATATCCATCTTGAAAATTTACTCCCCTCGAGGGCAGACTTCCCCCCCCCCCCCAAGGGGGTTGACGAGGCTCCTACACATACAAAAAAAATTTCCCCATCTCTATTATAAATAATTCTTGTAAATTTCATAATGATTCTTAAAAAATAATTCCCTTTATGCACATTTATATGAAATTTTATCTTATACCGCCATGTTAAAAATTTAGAAAAAGCGGGATGGCAACTCCACTTGTTTCCCAATTTTTACCAAAAGTTGAAAGTCACTAATTTATGTCAAAGTGCAACTTCATATCAATTTCTATGAAATTCTGTGCAATAGTTCCTGAGATACAGTCACCGCAAAATTTTTGTTACACACAGACACACAGACAGACTTACATTTTCTAAAAATGGTGAAATCGTATTCTAGAGACCTCAAAACGTGTAAATCCATTGAAAACCCGGAGTCGAAAATGTTTGCGAAACCAATATTTTCTTTTATTGAATATAGAAGAAAGTAGAAATTAAAGAGATTCTGCATATAGCTTTCTCTTAAACATCATTTGCTAAATTTTCGAGTTAGGCTACATTCTACGGAACAGAGAAAGAACAAAAGTTTAAAACTCGATTAAAACAAGGAAAAAATATCAAAAATTGTTGCATAAAAATAAATATATAAATAAATATATAAATATTGTGAAATGTTTGACTTTAGTCCGAAAATGTTAAGGTGTAAGGTAAAATCTATTTTAATTATTAAATTTAAGGAGATTATTTTAATATGAAATTTAAGGAGATGGAGGGGGGGGGGGGGTTGTTCTGCCGGACTCTTAACCCCTGTATGAGTGTTGTATATATATTTATAAAACATTTAAAGTTGTTAATAAATGGGGGGAAAATATTTCAAATTATTCCGAAAATTTTTACCCACATTACTCTTTTTTTTTTTTACTGAATTTGGGTAGCATAATGACTTTAAATTGTATAAGCAGTTTGAAGCATACTTACACTTATTACGGTAAATAGAAAAGAAATGCATTTTGAGCAATTTTTAACCATAGCCATTCGAATATTTTTGATGGCACTGTGAACAAATGATAAATGTTTTTCATCTCATGAAAATATGTATACAAAAAATAAATGTTTATTTCATTATATTTAGAACGGTCAAAAATATGTTTAAAAATGTACTATAATTCCGCCTATAGGCGTAATGTATTTGAATACTTTCGTACTATTTGTCTGATTTCAGTAGCAAGTTTCAAGTAAATCACCATGCAATACATTTAAGATAGTGAGTTGTGATTTCTTGATAACTGCTTTTGCAGTGTGCTAATAACAGACACACAGACCAACAGCTAAAAATTTTTAATTTTAATTTATGGAAACTTAAAATATGTAATTATATCAAAAACTCATTTTTACAGATGGCTCACGTAAAAGAGGCCCCGTGAAATACAAAGCGTGGTCAGTGTAATATAAAAAAAGCGCATTTTATGATGACCTTGTTTTATTATGCAGCGCCTCTTTTACGTGGACTAACCTCTATAAATAAATAAAGGTAAGAAGCAATGTTAAGTATGAGAGTCTGTTGTGTTTATTTTATTTAGTCAATAATCAATAAGATTTTTAATACTTATGTAATTTACTGAAACATTAAATCTTTTCTACCCAGACACGTTGTCAACATATAAACTCAACTGTCAGTTGTACGAGTAAAACTGTATTAGACATTCCATATTAAATCTATACTTGATTCTAGTCCTTATTCTAAAGAAGTTTTCTTTCAATGAAAATCTAGATCGTTTTCTTCTTTTGTTACGTATTTTTAAACAACTTAACATATAAAGATATGTTCTGTAAGGCATAATCGCTATCAAATCATTAATCGAATTTCGTAGAACTTTAACATAATACATAAGTAATAATGTTTCAACTGATATTAATTTAAATTTTGTCAAAACCAAGCTTTAGAAGAAAAGAAAAATTTAAACAATTTTAGAAACCAAAATTAAATAAGAAATTATGCTAAAGATGCATTTACAGATAAGTGAAGATACATATGCCTCCAAATGTTAAATAAAACCCGACTTTTCTTCCTGATATTCATTTTTCTTCTTCTTCTTCCATAACACACTTTTTGAAAAAATGTAAGTATAAATTTGTGAACTATAAGCATTACCAGAATAATAAAAAAAAAATATATCAATAAATAATATTATAACGAACATATCATCCAATTTTCATTTATACAGTTATTGACATAACGTAAAAAAGATGAAACAGAAAAAAAAAAAAAATAGAGGAAGAAAAATCAGATTTTAATCTAACAAATGAATGCATGTGCATATTCACTTATCTTTTATCTGCAATGCATTCCAAACACCATTTCTTATGTAGTTTTTTTTTTTTTAAATTTTTTACTTTTGAGAAAATTTTAATTAATAACAGTTTAAAAATTATTACTTGCATTAAAGTTATTTCAAATACGATTAATAATTGATAAAGAACATGCCATCCGAATTTTATGTTCATATGTTTATTTGTTTAAAATTATCCGTAAAAGAATAAAACGGGAAGACGGGTTGTTGTTTTAATTTTATACGTAGTTATATATTAAAAACGGCCTAGGTTTCCTTAGAAAGACCCACACGTTGAGTACTCCACCTAGGCCTGAGACTCTAGAATGTCAATTGCCCTGAATCTACGCAACCGGGTATACAAAACATATGGTTATTCCTTCTATTGCTAATTGCGCTCGTTTGTATGCTCTCCCTAAAATTCATAACGCATTCTCTCTGCTTTCGTCCTGTTATTTTTAATATCAGCACGACTTCTTCTAATCATGCTCGTTTCAAAATCTCAGGGCCGCGGTAGACCGACTAGCAGAATATCCTGCTAGTAATCAGAAGATTTCGGTTATTTATTAAATCAAAAATATGAAAAATAAATAAATAAATTATAAAATAGTTTTAAAATGTTATTATTATTATTATTATTATTATTTAACTTTTTGCCCTTACTCAATTTTGTTTTTCAATATATTAATGCATTTAATAAAAATAATTTTTTTTTAAACTTTATTTAGAACTTGTATATGTTTTTCCCAGATTTTAAACACTTATAAAACATTGTGCTGCTGTAGTCTTTAATACCAAGGATTCAAATGTTAATCGGATCCATCATCTGAAGAAGCAAGCGTTTAAAACGTCTTGTCATAGGCGAAATTGCCATGATTAATTCTTGTTAGATCTGGGTATGCGTGTGTATGTGATAGTTGTAGGGGATTTTAAGAATGCAATGATGCAGCGAAGTGAGATCCTTACTAGAATATCAAGTTGGATGCTAATTATGTCTTGAGAAAATGTACACTATTCCTCATTTCCTAAATCTGGTACAGGTCCAAAAGACGTTTATAAACGCTTCCAGACGGCAAGGGTTTCAGCCACTGCGATATTCTGTGAATGAAGATTAAATGATAAAGTAATCGAGACAGGAACTGAGACAGTACGAATCTGATAGCTCTTACGACGAAAGATGTGATCGTGAAATGAGGCTTTCCTGAGAAAGAGATTAATTAAGAGATACCAATACAGACGAATACCATTAGTCTGAATTATATTAAGTAGTTGTGTTGAGTTGAGTGAAATTAATGTCGCATTAGAGCTATGCTGTAGGCAATCTGAATTATATTAAGGAACTTTTAGGTATCACGTACCATTAATTTTTATTTTCTAAAACGAAATTTCGTGATGATAGAGACTGTATAGGGTATATATAAGTATAGTTGACCACTTTCGTATATTGTCAAAATTGACCTCTTTTAGTGTGCACTAAATTGGCTTTTTAAAAATACTCTGAGCAAACACTTTATATAACCTGACCACAGAAAACGTTATTCTAGGGGAAATAAGCAGTGTTGCCAGATCTGGCGGATTTTTAATTCAATAATCATGAATAATTTTTATTTGTAACGTTTGCCTAATCACTTCGAAGATTGATAGTCTATGTCTATCACGTTTGTCAAATATCACTTCTCAAAATTATTGGTGATTATTGAATAAAAAATCCGACTGAAGATACGTTAATTTGCTGTATGAAATCTCTCTGTAACTTTATCATTTCAATATTTTGGAGGAAATTGGAAAGAGGATTGATAAGTGTTTACCAATGTGCATTAATTTAATAAATGCAAATGAAATTAATGTTTTTGCAAACACATTAGTTGGATCTATGTGCAAGAAATAGTAACCTAATTTTTTTCGTGGAAATAAGTGAAATGTTTTAATGCTGAAATTTACATGCCAATTGCAACTAGTATGTTGTGGCCACCACAAGACTTTCTTCTATATTTTCCTATACATATTCAATCAGTAACAATATTAAAAAAAAAAAAAAAAAAAAAAAAAAAAAAAAACAATTTTTTTTCCGAAGTTTTTTTTTTTTTTTTCTTTTTGTTAAAAGTAAAAAAAAATCGATAACTTTGTTTTAAATTATCACAGATTTATAGTTCAACCATTCGTTTTAAAGGTATTGACAAGTTCTTTCGAATGATACCCATCTTCAAAATTAACTTCCCTCCCAGGGGGGGAAGCGATGCCCCCACATGCACAGAAATTTTTTCCTAGTTAACTATTACTATTATCAATAACTCATATTAATTTTACAGTCACAAGTTTAAAATAACTCTCATTATGTACATGTATACGAAATTTTATCCTATACTGCCATGTTAAAAATTTAGAAAACATGCGATCACAGCGCCACCTGTTGAGCGATTGATCCCCAAATGTAATCAGCACCAGTTTATGTCAGTGACCAACTAAATACCAAGTTTGATTGAATTTCGTTAAAAAAAAAAAGTTTGTTTTCTAAGTTTTTTTTTTGTTAAAAGTAAAAAAAAACGATAACTTTGTTTTAAATTATCACAGATATGAGGTTCAAGCATTCGTTTTAAAGGTATTGAGGAGACCTTTCGAAAGATACCCATCTTGAAATTTTGCACCCCGGGGGGGGGGGGGACCGATGCCCCCACATCCCACATGCACAAAATTTTTTTCCTTGTTAACTATTACTATTATCAACGAGACCTTTCGAAAGATACCCATCTTGAAAACTTACCCGCCCGGGGGGTACTTCACCCCCAGGGGGGGGTGGAACCGATGCCCCCACATGCACAAAAATTTTTTCCTAGTTAACTATTACTATTATCAATAATTCATATTCATTTTACAATCACAAGTTTAAAATAACTCTAATTATGCACATTTATACGAAATTTTGTCCTATACTGCCATGTTAAAAATTTAGAAAAAATGAGATCAGAGCGCCACCTGTTGAGCTATTGATCCCCGAATGTAATCAGCACCAGTTTATGTCGGGGACCAACTAAATACCAAGTTTGGTTAAATTTCGTTAAAAAAAAATAAATAAATAAAAAAAAATACGATTTTTTTTCTAATTTTTTTTCGTTAAAAGTAAAAAAAATCGATAACTTTGTTTTAAATTATCACAGATTTATGGTTCAACCATTCGTCTTAAAGGTATTGACGAGACCTTTCAAAAGATACCCCTCTTGAAACTTTGCCCCCCCCCCTTAGTGGGGGGGGAACCGATGCCCCCACATGCACAAAATTTTTTCCTAGTTAACTATTACTATTATCAACGAGAACTTTCGAAAGATACCCATCTTGAAAGTTTACTTTCCCGTGGGGGGTACTCCCCCCCAAGGGGGGGGGAAACGATGCCCCCACATGCACAAAATTTTTTTCCTAGTTAACTACTACTATTATCAATAATTCATAATAATTTTACAATCACAAGTTTAAAATAACTCTCATTATGCCCATTTATACGGAATTTTGTCCTATACTGCCATGTTAAATGTTTGCATAAAATGCGATCACAGCGCCACCTTTTGAGCTATTGATCCCCAAATCTAATCAGCACCAGTTTATGTCAGGGTGCAACTAAATACCAAGTTTGATTAAATTTCATTCATTGGTTCGCGAGATACAGCGTCCACAAAAAAGTGATACAGACAGACAGACAGACATTTTCTAAAAACTATTAATTCGTGTTCTGGACATCCAAAAACATGTAAATCCATCAAAAAACGAAGGTCGAAAATTTTCACGAATCCAATACTTTCTCTATATTACATATAGAAGAAAGTAACTATATTACCTATAGAAGAAAGTAAAAAGGAAAAAAAGTATTTTGTTTGATTATAACTCGAGTTTTTAAGGATCCGCTTCGCTTACCGTCTCTGGAAACCCATGCCAGTGTTATACAGTCGGTAACAAAAGTATCCGAACACTAGCAAAAATTCCTATAGAAAAAAGTAGAGTTAGTACTGTTTTGTTAAATAGATCCTTGTCGAATCATGTTTTTAGTCAGTTCTTAGTAAGAACATGATTCGACAAGGATTTATTTAACCAAACAGTATTAACTCTACTTTTTTTACACAGGAATTTTTGCTAGTGTTCGGATACTTTTGTTACCGACTGTACCGACTGTAGGGAAATTTTCTTTACTTATAACTCATTAGCTAGAACATATTTTTACTTTCTTCTATATGTAATATAGAAAAGTATTGGATTCGTGAAAATTTTCGACCTTCGTTTTTTGATGGATTTACATGTTTTGAAATATCCAAACACGAATTAATAGTTTTTAGAAAATGTTTGTCTGTCTGTCTGTATCACTTTTTTGTGGACGCTGTATCTCACGAACCAATGAATGAAATTTAACCAAACTTGGTATTTAGTTGCACCCTGATATAAATTGGTGCTGAGTAGATTTGAGGATCAATAGCTCAACAGGTGGCGCTGTGATCGCATTTTATGCAAACTTTTAACATGGCAGTATAGGACAAAATTCAGTATAAATGGACATAATGAGAGTTATTTTAAACTTGTGATTGTAAAATTAATATGAATTATTGATAAAAGTAATAGTTAACTAGGAAAAAAATTTTGTGCATGTGGAGGCATCGGTCCCCCCCCCCCTGGGGGCAGTACCCCCTTCCGGGGGGGGGGGGGTAAATTTTCACAATGGGTATCTTTCGAAAGATCTCGTTGATAATAGTAGTAGTTAACTGGGATAAACATTTTGTGCATGTGGGGCATCGGTCCCCCCCCCCCGGTTGCAAAATTTCAGGATTGGTATCTTTCGAAAGGTCTCCTCAATACCTTTAAAACGAATGGTTGAACCATATATCTGTGATAATTTAAAACAAATTTATCGATTTTTTTTACTTTTAACGAAAAAAAAAATTATTTATTTATTTATTTATTTTTTAACGAAATTCAACCAAACTTGGTATTTAGTTGGTCACTGACATAAACTGGTGCTGATTACATTTGGGGATCAATCGCTCAACAGGTGGCGCTGTGATCTCATGTTTTCTAAATTTTTAACATGGCAGTATAGGACAAAATTTCGTATAAATGTACATAATGAGAGTTATTTTTAACTTGTGATTATAAAATTAATATGAGTTATTGATAATAGTAATAGTTAACTAGGAAAAAAATTCTGTGCATGTGGGGGCATCGCTTGGGGTGGGGGAAATTTTGAAAATTGTATTTTTCGAAAGATCTTGTCAATACCTTTAAAACGAATGGTTGAACTATAAATCTGTGATAATTTAAAACAAAGTTATCGATTTTTTTTACTTTTAACAAAAAAAAAAAAAAAAAAAAAAAAAAAAAAAAAAACAGGAAAAAAAAAATTGTAATTTTTTTTTTTTTTTTTTTTTTTTTTTTTTTTAAAGTATTGTTACTGATTGAATATGTATAAGAAAATATAAAAGAAAGTCTTGTGGTGACCACAACATACTAGTTAAATTCTGTTTTCACATTCAGAAAATCTCCAAATGTTACGTTTTTTTAAAAACTGATTTTTTAGAATTTAAATGTTTTATTTTGAAGCTATAAAATACGAATTTTCAATATGTGAAATTTTTCATTTTACAGTTTCAAAATAAAATATTAAAAATTAAAATAATCCGTTTTTAAAAAAGGACCGTCGATTTAACAGTTGTGAATTTTCTTAATGGGAAAACCAAATTTTAAAATATGTATTAGTTAATGAGTTATAAGTAAACGAAATTCCCCATAGGTTGGGCTTTTGGCGAGGGTAAATGAAACAGGCCCTTAATCGATAGCATGTTTATTTAAGAAGATATTTTATTATCATCTAAATATCACATTTCTAGTAAATTATTAACATTGTTAATATGGCGGAAAATTATTTTGCTACCAGATGCATTATGCATATGCATAGTTATTAAGTAAAAGAAATTTTTTGCAAGAGAATAACATGCACCTTTATAAGTTGTCTATTTGTCTGTGATGACCAGAAAAATCTTGCACCGCTGGTGGGGTTAATTTACAGTCGGCAGCAAATTTATTCGAGCACTAGCAAAGATTCCTATGTAAAAAAAAAAGTACACCTAATACTGTTTTGGTAAATAAATCTTTGTCGAATCATGTTCTTAGACTAACTAAGAACATGATTCGGGAAGGGCTTATTTAACAAAACAGTGTTAAATGTACTTTTTTTATACATGAATTTTTTCTAGCGCTAGAATAATTTTGCTGCTGACTGTACACAGGTTTCACTGTATTTGGACACTCGAATTCTTCGAATATCTAAAGAAACAGTTGATGGATTGCCTTGGAACTTCAGGGGTATAAAGAATGCGTTATTTCTCATATATTTCAGTGAAGGTTTTTTTTTTCCGAAAATATAAAGAGGACCAATAATAAATTAATAGAAAAAAAATAATGTTTGTGATCGGCGTGTAAAAAATTATTCTTGAAATGCGTTCTAGCTGTAGCATAGGAATATGATGCTTAAAAATTATCTTTATTAATTTGTATGAGCATAGCGCGTATATTCACGGAAATATAAAGATTTCTTTAGCAGCAAAGAAATATATTTGTACATTAATTCTTTACAATATGCAAAATATTGAAACTCATGCAATGCAATTTTGGAAAATGTAACATACTAAAGACAACAATGCTGCAATCAGAATATAAAAATATTAAACATCTGATAAAATATGCTCATGTTTACTAAATAATACCTAACTCCGAATACATAAGCGTTAACAAAAATTCCTTTTCTTAATTCACATGGACAAAAGAATTCAAAGACTTTTGTCCATACAGTGAAAATCTGTTTCATTTATAGCGATTTTTCTAGAAAATATTATAAATTCCTTTAAATTTTCATTTTACATCTAACGGTTTTTTGCATTTGTGAAATTCGAATGCAGTTTTAATTAATAAAATAATTACAATTATTCTACATTTTAATTTTTATTTAATTGAAAGTGCAACAAACCTTGGATATGCAAGTGTATGGCTGACTAGCAAAATAATATTACATCACTAAAAGACAAGTATAAACATTACCATTTAACAAGAACTTTAGCTACTACAGTTTTCTAGGAATAAAGATTAGCTGGAAAGCAATTTAGGCAGAACCTGGAAGAGTTGATTTCACGCCGTTATACGATGAAAAATGCTCTCGTCTGCTGTGGTTTTTCTCGAGAAGTAAGGTAAATTAAAAAAATCAAAATATTTTGTTTCTGTTAAATTCAGATGACTATAGAGTATTATGCCTTTCTATGAAATTCATTCTTTTTTGTTTCCATGAGTAAAATTCGATCCTCGTCTCTGCTTGATTGGAGATACCATCATTTACAATTAAATAAATTCAGTCGTGGCTTTGAAATAAAACACATCGTACTTAAAGACGAAAACATTTAATAAGACACTACTAAAAAACGCACAAAACATAGATAAACATTTAGAACACAAATAAATAAATTCTTCTCGAATGACTAGAAACATGCCATTTTTTCCTTCCATTCAACTCCGTTCCCTCTTCCTTGGCTGTTGCCACTCATTTCCTGTCTAAATACCACTTCTAGACGTCATGGAACTTTACTCGTCCCTCCTTTTTGAGCTCATACGTCACAGGAGTGACTATGATGCTACCAAACTTAGAAAACTGTTTCATGATATAGAGAGTTTCTACATAAATGTTCACATTCATGATAATGCTGAATAGTTTTTGATATAAGTTTGTCATATAGGAAGAACACCAACAGATAATACTAAGAGTTTCTAAGAAAATGTTCATGTAGGTACCACAAAAATTCTTTTTAGAAAAAGTTTATAAAATAAATGTTCATATATATAGATCCTAAAAGTTTATATCAAGAGTTTATAAAAAAAAATGCATATATCATAAAATCTTTAGGAAGAGTTTCTCCATATGCCCAAAGAGAAAAAAAAATTAAATGCATAGTATATTCAGCAATAAACAACAACAGCAATATACACAAATAATAGATCTAACATTAAATATCTTACAAACAACCCTTATAATATGCACATGAATTATATAGTATATCACGAGGTAAATTAAATTTGAATAATTAGATATAACTGAAATACTACTATTAAAATATTTTAAGGAAGTCTAGATAAAGAATCGGCATTGCCATGATTTTTCCCCTTCCTATACGTAATTTTTAGATTATATCTTTGCAAAGCTAAAGCCCAACGTGCTAACTTTGCACCGTGTGGCATTGTTTGGGTCAGAAAAGTCAGAGGATTGTGATCGGAAATTACTTCGACTTCTGCACCGAAGAGCCAAGTATCAAACTTTCGTAGAGCAGTCAGCACACTGTAAGCCTCTCGTTCGATCGTTGACCATCTGACTTGGCACGGAGAAAGTTTTTTACTAAAGAAAGCAATCGGATGTTCTTTGCCAGAATCGTCCGACTGAGATAAACATGCTCCTATAGCTTTGCTCGAAGCATCAGTGTATAATTTGAATGGCTTTGCTATATTAGGCGTATATAGATATGGCATATTCATTAAATGGTGTTTCAATTTTTGAAAAGCTGTTTCTTGGGCATCAGACCAGGGAATTTCATTAGGTACGCTTTTCTTTGTTAATTCAGTCAAGGGAAGAATTTCTAAAGCAAAATTTGAAATGTATTCCTGGTAATAATTAGCCAAACCAATTACACTACGAAGTTCTCTTTTGGTGATAGGCCTGCAAATTTTTCTTATAGCTTCAGTTTTTTCGGGATCGGGTGTATGTCTTCCTGATCCAATAATATGGCCTAAAAATTTCACTTCATTCTTTCCGAAATCGCATTTCTTTAAATTAACTGTAAGACCAACTTCTTGGAATGTTTTGAGAACTGCTTTCAAGTGTGTTATATGTTCACTCCAAGTGGTAGAAAATACTGCAACATCATCGATATAGGAACGACAATAATCTTTATGACACTCTAAAACATTGTCTATAGATTTTTGAAATGTACTACCAGCGTTCTTCATACCAAATGGCATGACATTCCATTGGAAATGCCCTGAGTGGGTAGTAAAAGCAGTATAATGTTTGCTGTCTTCTTTCACAGGTATTTGCCAGTACCCTTTCGTGAGATCTAGAACAGAAATAAACTGCGAATTACCAATCAAGTAAATAAGATCATTGGCAATCTTCATGGGGTATGCATCTGGGATGGTATAGCTGTTCAATAAACGAAAATCAACACATAACCTAACAGTTCCATCCTTTTTGGCAACGAAAACGACAGGATGAGCCCATTCGCTGTTACTATGTTCTATTAGTCCAAGTGTAAGCAATTCTTGAATCTGTCGATCCACTTCCTTTTGCATAACTATCGGTATTCTATATGGACGTAGTCTTTTAGGACAGCAATCTCTAGTAACGCGGACACTGTGTCCTTCTACTTTAGCGATTCCGGGTTTAGTGCTGAAAACATTATTATATTTGCATATCACATTTTTCAAACCATTTTTCTTTTCAAAATTTAAATCTAAACTATCAATATGGTCCGCTATCTCTTTAGGGGTTAAGCATCCATTTCCGAATGGTGCATAATGAATATCACCAAAATCTTTATCTTCATCAAATATTAGGCCAACCTGGTCAATTCGAGCAACGTATGGTCTGAGCTTATTAAAATGCAGTTCTCTTCTGGACCCATTCTCTAATTCAACTAAGGCTGAATGTGGTCTAGTGATTTCAACAACAGTAGCTGGGCCAATCCAAGTTTTAAGTAATTTATGCGAAGATGAAGGAACTAGTATTAGTACTTTATCACCAACATTAAACTGTTTATCTTTTGCTCTCAAATTATACCGCGAAGTATATCTTTCTTGAGAATCCTGAGCATATTCTGATGCAATTTCATGTGCTTTTCTTAGTTTCTCAACTAGTTCTGATATATATTTTTCAACTGATGCGGAAGCTGAAGTGGGAATTTTCCTCTCACCAGTCCATACGTCTTTCAATAGTGACAATGGTCCAGGAGGCAAACGCCCATAAACTAACTGAAACGGAGAAACACCTGTCGTACTATGAGGAACTTCTCTGTAAGCAAAAAGTAGATATGGAAGATGCAAATCCCAGTTAGATCCATATTCCTGTATATTTTTATTTAACATATCTTTCAATGTTCGATTCCAACGTTCCACTGCACCCATACTTTCTGGATGACCTGGCGTTGCAAACCTCGGAGAAACTCCAAGAAGTTCCACAAACGCTTCACTTAATTTAGCAGTAAAATTAGTACCTTGGTCTGTACATATTACTTTGGGGAACCCTGTCTGTGTAAATATTCTCATGAGATTATTGCAAGTTGTTTTAGCATTGATGTTAGTCACGGGAATAGCTTCAGCCCATCTAGTACATAAGTCAACTGCACAAATCACATACTTATGTCCTCTTCGAGACGGGGGTTCTAAAGGTCCAATACAGTCCAAACTCCAGACTTCAAATGGAATTTCTGGCCTAACAATGGGTTGTATCGGTATACGATCCCTATAGGAAACTGTTCTGCGTAATTGGCAGGTTTTGCAACTTTCGCAAAAATTTTTAATGTCTTCTTTGAGACTTGGCCAATAAAATGAATATTTTATTCTCTGCTTTGTTTTCTGTTCGCCTAGATGACCAGCCAATGGTATTTCGTGTGCCATCCTAAGAACTTCTTTTCTTTTGCATGTGGGCAGAACAACCTGATCAACATTTTCTCCACATAAGCATTCTGAATGGACAAGAACTCCATTACTAATTTTAAATGAAATCTCCCCATTTTTGGCATAAAACCAGGATTTCTTTAAATCTTCATCATATAATTGTAATTTTATAAAATCTTCTTTATTTCCATTGCTTTCATCATCGGTAATCTCAGCATTAAGTTGAAGGGACGTTGAGATGTTTTTCTTTTCATCATGTTCTTCCTGATTTTCTTTTTCAGTGCTCTCATTTAATTTTGCGAGTACATGATTCATACATCCATTTAATTCTACATTCTCCATTAAAACTTCATAGGCAATTGAACAAACTAGCATATCATTCACAAGTTTCTTCGACACTGCACAAGTTACAGGTACATTGCCGTGTTTCCCATCATCTATCTTTAGGTCAAAAATCTTTAGAGCAGCTACTTCTTTTTCACCGAAAGCCGAAATAATTTGAATTGTTCCATCCCCTTCTCCAAAGTCGGTATCGACCAAATCTGCACGTAAGACTGAAATTTGTGCTCCAGTATCCACTATTGCCTTCAAAACTTTTTCTCCACATTTGATATTAACGTATTTCAAATCATCAATTCCATCTTTAATCGGCATAGAGGTTGACACAGGAATTGGCACCTTAGCAGTTACAACTTCGTTCGTTGTCTTTGGCTTAACGTCCTTAGCTTCAACCACATTACTTACGGCATTACGAGTTGATGTTTTCTTGGAATTCTTGGGACAAACTCTAGATAAATGCCCCACAGATCCACACGTAAAACAAGTAGGTTTAAAACTTGTATTTTGATCAGTTCTTGGAGGAAATGATGTCCTAAATTTCCGAGATGGCTGTTCGTCTTTTTGTTTGTTGCTAAAGTCTTTAAAATCAGGTTTGTAATTACTAGTTGTTCTATGTTTCATATCACCCAAACCGGATCCCTTAGCATTCAATCGTACACTTTCGTACTCATCCAACTTATCAGCTAAAATACCCGGAACAAGTAACTTAGCCCAGTCATCGACGAAATGTTCTCGGATATCACCTGGGACGCGTCTTTTTAACTGATCCGTAATCATAAGATTCTTCAATCCTTCAAAATCATTTACTGCAACTCCTTCAAGCCATTCCTCAAAGTAGCTTGTTATTTCGAAAACAAAGTCTCGCCAAGATCGAGTAGGGTTTCGCTGATGCTTCACAAATTTTTGTCTGAAATGGTCAGGGCCTAATTTAAATCGTTTTAATAATAAACCTTTGATATAATCATAATCGTCAAATTTTTCTTCTGATTCACGAGCTATTAATTGAGTGTTTTTTTTTTTTTTTTTTTTTGGCATAAGAGCTAAAAGAGCTGACACCCAGTTACCTTTATCTAGATTAATTCTCTTGGCTTGACGCTCAAACAAAGTCAAGAACAGCACAATATCTCCATCTCTCATTTCAAATTTTGGAACGATTTTTGTTAAATCTTGCGTACTACTCTTAGCTTCAGAAATCGGTGCTACTTTAAACTTTTCAGCTTCCAAACGGATTTTTTCTAACTCAAATTCATATTCGCGTTTTTGTTTTTCAATCTCTTGCTCTTGGAATTGCTTTTCAGCGTCTTGTTTCTCCTGGAGCTTCCTATCTTCGATAATAATGTCGAGCTGATTCTTAGTAAACTCTTCGTCATATTCTTTTTCTTTGGTAATTAATTTGCGTAAATCGCTTACAGTCATTTCATTCGTGACCTGAAGATTCAACTCCACAGCCAACAATTTCAAATCCTCTTTCTTTGCGCGACCCAAATATGCCATCTTATACACCTAAAATTTTCTGAACGAGAAACTTAGCAAAAATTCCCCAAAGTGGTGCTGATTAAAACACTTTGTTAAATATTGATGGAAATAAAATTATATACCATATACAAAACCCATAATTTATACCTAAAGCAATTGATATCTGTATAAATTTGTTTACTTAGCTTATGAATCAAATTGACTTTAAAAATACATGAATGATATTTTCACACATTAGAAATAATTTAAAACACACTGTCGTGCATATTTACATTTCCTTACGCAATGAAATATAAAATAAAATTCTTTTCTTATTTATCCAATTTATTTTTTATTGAAACCAACACTTTTATTTCATATGAAATGAATAAACAAACATTTCTATCATAAGCTTACTTCAACGTTTATAAAAAAAATAAACAATAAAAAAAAATGTAATCTTTAACACTTTTTATATAATTACCATGTGTCATAAGCATAAACACAGAAAAGAAAAAAAAAATTTACTCTTTCTATAAAATAATGAAATGGAACAACAAAAAAAAAAAATAATAATAATAATAATAATAACGCAGACGATTTTCGTCAACATTAGCTATTTCGTTCGAAACAAACTAATTTATTATGGCTCGTTATTAAATGAAATAAACAAAACACTATTTGTGTAATTTCAGCACTTAATAACTAAAATGAATCAACTCTCATGTATATTTCATATTAGGTACATTCATTAAAATATAAATATTCTAAAAAAAAAATAGATTTTCCAATTTCAGGAACAAAATACGATATTTACTCTTATTTATTTCATCACACAAAATACTTTTGACTCTATATTTCGGACAGCAAACAAACATATATATATATATATGTATATATATCAAACTGAGGGGGGAAAATATGAAGATCTACAATTGTAGATATTTAACAGATAAACAACTCTCTATATTTTTTTTGAAGTAAATAAAAAAAAACTCACATTGTATTAAAATTAATATTCACTGGCGTGAAATATTAAACCTTTATTCACTGCCGTAAATAAATGTAATTAATACATATACGCTGTATTAAAATTAACAATCACTGGCGTGACATTATATGCTGTTATTTACCAGCGTAAAATATAATACACTTAATACATTCACACTGTATTAAAATTGACATTCACTGGCGTGAACTTTATTCGAATGTATTTGAGAACAAAAAAAAAAAAAAAAAAAAAAAAAAAAAACTTAGAACTGGCGTTCTATTATGTATATAATTTTAAGTTATAATATATTACCAAAAATTTTTTTTTTTTTTTTTTTTTTTTTTTTTTTTAACACAGAATTAGCACTGGCGTGCTTCTTATCGAATATTTATTTTGCACTGTCGTGCTTCTTATCGAATACATTCAAAAAATATTAGAACTGACGTTCTATTTTCATTTTATATTATAAAAAAAAAAAACATTTTTTAAAATGTACACTTAGAATATTTGGGCATATACACAAAAGCTCTTACCTTCCCCATTTTCTAAGTATCGTTTTCTATCCTAGTAAAAGGCTGCGCCAGTAAAATTCGATCCTCGTCTCTGCTTGATTGGAGACACCATCATTTACAATTAAATAAATTCAGTCGTGGCTTTGAAATAAAACACATCGTACTTAAAGACGAAAACATTTAATAAGACACTACTAAAAAACGCACAAAACATAGATAAACGTTTAGAATACAAATAAATAAATTCTTCTCGAATGACTAGAAACATGCCATTTTTTCCTTCCATCCAACTCCGTTCCCTCTTCCTTGGCTGTTGCCACTCATTTCCTGTCTAAATACCACTTCTAGACGTCATGGAACTTTACTCCATGAATACGCAGGAGTCTTAATAGAAAATCCTTAGTAAAATGATATACGAAAGTTTTGCAAATTCTTTATCGCTTCGAAATGTGTATTATTATTTCCAATTTCAAAATGTACTTATAAATGCTTCTAACAATGAGGCATTTGGTTACTACAATAATTCACAACTGGAATTTAATTCTCAAGTAACTGAAGCCAGATTTCAGGTAGTACGAATTCGATTGCTTCTAAGATGAATGATGTAGGGTTTGGGGTATCGCTCTTTATGGTAATTTGTTTTTACATTTAGGCTCATTACACTGTCAAAAAAAAAAAGTCCTTTTTGCTGCAGTTTGCTGCCAGAAATTTTATGTAATTCAGAAAAATACGTTATATCAACGTCATTTTTCCGTTGATAGAACGTATTTTTCTGAATTACAGAAAATTTCTGTCAGCAAACTACAGCAAACAGGACTTTTTTCTGACAGTGTAGATCAAGACTTATGGCTTATAGTGTATTCTGAAATGCTACGAACACCCATGTCTAAGCAGGCATTCGATCACGGCACTTGAGAACTGAATGCTAAAGCGTTAACTATTCCGCAACCAGAAGCGAACGGAACGATAATAAATGGTTATTGAATCGTAAGGCTTTCACGAGAAATAAACAAATTTAACAATAACAACAGATTCGCCGACCATTTTTTAATTATTATAGTAATACACCTTATTAAAAGCTCATTCTTATTTGTTTAGTCAAGAACAGTATATGTGAAAGTCATTAAATTTCGATGTATTATTGGTTGTTCAAATATCAGAAATATGAAATGGTCAAAAACAGCAGCGGATCCAGAACTTAACTTTTTTTTTTTTTTTTTTTTTTTGGGGGGGGGGGGGGGGGGGCTAAGATTTTTCAAGGTGTTATTCCAGATAAATGAAAAGTTTACAATTATAATAGTCAGTTGTGAATGTCAGTACTTTTTTTTTTTGGGGGGGGGGGGACTTTAGTCCCCTAGCCCCCCACCCCTACCCCCTCTTTAAATCTGCAACTGTTTAAAAAGTATTTTTACCGAAGAGAAACAATCAAACAAGAAAGAAAAATCATGCAGTACGCATTTATTAGTAACACTTTCCAACTGTAAGTAAAAGTTGTATCGTATAATTTTTAATATTTTTTACCTACGTTATCACACAACAGACTGAAGGACTGAAAAATATACAGATAGACTAATTGATTTTAAAATTACTCTTAGGCATTTTGGAAAGTGTTAAAAAGGCTTAACGTAAAAGAAAATGCAACCATTAGATTATAATTACAGCTTTTGATCTCTCTGAATATTTTAGTGTAGCCCTGTAAATCAGAAAGTTAATCATATCATATTCTATACAAAACATTATTTTAGAATATTACAATACATTTCAATATTTTTATGATTTTTACAGTAGAAAGATTTTTAAATATAACTTTCAAAAAATTCTGTCCTAAAACGTAATGCATTGGCATTTTTTTTCCTTTTTTTTTGTCCCTGTAAACAAACTAGTTATACAGGACCTATTAATGTCAATTTAAATGGGGAACATTCAATACGGAAAATATTTATAAAAATAACACTCATAGAACACAATGCTTTCGAATGCTTTTGGGTGTACCTGTACACAAACCAGAAGAGATATTCACTCCATTTTCAATATGGAACATCCGATAGTGAACTTCAATAAAATATATCAGTTTCAAAAAATTCCATAAATATTTACGGGAGTTAGAGCGCGAACAGACAGACAGACAGAGGGACAGACAGATGGACAGATGCACAAACTGAAATCATATTCACACTTAAAAATGTTAGAAAGTGTTAAAAACGCTTAATGTAAACGAAAGTACAATTCTAGCAATTTTTTATTAATAGCTCTTAATATAAATGAATATTTTTGTGTCACCCTGTAAATCTAATGCTAATCATGCTATATTCTATGCAAAGCATTTTTTTTGTGTGTGTGCATATAAATAACATATTTTAATTTCCTAAAACTTCGTAGAAAGTAAAGTTATTAAAATTTTATTTATAGAAATATCTCTCATAGAACGCTATGCTCTGGAATACTTTTAAATGTCCCTGTACATAAATCGGTGGTGGTATTTCCTCCATTTTATACAGGAAACATCCAATGGTGAACTTTAATAACATATTTCAATTTCATTGAGATATGTCTACAGTAAAGGTATGAAAATATGGTTTATAGAAATACCTCTCATAGAACACAATGTTTTGAAATACTTTCGGGTGTTCCTGTACACAAACCAGTAGAGGTATAAACTCCATTTTCAATAGGGAACATCCGATCGTGAACTTGAATAACATATATCAGTGTCAAGAAATTCCATAAATATATACGTTAGATAGAGCTCGGACAGACAGACAGACGGACAGGTAGATATACAAAACTGAAATCATATTCACACTTAAAAAATGTTAGAAAGTGTTAAAAACGCTTAATGTAAACGAAAGTAAAATTCTAGCAATTTTTTATGAATAGCTCTGCTAAATATAACTGGATATTTTTGTGCCACCCTGTAAATCTAATGCTGATCATGCTATATTTTATGCAAAGCATTCTTTTGTTCATATAAATAACATATTTCAATTTCCTAAAATTTCGTGGAAAGTAAAGTTATTAAAATTTGATTTATAGAAATATCTCTCATAGAACGCAATGCTCTGGAATACTTTTAAGTGTCCCTGTACATAAACCAATGGTGGTATTTCCTCCATTTTATACAGGAAACATCCAATGGTGAACTTGAATAACATATTTCAATTTCATTCAGGTATGTCTACAGTAAAGGTATGAAAATATGGTTTGTAGAAATACCTCTCATAGAACACAATGCTTTGAAATACTTTCGGGTGTCCCTGTACACAAACCAGTAGAGGTATAAACTCCATTTTCAATAGGGAACGTCCGATAGTGAACTTGAATAACATATATCAGTTTCAAGAAATTCCATAAATATTTACGGGAGTTAGAGCGCGGACCGACAGACAGACGGACAGACAAACCGAAGTCATAAACACTTTTCAACCTTGTTGGAAAGTGTTAACAATGGTACACTCATAACGCAGAAAATAATTCGCTAAGGACTCACAAAATAATTTAAAAACATTACGATCTAAAAGATGTATTTATTTTAAAACATTAAAATATCATTGTACAACGCAAAATATAAAGAAGTTAGAATACATTTTTCAGATGAAAGAAACAAATGGTATGATTCCAAATAGTATTTCGCATTGGGCTATACAAAAATATTCGAATTTGTTACAGAAAATTGCAGAGGCGTATTTTCAGTTGTTTTATGCGTTATTTACATTTTCTAATTATGTTAAAAAATATTTTTGACGTATTTATGATAATACAGTAAGCATAGTTGGAAAAATGCTTTATAATCTAAAAGAAATGCATGTTTTTTATCGCTTGCTTAAATTTATATAGTAAAAATAACAGAAATTTCAATATAGAAAGATAAACTATCGTTTAATTATTCTCAAAAACTAAATTAATTTTGTAAGCGGCACCCAAAGTGATTTCCTTTTTTTAAAAGCTGATGTATTTTTAATTATTTTTGTGTCGTAAATATGAATTGTGTTAAAAAAAAAAAAAAAAAAAAAAAAAACTGAATAAAGAATGTAAATATTCTCTTAACTAATTGAAATCACTATTACATCTATTTATTAGTTTTAACGACGTTATTTATTTCTTCAACTCATGATAGTGACAATATACAATTTTCTGTTCTTGTGTTCATTTTAGTAAATTATGAAATACAAAATCATAAAATACACTCATGTCCAAATATAAAGTCAGAACTTGTTTTCTCGTTTCTTTCTTTTGCGCATAACGCTTTAATGGGTGTATAAACCCATTGAATACAAAAGCTGACCAAACCATTACAGATTGTTTACCTTGTTGCCTGCTGTAAAATATCTTTTTACGTATGCCATGCCGCTAATAAACTGCAAAATTATCCTGGACCGTGTTTTATTTATTTTATTTTAATTTTTATTTCATTTTTTATTGCTAAAAACAGAAATGCTGCTTGTCATCGTAAACCATAAGATTTTGAGTCTACTGCAATCTCTTTTCTTGATGACGTTTCTTGAGAAAAGGCTACTGTGATATCTTTTTATGAACAATATTAGCTCGTTTATTTAATCCTTCTATATGGATTGTATTCTTTTAAAATTTCCATTCGTGTAGCCTTGGTAATTCTACGGAATGCGATTTTCTACGTGGAAGCCATTTTCTGAATCGTCTTATTCTCATCACCTCGGTGAGTGACATGAGATCATGGACTTATTGAATACTGCTTTTAACAGATTTTTTATATATAAATCGGCAAACACTTCATATTGAATAACTTTATTTCAAATTATCACCAGTTTGTGCTGATAAGCTATTAGGATATATCTGCGATTTTTTGAATGACTATAACTCAGCATCGTTCATTAAAATTGCACCAAACTGCATATGTAAAATTTTCATCGTGAGAAGTTATGTTCATTAAATATTTGTGCATGTTAACCGATAGGTGTGGCTGTTACATAAAATGATATAGAAGAAAGTTTTGTGATGGCCACAGTACACTAGTTTATTTTGTAAAAGGCACCATGTTGAATGTGAAATTTCGTCATAAAATGTAAAAGAATATCCTCATGGAAAAATTTTAATTTTTTTTCACATGAAACATTATTTACACACCAAAAAATGAAACGAAATAAATAAATAAATAAATAAAAATAAGAACTTATTAATTAATCTCGTTATTTCATCCTCATTTCTGAATTTGTATTATGTATGCATTCAAAATATTGAGAAATAATTAAAATGTTAAAAAGGTAAGAAATAATATAAAATTTGTGTGTCGGATATTTATTATAGGTTTTCATCCATTATATGCTTCTCATTGGAAAAAAAAAAAAGCATATGACACTTTCAAAATCTATTTTAGATTTCTGGAAAGTTTCAATTTATTTAACGAAAGTTTCTTAAAGACAAATTCTCAGAGAAAAAAAAAATCGTTCGTAAACATATCAACTTGTCCATATGCGAAACAAAATATAAATAGGTAATAAACGGCCGAGATAAATATTCATAAATGTCTTCCTTTCAGCATTTTTGAAAAATATTATATCTGTTGTGTTCTATTTTCTGTTTCAGAAACTTATTTATGATCGTTCCTTTCAGGAAAAGTCGAAGAAAAACAAACCAGAAAATACATAAAAATGCAGTTAAGGTGCTAAAATAACGCACCATAAAAATTTGTGTTGGGAAAGTAATGATGAAAATGGGTGAAACAAACGATTTGCCAAGGTTATGTATTTCATTTCATGAACGTCTTAAGATAAATATTTGTTCAATATTCCGCTTCGTTTTTAGTTCAAGGTCAAGTTCTTTAAGTACAGTGCAAAGTAGTACAATAGGTCGTAGAAAACTTAAAAGTAACTAGATTAAAATCTAGAGTGACTCTTGAAATATTTTATTCCGAAAACAACAAAAACCCGGAACTTACAAATATTCACATCTTTTGTAACGTATGCTTAATCACAAACATGAACAAACATGCATATGTTGAAAAACAAATAAAAAAAAAAATTGTTTAATCAACCGGTCAAGTTTTCCAGAAATCTAAACTTTTTTCAACTACAGGTTACAATATAAACGCCATGTTTGGAAAATGCCCAATGGAACATGGGTTCGGTTGTGGGGATTAACGCCGATTGACTACACGAGGGTCTTAGGCCTGAGAGGGTGTGCCCTCCGTGGGGTCTTTCTAAGGGGTCCTAGCCCGTATTTACGCAAGCTTCGGAGAAAACCACGGAAAACTTCGAACGTCTAAGCCGACGAGCGGACCTGGGATCGAAGCCGGCACCTGACGTCTGCTAGCTTTGAGCAGCCCGTTCGGTCGCTGGTGGGTCCAATGGAACATGGAAACATAGTTTGGAGACTATATATATGCTCATTCTCTCCTTATAGTATAAGTGCTATACAAAAGTAAAAACGCTATAAAAACTGCATTCTTTAATTATGATAGAATTCAATAAATATATGTATAGAGAGAGAGGCAGAAAAAAGCAGGGAGTGTCCATGTATGTTGTTAATGATATCTGGGTAATGTATCGATTCATCGAGAAATATCAATTTAATGTCTATATCGCTAAATTTATTTAAACTTCCGCAAAGTCTTCCTAATTTCAATTTTACATCTATATCTCTAAATCGATTTAAGCTTACACTGATTTTTGCTAATATCGATTTTACATCTACATCGTTTAACCAATTTAAGCTTACACTGATTCTTGTTGCCGAAACCTACGTGGAGGCTTCCCTGTTGAGACTCAAAAAGATTTTCGATTCCGTCTGTGTGTCTGTCTGTTTGTCTGTCTGCCGCTCAATAGCTGCCGCAAAAATCCCGTTATTGTCTTGCAGATTGATACACATGCTCATGAGCCACATAGAATTTGCTGTATAGTTTTGAGTGTGTACTCCATTTGTAGTTCGTGTACAAGGACATTTCAAAGTTTTTTTTTTTTATCATTACAGGATTTGTCGACAGGATTTGTGCAATAATCTGCTGATAGACTTGCAAAGTCGCACACACGTTCAGGCTCTGTGGAGAAATAGCTGTGTAATTTTTTATGTCTATACTGATTAAGGATTGTGTACAGGGACACGCCAAAGTTTTTCTTATCAACGGCATACGGGCTTAATTTCGTTTAAAAGCATGTTAACAGCATTATTTTGCAATCAACAAAATGAAGTTAGCGTACCTTACTAAGATGCTTAAACTTATGTTTTCTTCAGAAAATACGTGCGCTTAGGCTTTCTAATTAATGTACAGAATCTTACAAAAGTGTTTTGATAATGTCACGCAATCATCCAAATTATGACACATTTCGAACAATTATTCATGAAAAATGTAGAATAAGCTGAATAATTTTTACTGGTGTATACAATGTTTATGGTTCGTTTACAGAGACACACAAAAGAATTTCATGACATTAGAGCCTATGGACAAATTTTTATTTAAGAGCACTTTAATGCACTTATGCTGCATTGAACATAATGGAATTAACTACATTATAAAGATGCTTAAAAGCATGTTTATTCTAAAAAACGGGTATGTATAGATTGAATAATTTATTTAAGGAACCACATAGAAGAATTCCGATGACGTACTATAATCATCCAAATGATGTCAAATTAGTTTGAAAAATTAGTGAGTTATAATTAATTAGTTGCATACTTTTTACTGGCGTATTATAACTGTGGCTACTTTTCTGGGATACATAAAGGAATTTCGTACTATTACGGTCTATAGTCGGTATTTCTTAAAAGTGTATTTTAACATAGTTACACCCCACTGAATATAATAAAATTTTATCAGAATTTTAAAAGCCTGTTTTCTGTTGAAAATTCTGTGGGCGTAGAGTTGGCAATTAATTTATAAAGTTACACAAAATGTTTTCGATATGTTATATAATCATTGTTGCATGAAATTTGGTGAAAGTATTTATGAATTACAGGGAATTAATACAAGAATATCAGTTATTAGGAATATATATATATCTGAGAGAGAGAGAGAGAGAGAGAGAGAGCGAGATAGTTATAGAAAGGGAGATACAGCGGGGGATTGAGGGGAGCGGCAGCCCCCCCCCTCCCCTCAGAAACGTTTCTGTTTATGTAGGAAGTCAATCGAATCAATATATGTATATATATTATATAATAAGGAATAAATAAAAATCATCTGTTAAATAATGAGCGATGTAAACAGGACTTTGAGGCTCCTGATCTGCAGATCCACTAGTTAATAACAATTTTACATCTATACCGCTAAATCGATTATACTTATATACATCATTGGTCGTAAAAGTAACATTATAGCGCATACATCATACCGAAACCAAAAGCGTTTTATGGGAAGGTGGACATCAATTTAATTTGTTTCCGATGTACTGGCATAAAAGGCTTTCCGGGCATAAAATATCATTATGCCCCATTATGTCACTTTTCAATAAGGTTGAAAAGTGTTAATGACTTCGTTTTGTCTGTCTGTCTGTCCATCTGTCCGCGCATTTATGGAATTTCTCGAAACTGATAAATGTTATTTAGGTTCACTATCAGATGTTCCCTATCAAAAATGGAGTTAATATCGAAAGTTTTCCAAAGCATTGTGTTCTACGAGAGGTATTTCTATAAACCATATTTTAATACCTTTACTGTACACAAATCTTAATGAAATTGAAATATGTTATTCAAGTTTACTATCGGATGTTCCCCATTGAAAATAGAGTCGATATCATCAATGGTTTGTATACAGGGACACCCGAAAGTATTCCAAAGCATTGCGTTCAATGAGAGGTATTTCTATAAACCCGATTTTAATAGCTTTACTTTGCACAAATCTTAATGAAAATAAATTATGTTATTCATATGCACAAAAGAATGCTTTCCATAGAATGCAGTATCATTAGCATTAGATTTACAGGGCCCCTCAAAAATATTGAGTTACGTTAAGAAAGGCTATAATTGGAAATTTGCTGGAACTGCATTTTCGTTTATATAAAACGTTTTTACCACTTTCTAAAAATTTTTTAACTGTGAATATGATTTTAATTTGCGTATTTGCCTGTCCGTCGGGCTTTCCGTTTGTCTGTCCGCGCTCCAAGTCCCGTAAATATTCGTGGAACTTCTTGAAACTGATATATGATATTCAAGTTCATTATCGGATGTTTGCTTATTGAAAATGGAGTAAATATCTCTAATGGTTTGTTTACAGGGACACCCGAAAGCCTATATTCTATAAGCCATATATTAATACCTTTACTTTACACAAACTTTAATGAAATTGAAATATTGTATTCAAGTTAATTATCGACTTGATTCTATTGAAAATGGAGTAAATATCATCCCTAGTTTGTATGCAGGGACACCAGAAATTATTCCAAAGCATTGTGTTCTGCCACATGCATTTCTACAAACCATATTTTAATACCTTTACATTGCACAAACCTTAATGATATTGAAATATGTTATCTGATCCTATTTATATGAAATGTCGCACATTTTCAAATTGATAGCTGTTCATTTTATAATTTAATATAAATTTGCTGAACTAGAAGAAGTTCTTTAATAGAATTTCTATACATTTAAACAGAAGACGCTCGAGAAGATATTTTATTCCCTCAAATCGTCAGAATTATATTTCGTGGCGTTTTTATACTGGTATGCGGAAGAATAAGCCAGTAAAAACCTATGTTTAGGATATTGGGATTCAAGATGGTCGAGGCCATTTCTGAGCTTGTCAGTATACTAGATAGTAAGCACATGGGATTTTCAATTTTCTGTCTGTTTGTTTCGGAGCTGTTTTGAGTACATGAGAGCAAACTGACACAAATTTGATAATCTTTTCAGTTTTTTTTTTTTTTTTTTTTTTCAGTGTAAGATACATAATTTCCAGTAATATTTTTGTTTAAATTTTTAATAGTACATTTCAAAGCATCTCATCGCAAGCAAAACATACCGCGACATGTTTCTCTAAAGAAGACTATGTCCTTAGACATCGTGTCTATAGTCATTGTGTTGTATAAAATTTCCTTAGAGAATAAAAAAGTGATTAAAATTGAACTGACCACAGTAAAATCAATATACTATTAAAAAAGTTGAAGAAAATAGACTTAAAATTTTGATACAGAGAAAATAGGAAAGTTTTTGCACAAGGTTTTATGGTTTCTTTAAGCAATAATCCTAAAAAACTTGTTCAAAAACCTTCTAATTTATTATTATTATTCTTTTAATGACTGCTTAGCTCTTATATGTTTTAAGAGTCTTTTTGCAGACATTTATTTCGATAAAAATTTCCTTTACAATTTTTACTCATAATATAATTTATATATAACAATATATGTCTATATAATAGTTTATACACTTTTTGATGTTCTGTTAATTTTTTGTTAATTTAAGGGACTAGATTTAGAGTAATTATAAAAATAAAAATTGATGGAACTAAGTTTTTTAGTTTAGCACTGATGTATACTGAAGACATTCATCCAGGTTAGACATTATTTCTGAAATCGTTAAATAGTAAGATAAAGATTTTGTCGGAGTCTTATCTACTAAAACTTTCTAAATTTTCTATGAAAAGAAGAGAAATAGGATAAAAATGCCGAATTAACATAAACTTTTTCTTAGACTAATTTTTCAGCCATATGGTTTCTGATTGTATGTTCTGGATGTATTATACAAATAGCACCCAAACTATTGATTACGACACAGGAAATATTATTCGACGTCAGTGCTGTACATGTTTAATAAAATTATTATTTTATCTATACAGAGTTAAGCCTCATAAAGTTATGTCTCAGTTTTCAGTTTACTACATTGCGTACATTTAAGACAAATTATCACCCCTCTACAAAAGAGTATGTATTGGTTTAAAATCAGTGTACTTCCCTTGCTTATTTAAATAACCGACGAATCTATAAAATACCAACTAGTTTTCTTTTATAATGTAAATTGCCAATGACTTATGGTAACTATTCTAAAAAATTCTAAGTGGCTCAATGTCGTAGATCTTTCTGATACATTCATGATGAGGGTATTTCGTATGTCAAAGCACGAAATTTGTAGTTATTACGAATTCATCACAAGAATTCAAACAACATGCTTCTTAATTAAAAAAAGAAATATTTTGTTTATTCTTATTATTCTTATTATAAAATTAGTTGATAACACCTCCTTTATTTTTGTTTTTATTTTTATTTTATTTTATTTTATTTTTTACTATCTGGACCAAAACATTTTCATAAAATGTCCATTTTGATGTAAATTTGTAAGAATTTTAGGGGACACAGTGTTCGATATTAAGGTATTTAAGATGACTTGCAACATTTATGCATTTACGAAGGTTAATAGCTTTGTCCTAAAATAGCGAGTTTAGATTTAAGTATAGTCTTAATTATATCCAGTTTCTCCCATAGAAACAACCACTGTACTTTGGATTTTCCACCTCTGCAACCTTCTCCCAACTAAGGAACAGCGCTGCGTTGTTGCTGTCAGGAATGTTCTAAGAATGTAACACTGAATTTATGAGACACGTGGTCCATGTCTTGGAACATTTATTTCGAGATCCCCTGTTCCCTTCCTGTTTTTACTACTTCTGCAGCTTTCACTGTATGAACTTCTTCCAAAGTTTACAAAACAAGCAAGAGAACAGCCAATTTTCGTCGTTTTTACATCCCATTACATGGGTCTGTTCATTACAACCCTCAAGATAAACTATTACTAGCTTACAGTGATAATATCTATACTAAGCTTATTTGAATGCATTGTAAATATTTCCAGTATAATTTTTATTTTACAAATATATGTGAATTATATGGATAATACAATAAGTGAAAGTATTTCCATTTTTACCCTTTTCTTTATATTCACAATAACAAAGAATGGAATTAATAAAATTTTTCAACATGTTTGAATATATGAAACGTGATTTAATTTTGTTGAAAAAAGTTATTCGATATGTCTATTTATTATCGCAAAATTTGTGTATTTCTATAATTAGTATACGAAATTAGGAATAACGAGCATAATTTTCTGCTTTCTTCCTTATAGTTGTAATTTCTGGCGTTTAATACGCAGGACAAATAAATTCTTTTTACTCCAGAGATTTTAATCAACTGAAAAATTTATATCTGCACCAGGTATTTGAGACGAAGAACATTATTGTATTTTAATTATTAAAATTTCTGACACAATATCTGACCTACAAATTATATGCTGGAAATTATTGTAATTAAATTTTTGAGATCTTGTATTCTGCCATTATTTATGATACGTCCTACATACTGCATCATTTAAAAAAATTATTTCTGCATGCCTGATTCCATTATAAATTAACTTATATAAAAAGACATATATTTATTTTCAACGTTTTTATACGTCCATCACATTTATTGAATTTTAAATGATAATTACGTATACTTTTGATAAATTATGCAACATGTAAAACACCCTTAGCTGGAAGTAGCTCTACGTCAACAATAATATGAGTGTGAGGCAAGTGTTTAAGTTGGTGATATTAATAAATAAACTTATTGTAATTAAATAATATTTTATTTAATGAATAATTTATATAAGTATATGCATAAAAAAAATATTAAATTATGAGAAGTGGAAAACGAACGAAGTCTTACCCAGGGACCCCTTATAACTATGCCGTATTTTTTTATTTATTTATTTTATTTATTTATTTATTTATTTTTGAATGGGGGTAGGATGTGACGCAGATCACATATTTAGACATTACGCTCAGATAAAATATCTCATTCCATCGTGTACTGAAAATCACGCGTTTTTCTTGAACAAAGTATGGAATTTTTCTCAAGTTCACGAGAATTTTAATCATACGATGCAAATTATATACGTTTTGGATTTAGAGTCTATAATCGCTTACGAAAAGGTTAAAGTCAAACTCTTTTCATTCCGAAATGATAAAAATTCAAGTTAACCCCAAATATTACGGGATTTTAATCTGTGTCAAATACACAGAGTCCAATTTTTAATACTGCGTTTCTGTAAAACAAGAGAAAAACATAAATATGCATATTTATGTAACTCTTGTAACCTACTTCTCATTGGACCAGACTTTTATGATTGCAAATTATTTGAAATTAAACACGATTTTGTTAATAACGCAAAATAAGAATGCGGGGATAATTATAAACGTCTATGCTAATTATGTCCTTGAGTGACCGTTTCGGATCATTTGACTTTGATCTATAACGCCTAAAACACGTCTTCTGGTCTTAATCCAAAATGTCATCAACCGACGAAGCGAGCTATCGTCGAGGACATTCCTCATCATCAATTGTTTACACACTTAAAGAGTGGATAGTGGAACAGAGGCATGCGGGTTATTTCGGGAAGCAAGACACATCAGAAATATGCGGGGAAGGTGGGACAGGGGCCATTAGTGTCTGGGACAAAGTTTATTGCCTGTGAGAAACAGGTACCTTACGAAAACATCCCCGCAATGCTTGTCCCCTTTCACCCATTTGGCTAAGGCTCCTAAAAGCAACAAACGAAATAAAATAAAGATGCGGGTAACTTGCTTATAAACCTTCTTTTGTCAATTGCAACTACTGAAGCAAAACGACTGTATATGTCCTGGAATGGCGGTCATAGTAAATTCTTCGGCATACAACAAAGTGTCGATTGCATAAACAAAGAATCAGAAACGTCATTTTGAGTAATTGGTTGCTTTTCTTATTCCTCTGAGAAGAATACGACACTCTATTCGAAAACATTAGTCCCAGACATCACGAAGTTTAAAGGTACCAGAAAAATGATTAAGATAAATAGCTGATTTCATTATTTACGCAGTCTGTCTATGTCTGTTCTTTTTTCCAGTTAAGAGGTGGGACGGTTATATAAAAAAAAAAAGAAAAAAGAAAAGAAAAGAAAATTTTGACCCTCGACTTATTTGGTTCATTAAAGTTGTCATATACTCGTCTCAACTGGTAATTTTCTATAGCGAACAAATATCACTGCATTCTAATTCTGTTTAACATTAATACTTTTAATCTTATTAATTCATTCATTTCATTCGGTAAATATTATTTTATTCAAGTATTAAACTACCATACATTGTTGAGAATTTTAGTTTAATGTTAAATCCCTCCGTGTGTTAATTATCCAATAAACCCCAACAGAGTCACAAATTTTGAATGAACCCAAACACCAAACACCACAATTACTTTCATGTGAACAAGTGTTGCCGTTCCGATGGGGGGAGAATTAATTCACTGGTGCTTTAACTCACGGATTCATGTTCAATCTCCCATATCATTAGTATTTATACCTTCGAGTCAATGTAAATAACATACTTTAGAAGGAAAGGTCGAAATCGATTTGAACATGAGCGAAAAGGGGTTAGGACTCGAACTGAATCTAAGTTCTTTGGCATAGTTTGTTTTTGCTCTACTACTGAGTTAATAAGGTCGAATTCTGACCGACACGATTAGCAGGGAATCTGACTTAAGAGAGAACTTCTTGCAGAAGTATGGTGTATCATTTAACACTAACTTACAAATAATAACAAAATAACAAAGTACTAAAGTTGGCAGAAATAATCAGGTACCAAATGAACATTCCTTTAAAGAAGTGTGCATTTTATTAAGTACCAGACTTTGGTTTTTCTTTCTTACGTTGAAACCAGTTGGGATATTTACAACAATTTCCTAATATTCAACTTCGTTAATGTTGAATTTGTTAATAATTAATTATAAAAATGCGTCTCCTTTTCCCCATTGACTCTCGAGACTGTGCTGGAGGAGTTCGGGTCGCTCGGTCGTGTGAATCAGCTATAAAGCGGATAACACTTAGCAGCGCGACCGAAAGTCCTGTCCTTTCCTACTTTCAAGGCATTAAATAGAGCAAATTAGATGCCAACGCCAACCGAGTTAGCTCGGTGGTAAAGCAGTTCGTTATGCCAAAGAACGCAGGTTTGATTCCTGGTCTGGTCATATTTGCTCTTGTTAAAGTTAATTTCAACATTTTCGTCAAGAATATATGCATATGGCAGAAGTACAGTCAAATAATTTTAGCAATTGCTTGTCACAAAAATTATATCAGACGTCAGACTATTCAGAAGAAAATCAAAGAAAGTAGATTAATAGTTTAATAGCTAATTGGAAAAAAGCACTCTCACAAGATAGATCCATAGTTCATTTCCTAGGTGAAAAATCGTTCTTATCTTTGGAAATCCATAAAAAAAAAAAAAAAAAAAAAAAAAATACAGATTGGCCTAGTCATTCGCAGTTTTCTGCGTTTTATTCTGAAACTCGCATAAATACAGGCATAGACCCCTTAGAAATAGAAAGGGGAGAGCTTTACCTAGGTCTCGATCTCTAATGCAGACCCCCTACACCACAACATCATAAAAATATAAAAAATTAAATTGAAAATTAAAAGCAGAAGTAAGGTCGAAAAGAAAATAACTAATTGAAAAAATATTTTTTTAAACTGGGTTTAAAAATTATTTTACTTTATAAATATTTGAATTTGAAATTCAATTCAATACAATTTTACTATTAAAAAATTAAAAATAATAAAATTAAGATAAAATAAAAAATAGATAGATAGAGAAATAAATAAATCTTAATTAACATTTTGCCAGTGCGACACCGATATTTGATAAATCTTTATTTTTATTTTATATTATTTTTATTCATACTTTTATGAACAAATAAATGAAATTTAAAAATATTAATTATTTAATTAATTATGCACCTATTACATACGTTATAAAAAAAATTATTATTGTGCATATCTTTTAAAAAGACTTTTCTAAATTAGTGAAATTATTTTAGTGCATTTTAAAATACACAACTTCATAAAAAAATGTGAAAATTTTTCATAACACCAATACTTTCTTCTTATGAAGTTAGAAGGAAGTTAAGATGATAATGAATGCCAGTAAATATTACCTTCTAAAAAAATAATTCTAAATTTATCAGTCACAAATAAAAATAATTATGTATTTTCAATACAAAATTTTCATTTTATCCTACTGCATTTATAAATTTTATTTGAAACCTTTTGATAACTAACTTCTTTTAAGTGGACAGTGGACGTTTACCAAGCGAAAATTGACCAAAAAATCGATTTTTTTTCCCTTTCAAATATTACTGTACTGAACGAAAGCTATCGTTCGCAAAAAACATTTAGGATGTTTTGAAGCATGCGTATGAAAGGTAGGTGTGAAAAAAAACTTTAAACGCGTTTTTCTCAAAACAAAATTTTTTACATTTTTGTGCCTTCAAAATGCTCCATGCATCTTAATTTTGGATGAAAATCCATGAAATATATAATTTAGCTTCCTTTTCCATTTATTAATAAAACTTGCTATGAATTTTCCAATCTGATTTCAGAAAGTTTATTAAAAACTAATTAAAAGTCAATTAAGTGCGAAAGTCTGACAAAAAATTAAACTAACTATAAAAAACAATTTCTAAACAAAATAGTATTCAAAGAATTTAATAAATAATAGCAACTTTTGTTTATGATGTATTTAAGAGTGTTTTAAAGACAAAGTTAATACAAAATATAAAAATTAGAACGCATGGAACATTTTAAAAATTTTTAATAAAATTATTTTATTTTTAATTTTTAAAATTAAAATTTATATTTGTATTAAAATTTTTAAAGGGTACTTGATATACTTATAATAAAATACATTTCTACACAAAATATCATATCTTTATAAAAAAAAAAAAAAAAAAAGTTAACGTCCCCTGTTCCCTTAAATATATATATATATATAATAAATAAATTTTATCATTTGTTAAAAATAAATAGGTTACTCATAAAAAATTATATTACGATAACAGAGTTCTGTACTAAAATATGAATAAATGAGTATGTTCAACATTTATTATCATACCTTACTAAAAATTTTTACTCATATAGAAACGTATAAAAAAAAGATTTCAAACACTATCGATGAAAGAAAAGAAAATCACAATGAATCGATTGATGTCGATAATTACAACGCAATTTCGAATAAGCTAGGAGAGGTACTTATTAATTATGAAATATACTTAAAATTTTTAAGATGTTGAAAGCTGCAAAACAAAAGATGAATTAGCTACTGACAGTTAAAGTTACAAATAATCGTACTTGAGGTAAAAGTAACCATGTCGAGCTAAAAATATTACTCTTTGGGACAAAGAAGTTCAGTGTTTTCTTTTGAAGCAAAGTAGTGAAAGCTTGTGTAGAAAAGTACATTTGAAAAACAAGATCGGAGACAGAATAAACTTTTTGTCAACATTTTGTACCATTCAGAAATTTTCTTGGATATCTTCCCCGCCAGGTTAAATATCACTAGAGATCAGTTTGTAATTTATAAAAAATGTACCTTATTCTTTAAAATTTTGCTGTCGTAAATTCTATTATAATCTACTCTAAAATATATACTTGATTAAAATTTGTCAACTGAATATTTTTGAACCAGTCTATGTTGTTTTGTTTATCAAATATAAATAAAACCAATAAAAATGCATAAATGCCAGGAATAGTATTTAGAAGCAAACAGACACTAGATCGTACGCAGTTAAGAATTATAGTTAAAAATAAACCAGTTTTTTTTTTTTTTTTTTTTTTTTACTTTGAAAATTTCTTTCAAGAAATTTTGAAAAATAATTATCTAATAATGATCAGTAAAAGAAAAAAAAAAAAAAAAAAAAAAAAAAAAGGGAAACAGAGAAAAGAAACCAACTTTACAGTAAAACAACTTCAAACCTTTCTGCCAATTATTAGCTGTAAATTTTGTGGTAATCCACATCTTTTAATAGTTCTTCCCTTACATTTATAAGTTAAACACTTAATTTGCTGTATCTTTCAAAGTGAAGCGTAGATTACATGGTGAATCAATTGTATTCTATTTTATGGTCAGTTGCCGTTCAGATCATTCACTAAAGTAAGCAATAATTTAAAGATATTCTATATTGTTACTTTTTAAATTTAATTCTATTTTCAAAATGCGAATTTCAAACACATCGCTTTCATTGCTCACTTTTCCTTACCTCCAAAAACATTCAACCATTGCTTTCCACAAAAATATATACAATAGGAAAGAATGTGGCAATTTTCTAGCTCAGTCGTTAAATAGAAAAGTGCTTCCTAAATCTAGAGAGAAGACGATGTATAGATTCCTGGAGAAGACAAAAAAGCTGCAATGATGCTGATATTCCGAAGTGTGTAAACCGTTAAGAAATGTCGAAGGAAAACAATTAACGAAGTAATAAACAATAGAGTTTAAAAAATTTTCAGTATTCGGGTTTGAACACGTTTCGGCCCTTTAACGACTTACTTAAAATTTACTAACTGCGGGGCATTATCTGCGCCAAATAAAGTGCAATTAACGGCAGCTATTTTCTTTGGTCAGTTCTCGAATTGCCACTGTTCTGACATATGTTAAGTAGAATTATTTTTTATCGATTGTCTACAATATGAGCTGTCATTATTTCACAGTTATTCATTCTACTACACTATTTATTGATTAATGTATGAACTTGGATTTCGAAATAATGAGTTTTTCAATTTAAGATTTATCTCGTGGACTGCGAACACATTTTTGCTATAAAATGTATAAATGAATAAATGTACAGTACACCTTCACGCTCGAGCCTTGACAATAATATCGCCAATTTGTCTATCTTGCCTTTAAGTAGCCTAAATAGTATCAGTGTTGCCAGATTTTGCGACTTTTTTATTTAATATTCACCACTAAATTTTAAATGCAAAGGCTGCCTAATCACATGGAAGATAAATATGTCGTATTATATGTCGAAGATAATTACGTCTATTATGTATGTCAAATACCACTTCTCAAAATTATTGGTGATTATTGAATAAAAAAGTAGCAAAACCTGGCAACACTGAATAGTATGATAGTAAAATTTTTTTGAAAATTCTTCAAATGTAGTCTTCAGTTAATAACTGATATATTAAAAGCAATTTGTACAAATAACATTTGAACATATGAAATAAAACAATAAATTTAACGCCACATCAGTAGTCTCTACCTCGTATAAGTTTAACAAAAAATTAAACTATTTTTTGTTCCATGTCATCAGTGCAAAGCATCCGAGGAACGAGATGACTTGGGCAAAAACGCGGTAAGTGTTTCAGCCACTGCTGAGAGATCGCTCAGGTTGCAGCCTTGAATAACAGCGACTGATGAACCGTGGATGTATTCCAGCTGGAAAATGAGATCATTCTTCCAGAATTATTTTTTCTTTCCCTTGCCGAATGATGCAAGACAATAAGGACATCCAACAGAATGTAAGTTCAAGGGTGACAAGGACATGGTTAATGACAAGGTTCTAAAACAATTTGTGATGGCACTGCAGAAAAAACTCTTTCAAAGAATGTGTCGTAAATGAAGTAATAACGTGTTAAATACGCGAGTTATTTTTCAGGATTATGAATGAATGGATTTCTGCCTCCAGTAGATATTCTTAACTTTCAATTTCTTTGAATAGCCGCATCGATTTTTTGCGATGTGTAAATTAATGGTAAGTTCCAGTTAAATTAAAATCAGGTTTCTTGAGTAAATAACTATTCAGAGATTCTTGAGAGATAGTTATCATTACATTAATCTTGACCTTAAAGTAATTGACAATATTGCTTGAACCAACTTTTGGTTATTACATCAAATAGAATAACTAATCACAAGATGAAAATTGCTTTCATTTTTTGCATTGAAAAGTCTTAAAATGTAACAATTTTTAACAGGCTCCGGCAAAAATATTCACATTTGGCACAGATATTTGTTCGGTGCAGCATAAGTTAGCATGAGAAGAGTCAACAATCTTCTTCAAATTATGAATAAATTAATATATCTATTTATTGCAAAAGAAGAAATCGTTACAGAAATTTCTTCCAATTGCAGCAGACAGTCCCCGAGACCGCAATTTCCCTTTCAAAAGAACAAAATACTGATGTAATTTAGGTTTTTTGGCCGTGATCACTTTTATTAATTTTTAGAATTATCTGCTTCCTATTGGTTGGTCTTGTTGTTTCTCCCTCCCCCTTTGGGTTTTGCCCTGCTTTCAGTCTTGCTTTTGCCTCCAAGGTAGTAGAACATAAGTTTTGCACTTGAAGAAAAAAGGTCACGTCCTTTCGAAAACAGTAGTACTTATTTTAATTTTATGGTATGTGAGAAAGCTTTTAAGTTTAAATATTACATTTTCCCCCCATATATATACAACATTCATCAGAGGTATTATTTTAACTATATGCATATATATATAATTTCAAAATTAATCAAAAGAAAACGCTTACATGCCATACAGAGACGTTTCATGCTTACCAGGCAAACGCAAACAGACAATGAAACAGATCACAATAACATGAATCTATGTATTTATTTTAAAGTAAAACGAATTTAACATGGTCACCAGCACGAGGTATTAAGCAAGTGAGACGCATCACTACGCCTATTACAAATTGAGTGAAGCATGTCGGCATCAATGCCACCGATGATCCGTCGAATGGTACCAACCTGTATGGGTTAACGATACCACGCTGCCTGCCTCGTTCACGAATCCATTTTAGTTAAGTATTTATTGCTATCCTGATTTGCATAAAACATCTTAGTAAGTCGTGTGAGTTCCCTCTTTCAGTCGCATTATTCCTCTGATCATGTTGCGCAAATCGAAAACTTTTCCCGAGCATTACATTTTTAATATGGGGGATTTTTGAATTTAGCCCAAATTTATGAAACATCTGGTATATAAAGCTAATAGTTTTTCTAAAAGGAATTTTTCATACTTTTTCCCCCCTCTAATACCTTACAGGGGTTCAAAGCAGTCTTTCAAAACAAAAGTTTCAGCTCAATCTATAAGGCATTTAGACGCTATCGCACTACAAATAATTTCAGCCCATAGGACATAACGAATTTTTATTTGTGTCCCTGTAAAAAAAATTGTAAGTGCTAGATTAACCAAAACCAATAGGGTTCGTGCTACGGTGAACTATAATATGCATAGTAACTTTCAGTTTATTCGAACAAAGTGTTTAGACGCTATCGTGTACATTCACACACATAAACGCATACATACATACATCACGAAAAATCATGTAAAATCGTACATTTTATCTGCTATTTATACTACTTTTATCTCTAAAAGGGGAGCTCATGTCAAAATCAAAGTTGTAGGTGTACAACTAGACATATCATGGCAGTTACAACCATAAGTTTACAACATTCTACGACCATTCTTTTCTAGGCTATGCGAAATGCAAAATCCATTTCGCAAATCATGACTACAATATTTTTCTTACATATAATGTTTAGAAAGTAATAATGAAACAATTTTATTTAGCGTGCAAGGGTACACTACAACCTCCCCACAAAAAAAAAAAAAAAAAAAAAAAAAAATTATTTGAATACTGTAGCTACTTTAATTAAAAAAAGAAAAAAAAAAATAGATCAAAATTATTTTTAAGTTAAAAAATTTATTTAAAATAACTCTAGGAATTTTCACCCAAACCATTCATTAAACTTATACGACTATTTTTGAGAAATCCTGTATATAATGCATAAATTTCCAACGTATATAATATTGTACTTTTAAATTTAATGTAGCAAAAAAAAAAAAAAAAAAAAAAAAAAAAAAGAAGAAGAAGAAGAAGAAAGAAAGAAAGAAATGCACGAAATAACTTGAAATGCACTTCGAGCTATTTTCTACCATACCACTAATATCCGAATACTTTTGTGTGATCATATAAAAGAACGATGAGTATTTTTCATATCATATTTTTATGTGAAACATACTTTAGTACATATAAAAATGTATGTTAATTTAAATATGTTTAGCGCAATTTAAAGATGTTAAAATGCATCAACGCGTAGTTTCGTCCATACACATAAAGTATTAGAATATTTGCATGCCATTAAGAGCGGACAACAGCTAATTTCGCCGACAATCAAAGGCCGTGTTACTCAATAGGAAATATTTTTCCTCAATTACTCATTTCCTAATGTGTTATTTAAAATTTCGTTTTCGCATTTTCCTTTCATTATTATTATTATTAATATTATTTTATTTTTGAGTTAAATATAATTAAGTGCATTTTTCATATTTTTCAGCTAGAAAATAAAATTTTTAAAAACTGAAAAATCCCTTTTTTCAAAAATGAGTGCTAATTTAAATGTTTTAAATTTTCTGAATGTGAATCCATAGGTAATGAGTAACAGAGTAATCGTAGAAACACGTTCTCGAATGATACACTGGTTTTGGCTGTCATTGAAATTATAGTTATTATCCACTCTTAAACGCTAGATCTTGCAGTATTTTGCACAGTTTTTAAACACTGAATTTTGGCTTCATATATGTGTATATATTTGTGGGGAGGTATGCTGGACATGCAGATACACAGACCAATCGTTAAGAACCTAATTTTCAGATCCAGGGAACCTCATAACATGTCAATTTGTTTCTAAAATTCGACCCAAAAGAATTGCTTCCTTTAACACATATGTGTAATAGATGCTATAAAAATTGAAAACTCATAAGTTAAAATAAACGTGTGCCTCACATAAGCTAATACAGATAATCGTGCCTTCTTTTAATATTCTCTTAAAAATTATTTTTAAAAATTGAAAACTCTCACGAGGAGAATTTAGAAACCAGTGTGAAAACGAAACATTTTTAGATGTACCAGATTTAAAAATACATCAATCATTTGAAAAGTCGGAAGTGTGCACAAATATCTTTAAGGCTTTTCTATTCTGCCGTTATGAATATTTTTTTAGCCTACATTTCATCAGACTTCAAGTAAGCATCCATAAAGATTGCTTGATGACTTATTTAGCAGATTCTTAACCTTAATCTGGATGATACGAAACAGATGTCGGGTCTCCCAGACTTTCTTTGTGATAATTTCGTAAGTCATAATTTTCTCTCATCCAGTAATGCTTCACATGGGAATTTCGGGAGGAGTGTTTCGACTTAAAAAAAAAATTATTGCAGAGATTTTCGGATTTGAAATAATCGCTCGTCAAAAACGTATTTTCCGTTCCAGTAATGAAAAATAAACTTTTTTTTGGTACTTAGAATTATTATGAGATTACAGAATGTCTTTGATGTTGGTTTCGAAAAGTAAAAAGAAAATATAAAGAGAAAGAGAGGGGAGAAAAATGAAAGAGAAAGAAAAACAATTGCGTGCAGCTATTTTTGAACGAAGTAAATATTTTAGGAAACATCCGTTTTATAATGAGAAACTAAAGTATAAAAAATCTATTATATCCATTTAAATATACACTATTAAAAATAAGAGTTCAACATTTCACCAAAAATCTGGTGCCAGTTAGGTATACTTGTGTGTAGCCAATATTTCGGTGTTAAATTTAAACATAAATGGTAGTACTAAAACAGCGAAATGTTTCTAAAGTCTTTTCGATCGGACACTCGATCTTCCGCGGGAGGCAACTTTGCTTCTGATTGCTGTTTTCTTTTCAAAATATAGCGCCATCGCTTATCGAGGTTCTGAAATTATTAAGTTTAAATGAAATGAAGGTTTGCAAATATAGAGCACAAAAAATTGGTTCAAACCAGGTAGAAAGTTTATAAATAACTGTATAATTGATGCACACACACCAAAAAAAAAAAAAAAAAAGTGTTGAACATTAGAACTATAGAAGTCGATTTAGGAAACATTCATTTTATAAATTGAAACTAATGTACGCAAACATTTTGATTTATATAAGCGTACACTAAACAAGAAAAAACGAAATCCTAAATACTTAAGATAATTCTTCTTCTCCTCTATTAAAAATTTTGCCCTCGATTTAAAAAAAAATCCTACATGCAACTATGAGATCAAATGATCTTTTACCACGATTTTGCAAATTATGAGAACTACGACAACAAATTAACATAAAACGAAAGTTGCAACTCAAGTAAACCTTTATGTTCCAGCATAAATTATTGCGAAACCTTACACAAAGTTTTTAACGGTATAAACGATACAAGAAAAACAGAAAGCTTTGACCTGCAGAAGGTTCCTTAAAAATGTGTGCAGTTTATTTTGTCATAAGCGGTACTATACATATTAAAACTGAATGTAGCTCTTAAAATTTACATTTATTTTTCACTTCAACATTTATTTTTCACTGAACTTCAGTTAGAGTGAAGAAATAAATGTCGGATCTTCCAGATTTTGTGTATGATAATTTCTTAAATTATAATTATCTCTCCTCCCCTAGGAATGTTTCACGTGAGAATTTCAAGAAAAGTAAGACATCTTAAGAAATGTAGCAGAAACTTCTCAGATTTGAAATAAATTCTTGTCAAATATACACTTTCTGTTAAAATTTCGAGAAATAATTCTTTTTTTTAGTATTTAGAACTCTTGCAAGATAGTAGAATGTATTTGAAGTTGGTTTCAAAAAATAAAAAGGAAAGAATAAGTGAAAAAAAAAAGCAATGGGTAAAGCTATTCCTTAGAGAAGTACATACTTTCATTTTATAAAGGGAAACTAAAGTAAGAAACTTTTTTATGCATTTACCTCTATGTACATTAAATAAGAAAAAAGTAGAAATCCAAATGCTTACGATAATTCTTGTTCTATCAATTGTTTACTCCGTATTGAACCAAATTTTGGAATTTCTATAACTTTTATGTTGTAGCATAAAAATTTCGTTGAAACCTGACACAAAGTTTTTAACAAAATAATTGAAACAAGAAAATAGAAATGTTTGAACTACAGAGGTTCCTTAAAAAGTTATGTAATTTATTTTTAAGTGTATAAAAGGTAATATTATATATATATATATATATATATATATGCAGACTTGGCCACGCATTGCTGTGGCTAAGTTATACGTTGAATTATATTGTTGTAAACTATTCAATACAGTCAAATAATTATTTACGAATAAAGACGAAAACGTTGCAGCCGGTGTAAAAACCCACGAGATTGAGATTTGAATCTTAGGTCGAAATTTGGAAGCGAATGATAAAAATTTTCATAGAGTTGATATTAAGCACAAATAAACATAAAATTTTGAATTTTATGTTTTATTCATCTCATATATTCAAGTATAGTTTGTAATAAATGTGTAATTTACAAAGTTCTCAGTTGATAACATATAACAATTAATTTCTAAATAAGGTAGGTAGCGTAGATTATTCATTATTTTTAATAATTATATTCATCGTTTTGAATTATAAAAATTTTAAATTTTAATTTAATTCAGCTCTAATTGGTGCACAATATTCTTGGATAACCTGTCTCTTGCTAACACAAATAGATTCGATGGTTTTCCCACACGTGAGCATGCAGCATGTAATTGCCCATGGGAAAAACATGGATTTTCCAAGTCTAAGCCGCAAATGGTCATCGTTTGGCCTTGAGACTTATTTATGGTTATAAGCTATTTTGGATTAAAATGCTAAAAAGACAAATATGTAATTTAATTTTTATTGAAATTCTTTTAAAATAAAAGTATAAAAGAAGCAGATGTTTTTAAAATCAATTTTTATGGAGGAGTGAAATATAGTGCTATTATGGATAATGTGTAATGCTATTATAGATAATTTTATTATAAAATTATCTCATCATTTTAAATATTTTAAAGATGGCAACAGCTGTAGTTATAAAAAGGAAAACAATATGGCTAAGTTAGAAAAATAAGTAAAATTGATAAATATTTTAAAACTTTAATATAGAATATCTTATGAAATATTGGACATTTAAATTAAATAAAGGTATCATTTCTAATTTTAGGCTCAGAAACTGAATGTCATTTTAAAGACTGTATTTTTTAAGAATCATATGCATTACACACAAAATATTTGGAGTAACAAATACTTAATTGGAATCAGTTTTTGCTCAATTACAGTATTTAGTATTAAAGTATCCCCCTCTTTTTCTTTTTTCTTTTCTTTTCTTTTTTTTTTTTTTATTTTGTAACACATTAAAAACTTTCAAACACGCTGCTGCTTGTGCTGACATAAAAAAGGATTTTTTTTTTTTTTTTTTTTTTTTTTTTTTTAACTTGTTTATATTGACGTAAATGACTTTTACGGTAATGCTTTTTTAACTATAAAGATTTTAGAAAGACTCGAAAATTAATATTTTATTTGACTAGAATACAGTACTGAAAATATTAGTATTCGATAATAAGCTTTGCTCTACTCTCAGTTTCAACGTTATGTCAGCAAACGAAATCGAATTTCAGCAGTTTGAATTTAAATATTTATACGGTCCTTTAAATGTGGCCCAGAATAGAACATTTTTGTATATGTGCGTGTAAAAACAACCTGAGTCAGAAAGTTTTATGCTTTATAACTTTACAAATTTTGAGAAAAAAGTTTTTTTTTTTTTTGACTAAGAAATTGTGGGAAATTTGTCTTTAAATATTATTTTTATAATCTTGATACCATATGGAAAAAAAATTATTTGGATTGCAGCAGAAAATCTCAATATTACATTACTGTACATCTCTTTGTCTTAGTGTGTAGGAGTTAATTATTAAACATGTTGAAATGTCGGCCAGACATATGCAGTTGTAATAGTTAAAAGTTAAAAGTATATTTTGACCCAAAATTTGCAAGTTTAAATTTTGTGCAGTAGCGACTTTAATGTCTCTAAAGTTAATCACATTTAACATATCATAAACCGTTAATTACTTAAAGATCAGAAAGTCAAATGAAGTCACTCCAGACTTTTTTTCTAGATCTTTTTTTTTTTTTTTTAACTATATGTAACGTACTCTGAAAACTGTAAAACCGTTAACAGGTTGGAAATAATTTAATACAAATAAAGGGCTTAAACGTATTTTACTTAAGGTATAAAAATCTATATAACATAACATAATTAAAACGTATTTCTTAAATTGGTACGGTAACAGACGTAACGAAAAGGCTGAGAGGTAGAGGTGTTGAGGAATTCAAATATCAGAACCCCAAGTCACAATCATGGTCTAGAATAAAAGCCATCATAGCAGAAGCTTACTATTAAATCAGAAATTTTACCTCACTATATTTTTAAATACGTATTTATATGTTTCTCTTGTTTTCGAGAAATACAATAATGAATTGGACTCTGTATATTTGACAGAGGTTAGAATCCCGTGATATTTGAGGAAAACTTGCACTTCCATCGCTTTGGTGTATTAGAGTTTCTTTAACCTTTTCGCGTAGGCGATTATAGACTTCGAATCTTGAAACTTATTTAATTTGTATGATTAAGAGTCTCGTGAAACTGAGAAACATTTAATACTTCGGTTAAGACTAACTCGTGATTTTCAGTACTCGATAGATATATGAGGGGTATTTTGTATAAGTGGTATGTCAAAACATGTGACCAGCACTGAAAAAGAAAAAAAAAATTGTGACTGACATCTAGAAACAGGATTGTGTCTCTAGTAGAAATAGTTATGTCATTCTTATAAATTCTAGTTCCCTTTGCTAACGAGTTTCAAACACCTCTATTAGAATTCTAGATCATTTCCCTATATTATCGTGGGGTCAAACTTATTTTTAAAAAATCTGGAGTGACTCCACTCGACTTTCCGAATAATATTTATATAAATTTTCAGCTATATTGAATAAGGCGTTTAGACGCTATCACATTTTTTAAAATTTGGCCCCATAGGCCATAATGATAAAGAACTTTTCTTGGTGCCCCTGTAAAGAAACTATAAGTGCTAGATTCACTAAAATCAATAGGGTTCATGCTACGGTGACTTACATCATACATACCAACTTTCAGCTCATTCGAACAAAGCGTTTAGACACTAGCGTGTTCACTCACACAGATATACATACACATACACACACACATACATACGCACATACATACACATACATACATCATCGTAAAAATAATGAAAACGGACTCAGGGGATCTCAAAACGTATAGAAACTTCAAAATCTGAAATTCGGATTTTTGACATGATTACAATACTTTCTTCACTATAGTGTTCGGAAAGTAATAAATGGGAACTCAAGAGGCGGGTGTGAATAACCATAATCTTGGTTTATGATCCATTTCTAGGAAATTAGGCGAGAATTTCTTCCAGTACAAAGGATTCACAATATTCATAATATATATATAATATTGTCTCACCATCTAGAAAAGTTTAGACTAGGAATTCTCAATCATTTCGTCAATCCAGGTTATTTGTTTACCTTATACGCATAGCTCGTAAATCTATATTTCTAGTTTAAGGATTCAGAAAGTGGCTTCTTATTCGTTCCAGATGAAGGTGGTATATCTTTTTTCTCAGTATGCGTCACAAAATGTTCAAAAACAGTATCTCTTATCGTACACCTTAAACTGTAATAATCTGTTTTCATAAAAAAAAAAAAAAAAAAACAGGGCGAGAGAAAGTGTATTAAAGTGCCACGCTAGATTATTTTTTCAAAATTTGAAATCCTTTTTCATTGTTATTAGATTTAAAATACTTAAATGTTTTTAAAATATACTAGCATATTTATTACTTTCAAAATATGTTAAAAAACGAAAAATTAGCAGCATATTTTTTTTCCTTTTTTCATATTTAATGTTTCACATAGCAAATATTAAGAATACTCTTTTCTAATGCTTGTTTTCAAAAACATTTACACTTACATATTCATCTAACACCCAGCCTACCAATTCACTTATTTTTGCTGTTTATTGCTTATCATTTTATATTCATTACGCAAACATTCATTACTTAATTACACACACACACACACACACACACACACACACACACACACACATATATATATATATATATATTCAATGTTTCCTTTTATCTTAATTTGTAGAAACCAAATTAAAAAAATGAATAAATAAATAAATAAAAATTCTGTCAAAGACAGAATTTAGTTTAATATGGAGGACTATTAATTTCAATCTGTAAAATTTTATTTTTATTTTTTAATTTTTAATTTTAATTTTTAATTTATTTTTTTATCTCACATTCTGACCGTAAAACTGGGACGCGTACTTTTTAAAATGACTGAAATAAATTAAAATAAAGCGTTGCCACCTAAATTTCATACTTTCGTTAATTTTAAAAAATCTAATTGCCGTGTCGAAAACCTGTTTGCACCACCCCTGGATTCAGAAAAATCACCCTTTCATCTTGTACTGAAATTGTAACGATAGGACTGATGTTACTAATTTATTTTGGTGTTACACAAATCTGGTCCACAAAAACTGGCGACGACGTTTTTACCCAGACTGAAACTAATAGTCCTCCTAGTCCTAATAATTAAAATAGAAAAATGGAATTTTTATATTGAATTTATAAACTTGTGTGAAAAAAAAAATAATAATAATAATAAAATAAATGAAAATGTTTTTTATAAAACTTTTTTATTCGCTAAAATGAATGAAATTAAAAAATATTAAATACTTTTTCTTTTTTAATTTTGCAACTGCAAGCTGACTGTGGTGTAATAGTTTTTATTGACAAAAGAAATTTATTTTCCCGAGATTGGGCAATTAAGTGATACTATAATATAAGTAAATTTTCGAGTTTTTATGAACGCCAAAAGAGTTTAGTATATTTGAATGAAAAATGAATATATATATATATATATATATATATATATTTTAATTCCCCTGTTTTTAAGTTTCGAGACTTCTATCCCTTTGTGTATTTTCATGTTTTCGCAATCCTTTATAAATCTATAAATTGTAGATTATCTACAGCCTACACTAGCTACTAAGTTAGCCGGCTCAGTGTGAACAAATCTATTTATATAAATTGAAATTGCCTATATATTTCGTATAAAAATCATATTTTATATTATTTTCATTTGTTTTTAACGCTTTTATATTTTTTTATGTTAAGCTAACTTGGCAATCATAGAAATACTCTACAGATATACACTATTAAAACCCGAATAAACTACTACGTCAGAAACGCCAAAGAAAAATATTTGAGACGCATACAGCTGTTTCGGTAGCCTTAAGCGTACCATCTTCAGTGCAAAAAGAATTCTGAATCTAGAGAAGTGCTCGTATATATAGGAGAGGGACCGAATTTAGTTCAACCAATAGGATTACGGGAAAGGTGGGGAGTGTGGCCAATAGGAATTTAGGAATGTTAGCTGTGTAAACAGTAGAAAAATTAAGAAAATGTGGACTGAATGTAAAATTTCCAACAATCAGACAAATAGGGAACAGCGAAATCACAATTTACAAGGTTTTTAAATTTTTTATAAATATGAAAAGCTTCAAAGAAATCGAGTTCATGAATGGATTTAGGTCTGCAAATTATTCTAGCTGAATTAAATTTAAAATTATGATTTTCCTCCCAGCAATGTTTAGAAATAGCCTTTATATATATATATATATACAATATTTATTGATAATCAGAACGTACAGTTGAAGAAGATTATTAAATTTTATCATTACGTACAGTTGAAATTTAAAGTTGATTAAATAATTATCAGTATTCAAACAATTAATATGATTAAAAACAAAGTCCACCCAAATCAAACCAAAAATGAAATAAAGTCATTTTTTAAATATTATTTTTTATCCTAGCGTATTTTATTAATTTCACCCAAATTCACCACTATTGAATGGTTTCGACAAAAATTAATTGTATCTGGTCCACGTTAGAGAAATATTATATAGATTGTCATAAAATATTTTAGCTTGTGCTCAGTTTATTTTTGCTTTTAAGAAATCGAAAGATTTTCATTTAAAAATTAAAACTACCAGTTAGTTAAAAATTCAAAAGTGTAAATTTTCAAATGTATTGAAATTAGGTGCTTAAATGGAAAAGAAATCGGTTTAAATAATAATTCCAGTCAAGTTAAATTTTCAAAACATTTAATAATAATAATAATAATAGTTTAATTTAATTTGAAAAAAAAATCTATTATTTTTAATAATGATAAAAATGCAAAGCACGGTTGAATACTTTTTGCACTGTGATATAGACTACGGAATATTTTAACAGATAGTGTATTAAGAGATATATTTAAAAATTTATAATCGTATGTAATGCACAACAATCAGAACGTAAAAAGTCTCGAAGATTACCATTTAAGATGTTGAATATATTCTTGTTGTTTCACTTTATTTCGTCTTTGTTAAATCCTTATTAAAATCTGTATACAAAGAACGTACAATACACAACAAAATTTGCAATTGAATTAGTGCTGATTCTAGGCTAATTTGGCAAGGTACTTCACCTGGTGGCCCTTATGAACATATTATAGCACCTGGCGGTCCTTTTCTAACCCATTTTAGCACCCGGCGACCCTTTTAAAAACATTTTAATACCACATGACTTTTTCTAAAATTTTATAATATCTATAGGCCTTTAGGTATTTTTTTCCTGACACGTAGCCTTCTAGGAACAATTTTACAGCATTCCTATAAGAACAAATACATATTGCCTATAGATATACACGTAAATTTAGCGATTTAGTTTTGTTATGTACAAAATCATAACATAAAGGGCAGCAAATTACGTAAATAATGCCTTTTTAAAAAATAAGTTGCCCTTTTTATTGAGTTTCCCCTAGCAACCCTTTTATTCTAGAGTCAGCACTAAATTGAATGTACAATTGAATCATCAATTTGAAGAAAGGAACAAGCACCAAAAATGGAAAATTGAGTTATTTATTTATTTATTTATTTATTTTTTAAATTTACTTTGAACTGACAAACATGCCAGGCCAAAGAAGGGAGCGAAAACTGCTTATCTAACGTAAAAACAGGTATCGGAAATATTCATGAGTTTTATTTTTTTCTATGCGATCGCAATTTTGGAGTCACAAAACGTAAAATAAGAAAATGTGTGTGAATTTATTCACCTCAAGAAATCCATACACTGAGAAAAAATTTTTGTAACTATCATCTAGAACCTAAATTGTGGCTCTAGTAAAAATAGTTCCATGTCATCAAGTTCCCTTTGAAAGCGAGTTCTAGAAATCCCTATTAGAATTCTAGAGCAGGGCTGGTCAACCCGCGGCCCGCCGTGTAAGGTTCTGCGGCCCGCGAAAGAATTCAGGAGTTTCTAATTTGACAACTTCGGTTAAAACATCTAAAATTAATAAATCGTTTCTGACTTTTAATGAAAATACCAAATAAGGCAGCTAAAGAAATAAATATCATGCTCATTGATGTTAATAAAATGTTATCAGGTCAATAAATGATTCTTACTATTATATTTATGAATATATAATCATGCATAAGTTTTTGACTGTCTTATAGTTATTTTATGCTGAATAAAAATATATTTAATATACATATTTTTGATTTTAAATCCTTACGAGTCCACTTTAAAAAGAATTACTATATGTATATGGTTCATGCGTTTATACAATACGGCCCGCCTAGAGTTTTGGGTTAGACAGCCCTGTTCTAAAAAGTTTACCTATATTATTGAGGAGTCCAACTTATTTAAAAATCTCTGTAAATAAATGCGAATGTAAGAGGCGAGTTTTAGCAACTATAATCTTGGTTTATGACCCAATTCTCGAAAATCAAGCAAGAATTTCTCGCAATACAAAGGATTCATAATTTTCGTAATATTTAGAATATTGCTTCATCGTCTAGAAAAGTAAAGACTAGAAATTCTCGATAGTTTCCTCTATTCAGCTTATTGGCATGCTTTATACGCATAGCTCGTAAATCTATATTTCTAGTTTAGGAATTTAGAAAATGTCCACTTATTCGTTCTAGATGAATGATTTAAACTGAAAAAAAGGGAAAAAAATGTTCCGACAACACAAAATATAACGTTTTGATAGTTACGAAATTTCTTTGTATTTGCTTATAGTAGTAACTAAATATTTTGTTTAACTTCACACTAATTTTTGTATATTTGAAAATAAAAATAAATAAAAAAAATTCTAAGAAATACAAAATATTTTTGTTAGAATTACAACAAAAATTATTTTGTTAATCTAAGCAAATTTTCTATTGGAATATACTTAAATAGAAATTCTTGTTGTGCACACTAAAATTTTCTTGATTCATTAAAATTTCTCTTAGAGAGAAGAAAGTTGATTTAATTATTATGCAAACTGAAGCGAGTTATATTGTCATGTTGGATGCTTGATCATTTTCAACAGACAAACGATTTGGAGGACCTTTTTATTCAAGCTCTGTTACTATTATTTAAATTGCAAGGGTTTTTGTTATTCACTAGGCAATTAATTAAGACAAATACTTCTATTCAAAAATAACCCTAGGTTTGGATTTAATAGACCAACCAATTCTAGCTATATTGCAGTCAATAACTTTAATATTTTCCCCGTATTACAAAATCCGTAATTTTAATACGGACATAATCTAATATGTACAACAACCGCTGGAAGGCACTCATTTTTCATTGTTTGGCTCTTATAATTATTCTTTTCTAAATTTGGTAAAAATTGTTTACATTGTCAGTATAAAGGATGCAACTGGCGACTTTCGATGGGATTAGCAAAGTAGGTGTTTAGGTTAGAGTTTCAGTTTCTAATTAACTTTATTTATTCTATGAATGAAAGATGATATTTATCAAAATACTATATACACACTAGTCATTCGCTAGCATCACCCTAGCTTCCAGAGGAGAACATTTCGGCAGTTTGTTATGATTCTCTTTCCCAAACCTTCTTCTTGGTTGTATTGAATATGACGACGGTACCAGTTTAAACGGACCGCTCTGGAAGCTGGATTGAGTGGGACACAAACCATTGGTTTTCTCACATACAATTCAACCTCACTGAATCTTCGTGCAGCAGTAGAAGGGCTAATTCGAGTTTCTGGGGCAGCCTGTAGGTCTAAAACCTAATCTCTTGTATTCGCTTTGCAATTTCTTTGAGCCGATAATGACAGAAAACGGTATTCAGATGCAGCTTCTGCTCATGGCGCCCTTGACCAGGCTGTACATTAATTGATACAATGTTAAAAAAACAGCTCCAAACTTTTGATATAACACTTTGAGGGATATTCAAATCTTGGATGATCTCCAATTGTACTTAATCTCACTCCATTCCACCAATTATTCACTAGTGACTTTCACTTAAATGATGCCTTTGAGCCATAACTAATGAATACTGATCACTCTTAAGGGCCCTTTTCACTCACCGTCGTCGAAAGCCGTAGCTAATGTTATTCTATGGGAAATTTTTCTTTACAAATAACTTATTAACTAATACATATTTTTTAAATTCTGTTTTCACATTCTGAAAATTCCCAACAGTTAAATTGACGTCAACGTCAACGTCAACGTGAGTGCTTCAGAGTACCTGCAATTGGTCGCAACCAATGCTTACCTCCAACGAAAAATGAGAAAAACATAAAAATAATTTTCCATAAGAAGGACAGCCAAAAGGGTTAAATTTAGAATTTGATCTCTGAATAAATCGCCTCGTGAGCAGAAATCATTCAGAGTGAAGCACCAGAAGTTTGAAAAAAAAAAAAAAAGAAAGAAGAGAGAAAAAAATATATATTAGTAACTCCTTGGAAAAAAACCTAAGTGTAACAGAAGGACTGTTACGTGCGTTGACCGAGACGGTCTGGACAGCGAAAAGGAATTAAGAGGTGAGCAGGGCGCCCCAAGGGGCACAGGAAGTCACTCAGAGTCCCGCAATAAAAAAAAAGGGGGGGCATACAATTTTTTTTCCTATCCAAAAAGTAATTGAAATTCAGAAGAGTTAAAAGTGAAGTTAATTATGGAACATCATCAAGAATCTCGGTGTCTAGCCAGAAACTAAGTTCTGAGCTAGGTCCGTTGACCAATCAGAGGCCTACAAAAAACCCACGATCCTCACCGAAAGTTTAGAGCTAAAAAAGAGAGGATTTTGTCCTCAAACTGAGAGCCAATCAGAGGCCTGGATATCGGCCAATGAGAGGACACCCCAGAAAACTACACAAGACAATAAAATTAATAAAGAATATTAAATTAAGCCAAATAATAAAAAAAATAACTCAGAAATTAAGATAAAAAATAATTAAAATAATTAAATAAAAATTTGATAAAAAAATAATTAAAAAAAAGTAACATTTTCAATAGTAAGAAAGTTCAAAGCTCGCGACTGACAAAGTTCAGAGATAAGCCTGATACTAGGGTTAGCCAAATCTAGATGAACATTTCGTTCAATCTAGGGGAAATAGAATTTTGGATGGAAATACTAAGTTAAGTGACTCCAGAAGTTATACTCCTACGCTTTTTAGAGACGGGGAGAAAATCATCCCTTCTGACTAAAATAGCCAAAGGCCGTTTTTTACCACGACCGATTCTAGCGTCGTATCTATGAATTGAGTCTAACAGAGGATTTCCAACATTAGGAATGGATCTGTGAAATTTCAATGCAAGTTTCCGAAATTGAGCGTAAATAGGCTTAATTCGGAGATCATTAAATTGACGGACCTTTATTTTTTATATTTTATTTTGAAGCTGCAAAATACGAATTTTCAATATGTAAATTTTTTTCATTTTGAAATTTCAAAATAAAATATTAAAAATTAAAAAATACATTTTTAAAAAAGGTCCGTCAATTTAACAGTTGGGAATTTTCTGAATGTGAAAACAGAATTTAAAAATATGTATTAGTTAATAAGTTATTTGTAAAGAAAATTTCCCCATAGAATAACATTGGCTCGGGCTTCCGGCGACGGTAAGTGAAGAGGGTCGTTAAAAACCACATTCACTTTAAACAATACTACAGAAAGAAATTCCAACATGCATCCATAGCGCACCACAATTATCAATCACCGACTTTGCATATCTCCTGCGGTAACATATGCTCAGAAGTGCAGCTTTATGTTCAATTGTATTTAATCAACATAAATATTTGCAGCATTGGGCACTGGTTGCAACATTAACTTGGTGAGCACATTTTTTTCTCATTATTCTTTAATTTTGATGGCCAGTGTATATTGTTGCTCATTGCATCAGCAATCATATTTTAACACTACGAATTTTCTCCTTTAACATCATATTGATTGCTGGGATTTTTGAGAACACCGGGATAACAAAATAGAAGGAACAAGGCCTGATTACTTAAAAGGCTCAAGGAGCACGGACTTCCCCCTCTAAAATTTAAGAGGAAGCCCCAAAATGACTGAAAATCAGAATCTTGAATTTCTAATTCCAGTTCTTTATTCTGTGACTTACTTTGTTTTTTCCCCAGAAAGAATATCTTCCGAATTGCTATTAACTGTATAATGAATTAAATAATCTCGATACCATCTCGTCATTGTGAGCATTTCAAGCCACAAAGAAAAAAGTTAAAAAAAAAAAAAAAGTCATTCTATTGTTTACCCCCACTAAACTTTATTCATTGATAAAAATCTCTTTGCTTGAAGACCGATCACAGTTTGTTCTGCCATTGGAAGTTGATAACAAAAGAATAAACGTTCCTTGTATGACGTTGACCCTGCAAATCTGGCATCGTTCCATTTCCTAATTAAAATAGAGCGATTGTTCGGAATAATAAACACATGTTTTAGTAGTGCCTGAAAGTACTTAAGAAAAACCACCAAATATTCATACGATCCGACATGTTAACCAAGAACTGCTTGTTTTCTGCACGCGCTCCGGCTTATGGAAGTGTTCGGAAGGAGAATCATTGATGATACCTTGCAGATGGTGGTTAGAAAAAGCCTTTTGCTTATTTTTAAAATGAATTGCAAAATGGTGTTTTATTTTAGGACTGGTTTTAAAAGAGTTAACATAATTGTTTGTCTCACCTCACATATTACTTCAGGATGTTATAAGTTCTCTTTTTTGCAAGAAAATCTTATATTTAGAAAAGTTCTTTTAAGGTTATTCCTCCTAGATTTATAACGCAATTTAAAGCGTGCATAATCATATATTCTAATGTTAAATGGCCCGCAGGCGGCAGAGAATTTTTTCCTTCAAAGGTGGCGGACTGAAAAGTGCAGGATTCGAACACAGGTCACACTCGTCGGCATAGCTATACGGAGATTTCCGTGGTTTTATCCTAAAGTTGAGTGAATATAGACTAAAACTATTTTTAAAAGAACCACAGAGAACATTCCACCCAGACCTAGATCCCACCATGCGATAATAAATCGTTAACTCCACGGTAACACCATTCCAGTTGAAACATTGATTGTCAAAATTTATTTTCCAATCTATTCCGACTTAAGAATTTTAACTCTCCATATAAAATTACAATAAAGGCAATCCACCAATAATATATCCAGACATTTCTGGGGCGGCATCTGGTGGCACGAGGCGCTGGGTGCCTCCTCTTTGACTGCAACCACTCTTCACTCCTGGCTTTGCTCCTCTAATAGGTTCAAGTGAGTTTCCAGGACATGGCCTAGCCGGTGAGCAGCTAGGTCGAACAGTTTTCGGGGGCCTCTCCCTCCGCTGACTTTTTTGGGCCCGTGCCCCTGTCTGCGGATCTGTTGGAAATGATGTTTTTTTTCCCTGGGGGCCCCGTCTCCTGGGCTTGCCCTGGGACTTGGGTCACGCTCTAAACCGAAAAGGTGAGCGGCCTCCAGTGGCAGTAACCTCTGTTTTCATGTAATCTCATGTATCAGGCAAACACTGCTGCCTGAAAAAAAATGGTTACGACGCTCTAGAGCGTCGTAAAACCCACTCAACCTTAATCTCGCTATATTTATTCGCTTACTTGCCATCTTCTTGCTATAGCTATAATAGACTATCCTACGTCGTGAATTATGTCTTTTTACTTTCTTCTGTATTCAACAGAAGAAAGTATTCGATTCGAAAAAAAAAATTTGACTTCAGGTTTTCGATGGATTTACATGTTTTCAGAGAACCAGAACATGATTTGACCATTTTTAGAAAATGTCTATCTGTGTGTGACAAAACTTTTGTTCCAACTTATCCCGGGAACTATTGCACTGCACAGAATTACATATGAATTTATATGCAGCTGCACCATGACATAAATTAGTGCATATTACTTTTTGGTGAAAATCGTCCAACAGGTAGCGTTGCCATTCGGATTTTTCTGAATTTTTAACTTGGCGGTATAGGACAAAATTTCTTATCAATGTACACAATAAGAATTATTTTTAACAAATCATTATAAAATTAAAAGAATTATTTATTAAAGAAAAAAAAAAAAATGGACACATTGGAGCAACGCTTCTTAACTTGGAATGAAGTTTCCCCCGAGGGGGGCAAATATTCGATATGGGTATCTTTTAAAACAACTCGTCAATATCTTTAAAACGAATAGTTGAACTATTTATATATGATAATTTGAATCAAAGGTTTCCTTTTTTTTTCATTTTTAACAAACCATAAAGAGGAAAAAAAAAAAATTTTTTTAAGATATCGCTAGTGAATATGAAATTGACTTTCTTTGGACATTAAGTGTTATATTTCTATTAGAAAGAAATCCTCTGCATTCATCACGGAAATTAATTTTAATGACTAAAAGTTTCAATAAAATTATTTGTATTGAATGAATTTGTATAGAAAAAATATAGAAGAAAGATATGTGTGCAAGGCATGTGACCTGAGTAGCAGGGGGCTATAAAACTCGCCCTAAAAATGCCATTTAGCCTTTTATGCCCTAAAAACGGTATCACATAATGCAAACTGCTATATTAATTCCATGAACAGGTATATGTGTACCAGTGTTTATTGGTGCACAGTGTGAGGGGGAGGTGGGCTCACGAAATAATGTGTGCCCCGGGCCTCACATTAAGTTAATCACGGTCTGTTTGTGTCAAGGTTAGATTAACTTCGTGTGAGGCTCGGGGCAAACATACTTTTGTGGGCCCCACACCCCACCATTCGTACTTTGCATCAACCAGCAAAGGTACATATATACCTGTATATGAGACTAAAATGACAGAATTTTGCATTTGACCATACCATTTCTGTCATTTTTAGAGGCAAAATGGCATTTTCAGGACCAGTTTTAGGGCCCTTTGTTACTCAGGGCCAGGGGCACATGCCCCATTCAACCCTGTGTTAATCAGGCCCTGGTTTGTGTGTGCGCATGTGCTTTTTTTGTGTATGCGTATTCGGTGACCTTGTATTAGAAATATGACCCCCCCCCCTTCGCCGAAAGAAAATCCTGGCTACGGCCTTGGTCTTACTTATTTTCAGAACGAATGGTTTGCGTAATGATGTCCTATTTTATGTGTAGTTTTAAGGGGAATATAGCATTAAATTTCTGAAATAATAATAATATATAGATATATTGACTTGGGACACGTTTTTGCTTAAATCATGAAACCAATTCAGCTTTTATTTATTTATTTTTTCCTGGTAATAAAAGGACTTCTAGGAAGATATTGTATTACTCCGACCCTAATTATAGATAAGTACATTTTTTTATCCTTTATACTATTTTAAATATTATTAAATTTCTTTTTATTATTAATTATAATCATTTTACCTTTTATTTTATTTATTTATTTTTTTTTTTTTTTAACTTTTCCTTTAATTTAGCGAAATTGTTTGACCATAATTTGGCGGGTTTTAGCGGTGGTCGAGAAAGAAAATTGGTGATAATTATATTACTCCTATTCTTTTAAATTAACATTCATTAACGGTGAATTGGGCGGTTAGACTCCTCCCCCCACCTCACACACACACACATATACACACAAATCCCGGGCTAAAAAATAACAAAAGAAAGAAAAGGAAAAAAATAGAAATGCATTATTGCGATTGTGACACTTTTATTTTTTCTGTTTCTTCTCCATTATTTTATTCATTTCCCCAAACCAAAGAATAAAAATTTATTTTCTTTATTTCAATGAATTGTTTTACTAACAGCATCATTTTAGAGCGTTAGTTTCAATAAACTTGGGCCTTTTTTTTTTTTTTTTATTATAATTTATGTGTTCTTTGTTCAATATATACTTATTAGTTGTTGTTAAGAATTGTGCATAAAGATTCAGCAATTTTTTTCCCTAAGTAATAAAATTAAATTATTAATTAACACTTTTATACCATCCATAAAAAATCCTTAGAGATGATAGTAGTAAAATTAATTTTATTTTTATAACTATTAATAATATTAATATTTATTTATAACATATGAACAATAATAATTCCTTTTTATAATATATTCTGATTAAAAGATGATTTGTTTCATGTTATCGAGTAAAAACTCATGAAGTGAACTTAAAAACTAAAAGTACTACGAATATAGTTACATAAAATAGGAACTAACATTTTCTTTACGTGTGATAATATTAAATTATTAATTATTACTTCAACTCTCCGAATCATGTTGGATTTTGTTAAATACCAATTATTATTATATTTTTAAAGGTATATAGAAGAAGACCGATATAAAGGAGTATAGCAAATAACTTTTTTTTTTTTACTTTCCCAATAGTGTATACTAAGTAAAAAAAGTATTGTAATCATGAAAAAATGCGATTATAGAATTTTATGCGATTATAGAATTTTATGAATATATATGCTTTGAGGTCTCCTGAGTTAATTTTCGCTATTTTTACACTGATGTATGCATATATACATAGACATGCTAACTATGCTAGTTTATCCGTAATGGTATTAGGCCCCACCTTTTTTTCACACCAGAATATCTGTAGAGTAATATTTAGCAATATGTTCTCATGATTAAATAAGAAGACTATTGCTCTACAACTATTCTGATGTGAAAAAAAGGCGGGCTTAATACCATTACGGATAAACTAGCATAGTTAGCAGGTCTATATATATATATATATATGGGTGAGAGAGAGTGAAAACGGTAATGTCTAAACTCTGCATTTGATTCAGCTCAAATTTGGTAGGTATGTTATAGATAGTATTTGCAATTTTTTTTTCGGAAAAACCCGCGTAAAAAACTATGACAAAAAGAAATGGAAAAAACAGGTAATCAATCATACAGGTTGCAACTTTGTGAGATCAAATAAATGCGTTTTGCTTATAGGTATATTTTTATCTTTAGTAAATTTCATTAGACCTAAAGAAATAATTATACATGCTAACTTAATAACTATGGCAGTTTTTTAGCCAAAATCAAATCGCGCGCAAAAATATACAAACTCGTTTAAACACCCAATTTCAATTTAATGAGCACAATTTTTTTATTACGTTAAATTTTTTAACTGATGGTTGATAGTAGGGGTCACTTATCTACTTTAGAATATTAAACTTATTTTACAGATTATTTAAACAAAAGAGAAAAGATTAAAAGTGGTACTTTTAATTTACATACATTTAAGTAAAAAAAGGAACTAATATACAATAATTTACTGTATTACAAAATGTCATCAAAATCCTCATTTCCGTTACTACAGAGTAGCATGGCATAGCAAAAAAAAAAAAAAAAATTATTAGAAGGAAGAAGTTGCAACCGGTTAATTCAGAATGGATGAATGCAAAATAAGAAAAAATATTTGGCATACTGCAGAACTTGCAGTAGATTTTAAAACCTTTTCGATAGACACACAGAGTTTGTTGAGTATCAGCTCGGAGCTTATTACAAAGGACTACATTTTAAATATATATATATATATATATATATATATATATATATGAAAGGATAAAAAAAATCAAGATTTTAAATTATTATTTTAAATTAATATTAAGTGATAACTTAATTTAAAAACAGTTTTAACAGGAATTCTATTCTAGAGTCCAAGTAAAATTGTTTTTGCAGTAGAACACGACAGAACGCGGGAATCAGATTTGAGAACAAGTTTTAGAATAAAAATTATGCAATCGTCAATTTTAACGGAAAAACATTGCGGAAAACTTAATCCCAGATGTCAGGGATAACCAATGATAAAATGTAGGGGGATCTAGATCAGCTAACTATCCAATAAGAATTCATATGAAGAGTGGGTTTGCGTCGAAATGAGCGGTATTTAAACTGGAACGCACGAGAAATCGTAGCTTTTTCCGATATTCACTTGCCTAATAAACTCACGTTTAATTAATACTTTATCATGTAAAGCTAACTAACTAGAATCGTGACCCTTCGGGGTTCGTGGCTGGCGAATTGCTGACCATCGGCATTGTTTCCGGAAATATCCGCTCATGATGTCTCATACTCGGCCCATGACTGTATCTCCATGACTGCGTCCTTCAACTTAATAAAGGATTATTAGTTTAGCTGATGGACCCCTTCTTTGCTTTATGTTTGGACACCCATCTTCTTTTTATTATTACATATATATTGATGAAAAATGTGTGATTAATGAAATATGTGGAAGGGGGGGGGGGGTAAAATATAATATTTTGGCTAAAAATTATGTAACTACACTGAGAAAAAATTCTGTAACTGACATCTAGAATCTAAATTGTGACTCTAGAAAAAATAGTTCCATGTCATCCTTATAAATTCTAGTTCCCATAGAAAGCGAGTTCTAGAAATCCCTATTAGAATTCTTGAGAGTTTGTCTGTATTATCGAGGTCAAACCTATTTGAAAATATCTCTAAATAAATACGAACACAAGAGGTGGGTTCCAGCAACTATAATCTTGGTTTATTACCCAATTCTAGAAAATCAAGCGAGAATTTCCCCCAATACAGAATATTCAGAATATTGTTTCCCCATTTAGAAATGTGTAGACTAGAAATTCTCGATCATTTTGCCTATTCAGTTTATTGGCGTGTCTTATGCGCATAGCTCGGAAATCTATATTTCTAGTTAAGGGCTTTAGAAAATGGCCACTTATTCATTCTAGATGAAGGCGGTATATTTTTTTTTTCTCAGTGTATTATCATTTACACTTCTTCAGCATGTGATAATAATATGAGATAGTATATCTGTATACGTGTTGTGTTGTGGGTTAATGTTAAATGTTTACACGAGTGACCTAGGAATGAATGAGGTATCTTCAATGTTTTTTTTTTTTTAGAGATCCTAGCCCGTATTCAAGTATATCTCTCCAAAATGTTTTTATATTATTAGTCCTTTAAAATCAGCACTTAAATGTGAATGTTAGTACATATAAAAAATAGTTGCTAACGTATAAATAATTACATTTTTACACGCTTTTATTTGACTTGGAATCTTGTTTATTTATATGTGTGGGTCAAATCTAAGAATTGAATTTTCATCGACTTCCTATCATTCGACTGAGCTGAAATTTTGCATACATGTGTAACTCCAATGACAATACACGCTCGAGTAGTAACGAATGTATAAATAATTACAATTTTACACGCTTTTATTTGACTTGGAATCTTGTTTATTTATATGTGTGGGTCAAATCTAAGAATTGAATTTTCATCGACTCCCTATCATTCGACTGAGCTGAAATTTTGCATACATGTGTAACTCCAATGACAATACACGCTCGAGTAGTAACGAATGTATAAATAATTACAATTTTACACGCTTTTATTTGACTTGGAATCTTGTTTATTTATATGTGTGGGTCAAATCTAAGAATTGAATTTTCATCGACTCCCTATCATTCGACTGAGCTGAAATTTTGCATACATGTGTAACTCCAATGACAATACACGCTCGAGTAGTAACAAATGTATAAATAATTACAATTTTACACGCTTTTATTTGACTTGAAATCTTGTTTATTTATATGTGTGGGTCAAATCTAAGAATTGAATTTTCATCGACGCCCTATCATTCGACTGAGCTGAAATTTTGCATACATGTGTAGCTCCAATGACAATACACGCTCGAGTAGTAACGAATGTATAAATAATTACAATTTTACACGCTTTTATTTGACTTGGAATCTTGTTTATTTATATGTGTGGGTCAAATCTAAAAATTGAATTTTCATCGACTCCCTAGCATTCGACTGAGCTGAAATTTTGCATACATGTGTAACTCCAATGACAATACACGCTCGAGTAGTAACGAATGTATAAATAATTACAATTTTACACGCTTTTATTTGACTTGGAATCTTGTTTATATGTGTGGGTCAAATCTAAGAATTGAATTTTCATCGACTCCCTATCATTCGACTGAGCTGAAATTTTGCATACATGTGTAACTCCAAATGACAATACACGCTCGAGTAGTAACGAATGTATAAATAATTACAATTTTACACGCTTTTATTTGACTTATAATCTAGTTTATTTATATGTGTGGGTCAAATCTAAGAATTGAATTTTCATCGACGCCCTATCATTCGACTGAGCTGAAATTTTGCATACATGTGTAACTCCAATGACAATACACGCTCGAGTAGTAACGAATGTGTAAATAATTACAATTTTACACGCTTTTATTTGACTTGGAATCTTGTTTATTTATATGTGTGGGTCAAATCTAAAAATTGAATTTTCATCGACTCCCTATCATTCGACTGAGCTGAAATTTTGCATACATGTGTAACTCCAATGACAATACACGCTCGAGTAGTAACGAATGTATAAATAATTACAATTTTACACGCTTTTATTTGACTTATAATCTAGTTTATTTATATGTGTGGGTCAAATCTAAGAATTGAATTTTCATCGACTCCCTATCATTCGACTGAGCTGAAATTTTGCTTACATGTGTAACTCCAATGACAATACACGCTCGAGTAATAACGAATGTATAAATAATTACAATTTTACACGCTTTTATTTGACTTGGAATCTTGTTTATTTATATGTGTGGGTCAAATCTAAGAATTGAATTTTCATCGACTCCCTATCATTCGACTGAGCTGAAATTTTGCTTACATGTGTAACTCCAATGACAATACACGCTCGAGTAGTAACGAATGTATAAATATTTACAATTTTACACGCTTTTATTTGACTTGGAATCTTGTTTATTTATATGTGTGGGTCAAATCTAAGAATTGAATTTTCATCGACTCCCTATCATTCGACTGAGCTGAAATTTTGCATACATGTGTAACTCCAATGACAATACACGCTCGAGTAGTAACGAATGTATAAATAATTACAATTTTACACGCTTTTATTTGACTTGGAATCTTGTTTATTTATATGTGTGGGTCAAATCTAAGAATTGAATTTTCATCGAGTCCCTATCATTCGACTGAGCTGAAATTTTGCATACATGTGTAACTCCAATGACAATACACGCTCGAGTAGTAACGAATGTGTAAATAATTACAATTTTACACGCTTTTATTTGACTTGGAATCTTGTTTATTTATATGTGTGGGTCAAATTTAAGAATTGAATTTTCATCGACTCCCTATCATTCGACTGAGCTGAAATTTTGCATACATGTGTAACTCCAATGACAATACACGCTCGAGTAGTAACGAATGTGTAAATAATTACAATTTTACACTTTTTTATTTGACTTGGAATCTTGTTTATTTATATGTGTGGGTCAAATCTAAGAATTGAATTTTCATCGACTCCCTATCATTCGACTGAGCTGAAATTTTGCATACATGTGTAACTCCAATGACAATACATGCTCAAGTAGTAACGAACTTTGGGCTGAGTGCCTGGGCCTCCAATTACAGTTCAAAATTTGTTTTCGAATTTTAACCCAGTTTCTATCATCCGTCTTAGCTGAAAATTTTGGACTGAGATGAGATTTTTGCTCATCGTAATGTATGTATTTTACGTATTTTGTAAGAATGGGATACATATATCAGCAAACAAACACAAACGTGGTATTTCAGGTGACCTTCTTTTTTACCTTTGTTATTTTGTAGTTTAACAGGATACGTTTAACAACTATGTTTTGTCTATAACAACCGAGAATGTTTTGACTAAGACTTCTTTCACCTTTTTTCATAATTTATATTTTACCTTTTACTCTCTTTTGTATACACAAAAAAGAAATCATTACATTTTTACATCTGGTTTTCAACGGTCTTACATAGTCTCAGATGCCCTGAATACAGTTTGAGCATTTTTAGAAAGTTTTATTTTTCTTTTATAGTATACAAGCTATTTTCTAAATTTCAGCATGCTTAAGGCTGTACACCAGCCTGAGAGTGTTGCCATATTTAGAGACTTTTTGATTCAATATCTACCATTAAATTGTAATTGTAATGGTTGCCAAATCACTTCGAAGATTAATCATCTATTATGTACATCAAATATCACTCTTTAAAATTATTGGTAATTACTGAATAAAAGATCCCTAAATTTGGCAACTCTGCAGCCCGATTCCCCTTTTCTCCTTTCAAATGTTATCCTGTTGGATTTTTGTTGCTTCGTTTTATTTTAGGATATCTCATTCAAAAATAATTGTGTTTTTTGAAAATTACTCTTTGAACATGTCGTCTCTTACCTTAGTGAGTTTTTTTTTTCTTTTTTTGGAAAAATAAATTTAAATATCTTATTTTATTAAGTAAACCCCTGTTATTTTACAGGAAATTTTGTTTATAGAAATATGCATTACCTGACGTGTTTTTTTTTTTTTTTTTTTAACTCCGTTTTCACATTCAAAAAATTTACAATTGTTAAATTAATTCTTGTCTCGCAAAAATTGATTTTATTGTAGAGCTAAAAAATACAAATGTGAATTAAATTCATTTTTCGAATCTTTAGCTCCCAAATTAAACATTAAAAAATTTTAAAATATCAATTTTGAGGAAACAAGAACTAATTCAACGATCGTGAGTTTTTTTAATGTAAAAACGGAATTTAAAATTTACATTAGGTACTGAATACTCTATAAGAAAATTTCCCCACAGAATAACAGAGGATTTAGCTGTCGGTGACAATAATATTGCATTTCCTTAAAAACGTAATTTGAGACTTCCCTTCAATGCAGAGTAAAGAAAAAGAAGAGCGGCTTTTGTCATCAAATCCTGATTATGGAAACATTCAGGAAAAGTTTACCCCAAACTCGCTACGTTACAACACATGTGACTTCACCCATGAAGAAAAAGTTCTGGGTGTAAAATTGCATCATTTACCAAATAGGTTATTCACCAAATCTCTTCTACATCCCCGGCTAAAGATTAAAGGAAATAAAAAGTGTTCCTGTCACCTTTTGAGACACTTTTACTCTTAGCGCCCCGCCTATGTTGGAAAATCGCCTACTACATCTCGTTAATCTGAAGGCGAGAGACGTTTCAAGGAGAACTAAATGGTAGAAAGAAAAACAGAAGAAAAAGTAATATGTAACTTACAGAATTTCTTGACGTTTAAATGAAAACGCTAAAGATCTTATTAGAATATATCCCCTCTCTTTTATCTTCTTCGTATAACATTAGATATAGAAAAACGATGGAAGGGAATAAAATTTCTGTAGATCAACTGTTGTTAAAATTTTAAAGTGGAGGTGCATTTAATTCCCGACACTTATGCGTAGGCACACTAAATACAAAAACATGTTGTACTAATAATTAAGTTAAATTTTTTGAAACTCATTTCCTTGTTAATATACGTAGAAAAATTATCCTCTTTTTAATCTTAATTATGGTGAGGGGTGAAGAAAGAAAATTTTAATTTACAAAAATATTATGTTTAAGCTCTTATTTGAAACTCATTTCCTCATTAATACATAGAAAAAATCTTTTCTTTTTAATCTTAATTGTAGTGAGGTTCGAAAATTCCAATTCACACAAATATGATGTTGAAAACAATTTTTATTACATATCCAAATAGGGCAATGATTTTGCTTTTTTATTAGCATTTAACTTTTGCTCAATTCCAGCAGAGGGTTGTTCAATATAATGTTTTTTTTTCTAGAAATCCATGCGTTTTATTTGGAGAAATTTACCTGAAAAATAAGTATTATGTTGTGTAATATCAACTTCTAGAACTTTCACAATACGTAATATACACAGATGCTTTTTTCAAGAAAATCTCTGCTCATTAATCTAATGATGAAGTATTTACACAAAAGAGTGGTATATCCGTAGTGAAATGATGTATAACGGAATAACTATATATATATATATTATAAAGGGCATATAATCTAGACTACCACAAGATGCACATATCAAGAACAACTGCTATACAGGTGTTTCATATTCAGTGGAACAAAAAGAAAGGATACATGTAAACACTGTAGTTATTTAATTTTGATGAATAAAATTTATAGTGAAATTACTGTTATCCAGGTTTCTATAGATTTTCTACGCATACCCTTCCGACGATATGGCAAATATCTATGCAGTTTATTTCAAATTCCTGCCACACTCGTGCTAGAATATCCTTTATGAATAATTCGAACACTTCAATTATCCACTGCATGTGTTACTGTAAGTCCTGGAGAAATGGAGACACGAACATTTTTTCTTTAACAAAACCCCCCTAAGAAAAATCACAGGAGATTAAATTGGAGAATCTCGGCGGCCAAGGAAGTCAACAAAACATACTGTTTGATATAAAAGAGCCAATCCAGAAATGAAGGTAGAAAAAACACCCACGGAGGATATTCCAGCTATAGGCCTAGGACCCTAGTGCAATCAATCGGCCTTAAACCTCACAATCATAACCACAACCACCAGCGGTGGGGTAGACAATTGTACAAGTACCGACATACATTTTTACCTCAATATGGTAGAGCACCGTCTAACTTTTTTGCTCCCTCCTTTTCACAGACGAATTTTTTTTAGAGTTTTACGATGCAACTGGTGTCATCATTTCAATTAACGCTGCTTCTGGCGGCGATTTCGTTACCGGATGATTTTTGATGTTGCCAGATAAAAATTGTATAATTGTTATTCCAGTATTAATTTGCTTAGGTTAAATAAATCAATCATAGAAATTGTACTGTGTTATTCTTTTTGTCCCATTCAAAATGAGAGACCCTCCAGATTATGCTCATTTTAAGTATTTTCATACACTCTTTAAAAATGTGTACTACATTGAATTAATTTTTGGTATTGCAGTAGATACAACAAAAATAATGAACATTTTCACTATGGTTCATGTGGTCCATGCGCCAAGTGAAAATAAAATATTTCGTCAAATATAGATCAGTTAGATCTCTCTAGTTCATATTTGTATGCAGCTATTTTAGAAGCGAATACAAAGTTTTCGAATAGAAAATAAGCTGGCGTGTCAATCACAGGGCTTTATCTTACCCTGCATTTGAATTCTATAAAGACAAATTAAGTTGAAGTGTAAAATAACAAGTGCTGTTAAAAACCGTTGGAAATAGTCTTAAGAATAGTTTTATTATACATATCTTTCTATGTGAGGGGACTAATGTCCTGTTCAACGCTTAGATTGAAACATAATAAAAATGTAAGACTGTTATTAAATTTAAAGATTTACTCTAAATTATACAAACAAATTTCACTCACACCATTCCTTGAAACATATCAATCATGATAAAAAATTTCAAACGGCTATCCCATATGATCTTCAAAATACCTATATCCTGCAATTATATAGTTTTATGTTATGCTTCTTGCAGACCTATACACAGATAAACCACTAAAAACTTGATTTCCGTATTCATGGGAACTCAAAACGTGTGATTATAGTAAAAATTCACCGTTGATATTTGTAATCTAAACTATCACTTTGATTAAGAAATTTCATATCAATTTTTGTGGACTTGTTAAAATTTAGTAAAATACTTCCATTAATTATATTCGGTAGAGAAGAACGTATTTCCTCTTTGTCTAGCCTGTATATTGTTTATAATTTATATACAAACTGCATAGTATACTTAGATTTTGTATGGTATGAAAAAATACGCAACTCAACTTAAAACGCAATTTCAACAATTTCAAAGTATAATCTTACTGTATTTAAATTCTTTTTGTGTCCCTCTAAACGAATGATATATGATTTTATATAATATGCTGTACTAAATATGTTTTTATGTATATAAAAAGTATATGTTAATTTCATTTTGTTTATTGCAGTTTAACGTATTAAATTGTACCTATCAGAAATTTCTCCCTCGGACATAATGCATTTGAATTCTTTTGGATGTGTATGCACAAGTACCCTTCGCTTGATTTCAATAAAAAGTTTCGTATAGCATCTAAATATATGACCCATATTAATTCGATGCTACACTTCAGAGTATTCTAAATATATGACACATATTTAGAATACCCGATTTGAACTTTCTATTAAAATAATTGTTCTTGAGATATGTTGATAACAGGTACATAAATACACACAAAGACATACAGACCAATCTCTAAAAAACCTGATTTTTGGATTCAGGGGATCTCAAAGCATGTAAACGTATCAAAATCTCAAATTCGAAATTTGACTCAAAAACAATATTTTCTTTACCATTCTATATGGGTAAAATAAAATAATTAAAGGGAATATTCATAAAAAAAAATCCTTATTTTAATTATTATTATTTTACCATGTTTTTATTAATTTCTCTTCTTGTTTGTTTGTGTGTTTGTTTGTTTGTCCGGTACAAATCATGCAATCTATTTTTAACTAACTTCCCTACTAGCTAGACATTTGAAACTTTCACAGTAGCTCAGAACCCGGTTGACAACACAACACTTCGAAGTCAGATTTTCGAATTTTCGAATAGTTTTCTTTTAATTAATTAAAATATAAAAATGATAAGTTCCTAATAGCATTAAAAATAGCTATTTAAATAGATATTAAAAATAGCTATTAAATAGCTATTAAAAATAGCTAAATTAAAATATTAGCTATAATTTAATTGTTGCCAAAAAAAAAAAAAAAAAAAAAAAAATACGAGTTCATTTTCTTTCGACATAAAAATAAATGCATTTAATTAAACGTGAGCGTTAAAAAATTGTAAAAAGTTAAATTATGCATCTGGCAAAAATTGACGTAATTATCATTTTAAAGATTTTCTACACATTGATAAAGTGCTAAGTTCATGATGCAAATATATGTTGTTCGGAAAGGATTAATATTTTATTTTTAAAACCAACTTTTTTTTTTAATTCAAATTTCCAGTAACTCTTTAACCAATCACATTAAAACGTCCATCGATAATAAGGATTTTTTCGCCGAAAGTCGCCAAAAAAGTCGCGAAGCGCAAAAGCTCGCCAAATTTGGCGCCAAATCCATTACCTGCCTATTGGAGCGTTTTAATGCGTTTTAAAGAGAAGATTAAGCTATTTTAACGCGAAAAAGAGCTGGAAATGCAGAAAATTGATATTTTATCAACTTACTAAGCCTCTTTGAAGAAATTTATACAAAAATAAATACAATTATTTACAATTTCGTAACAATACGCATTGATAAAGTGCTAATGTAGTTAGTTCTATAGCTATGATTCAACAGAAAATTTAAAAACATGGTTTATAAAAAGTTTTTTATCTTATAATTTATTTTATTATTATTCCATAAAATGAAGTTCGTAAAATATGTCAGTCGAGTACGAGTAATTCATTCCATTTCGCGATTACCAACAATAGTTTTGAATATCAATTTTCAGAGCAATATTAAATAAATATCTGAAGAATCTTTAGCACGTAAAATTCAAGAGAAAAGATTCCAAAACCCAGAGAGCAATTTATTATATATCTGTGTAAAGAAAAAAAAATGTACGAAGAATAACAAAAATCAAAGGTCAAGAATTCAATAATGATAAGAAGTCAAATTCAACGAGCTTCAAAAATCAGTGCTAATAATTAAAAAAATTGTTTTATATAAAATTTTAGAACTGTAAAGTCCTGCAGAAGAAAACACAAATTACGATGTGTAACAATAACCACAGATCGAGCAATAAGAATTGAAAATAAATTTTCCTACAAATTTTAGATAACCACAAAGATTACTTCAGATGTATAGATTTTATGTTTTTGCTTTTATATTTAACTGCGCAAAGATATTTAATTCTATATAAAAAATTAATTAGAATATTTTTATAAACAATTTTATGTAAACAAGAATTAAGATAAGTAAATAAGGTAACTTTAAAGGGAAATTCTTTTCTTTTATCAAAAATATCAATTTGTAAATTATCTTTATATTAATTTTTTTATTATTTAAATTATGACTCTGCTCAGTTCCCCATCGTATTTATGCTCTCATAAATTTCTAATGCGAAAAATATTATAATCATGTTAAGAGAAATGAATTTTACCAAAGCCTGACACAGTGACAGAATGAAATCCCCGCCTAATAGGCTATCCACCGTTCACTTCGATATATTTATCTTATTCCAATCTATTAATTCATTTTCCAGGGTCAATTCCGTTGTTTAGTTTTCATGCTACTATTTCCAATGCAATAATCCTCAAAATTTCTATTTATATGAAAATTTTTCAATTTCGCTGCGTTGATAAAACCTTGAATTACGAATAACTTACGAAATTTTCCTATTAGAATATTTGTAGTCAATCATGTTCAAACAAGTATCATAAATGTTATTTTGAAGTTGTCTAATGTATTTGTGATCCTCAAAATGGACGTTTATGCTCAATTTTGCTCTTTTATATAATGTTAAGTAAATCATAAATTCAAAATAAATTACGAATTTTTTAAATTGGGAAATTCATATTTAATAATATTCATGGCAGTATCCTAAATAATATTTTAAAAGTGGTATGACGTCTTTACGATGAAAATATCCCTCAAAATTGACGTTTATGTGAAACTTTGCCCTATTCTGCCATGTTAAGAATTTCGTAAATTCCAAATAACTTGCGAAACTTTCAAAGTAGCATGTTTATAGTTAATGATGCTCATTCCGAATTCAAAAAACTTATCGAGATCATACATTGATTTATTCATCTCTGAATTTGAATGCGCATTTAAATAACTGCGGATACTCATTTTTTTCTTCATTTCTGAAGCAGAGAGGACAGAAACTGCATCGTTGATTCAGTTGTCAAAATCGTGATCGAAATTTACATAAGTGGAATCATTTTAATGATGAACGATGTCAAAAATCTCATTGTTGATGCTGTAAACACATGATCAACAACGGCAACATATTGTAGCATAGATGCCAACATTTTAATTTATTCCGGAACATTTTTAGCCCCGCCTTTAATCCGTACCACTTGTGAGGTTGAGACGTTAGAACGTCACCACAGTTGTTTCAATTAAGCTGGATCCAGCAAAGTAGGAAGTGGGGACGGTTAAAATCACTCCGTCGCCAGTGGCTCGGTGACGGTTGAGGTCGAGATAGTTTTGTGTCGGCAGGGTGCTGCATTAAAAGACTTAGATTTTGAATATTAGTTAAATTAGAAGTGATTTTTAAAATTACGGATTGAAATGTAGTGAAAGGAGGGTGTAGGAAGAAGTATAAAAATAGAGATGGTTTTAGTAGATGGTGTGGATGTTGGAGGATCGTATAGTGGATGTTGGAGGATATTATAGCGAATGTGATGATTCTTATTTTGGTGAATAACGAGAGTAGAGTAGAGGAGATTTAGTTGTGTGAAGTTAAGTAGTGTTGAGCGTTGGTGAGTGTCTACTAGTTTTCGGAAAGTTCAAGCTGGGGCAGAAGGGAATCCTCTGTCCCATAGTGAAGCCGTAGTATTGGAGTACGAGTGTGACCGTCTCTACACCTTCGACTATCTGCTGTGGTGAGATATTTAAGATTATCTACTTAAATTGTTGATTCATATATTTTGATTAAGTAAAACGCTGACTGAGCTAGGCTTTAGTACTAGGCCGCCCTCCCATTAATCTGCTCAAATAAACTTTAGTTATTGTTATTTAAAGTCTTGTGTTCTCTTAGTAATCTAATTAAGGGGTTAGGGGTAGTCAGGATTTTCAAAAAATCAAATTTTTTTTTTTTTTTTGCATTTTCTTAAAGTGTAATATCTTATAAATATTCTCTGAAAATTTGAAGTTGATCCGATAATTACTTTTCGAGTGGGTCTAATTCCCATCAGTATGCAAAAAAAAAAGGATGCTGCACGTGTGAAAGTGGCAGATCAGCGCGCCAACGACAACACTCGGGAAGGCAGAATGCTTCGTAGGCAACGGCAAATTGATGTTTTGGAAACTTCCACAATGGCTGAAGAACTATTATATGGCCCAGGAATAGATGACTCAGTGTAAGTGATTAAATAATTCGTATTTCTGTACGTAAATCTAGTGCGAAACTTTAAATGCGTTTTTCTCAAAACTATGTTTTTTGAACTGGTGACAACTGTAACTTGAAAACCGCTCAGTAGATTTTAATGAAATTTATACAGCTTTTAGAATACATAATAAACTCGGGCCTGATCGAAGGATTTTTTTTTTTTTCAAAAATTTCGATTTTTTAAGACCAATTAACTGTTGACTTTTTCCCAAAAATTTAGAAAAAAATTTCCTGAGTCCGCCATTTTTTTAATTTTTGAAAAAAAAAAAAAAAGCTTCGATCAGGCCCAGGATTATCTATTTATAAAACTAATTTTTCTTATCCGATTGATTTTAGATGAATCTCCAAGGACTTATCATTGTCACCGCAAGGACCTTTTTTTTGGACTGGGTCAACAGAAACAGCTATAACTTTGGAAATTATAAATTTTTTTTTTTCAAATTTTCGTGACTTCAAGTCAAAACATTGTATAATAATGCCATATTATTACTTTTGTAAAATAAAATGATTTAATAGCGAAAAAAAATTACTGAAAATTATCATTTTTTCGTGTCTCTGACTACCCCTAACCCCTTAAGTAAGTAAGATGGAGTTTGCAGGAACGCAAACTCCACAGTGGCGCCCAACTCAGTTCGACATCCCCCCCACTCGGGTTTATTTTACTGGCTCAAACAATGTACTTAAATTTTTTGAAGATCTTGAACAGTATTTTGATATATGTAAAATTGACGAGGCTGATAAATTTAATTTATTAAAATACTCCTTAAAAGGAGATGCTAAAATCTGGTATGAAACCATTGCCTCTAGAGCTCTAGGCCAAAATCCTACGTATGAGGATTTGAAGCTCAAAATTAAAAATTCATTCTCTTCTACTGTGGATAAAACTAAACTCCGTCAAGAACTTTATACGACAAAGATGTCGTTTTATGACAAACCCACCACATTTTTATTACGAAAATTCGACATTATAAAGCAGCTGGATTTAGTTTTATCTTTTGCCGCTGCAATGGAAATCATAACCCCTCTTTTGACTATTCCTATTCAAGATTACCTTGATCTGAAACCTGTCACCTCTTACGACAGTCTGTTTCAAACTTTAGCCAAATACCAAGAACGACACCCTCCAAGGGCGGAAAACACCTTTAATCGCCAACGGGGTAATGGAAATATGCAAAATTCTAGGCGTAAAAATTTCACCCCCCCTCAAAATTTCAATCGCTATCAACAAGAACGTCAATCGCCGCAGACAAGGCGTAATAACTTTCAAAATTAATGTTCAGCTTCAATGTCAACATTTTTGTTCTCTCTTAAATATCTATTTTATGTATGTATTAAGTCTCTTACCTTGTAGCCATCTCCTGCAGAAAGCTGGTAATATAAACTGTTTTTTTGGCCCCTTTGTAAATTTCCCCCCCTTTTTCTTTTGTCTTTCTATAAATGATGTATTTATAAACTGCATATTTGTATTTGTAAAACTTTTGAATATTTGTCTAAAAGTTTATCTGTATGTACTTTTAGAGGGGAAAAAAACTGTTTTTTTTAGCTATAAGCATACAAGTCGTGTTTAACTATATAACATTAAAAAGACTAACTGCTCAGTTTTTTCCGCTTATGCTTTAGCTAAGGAGGGAGAAATATTTCTGTATGTAACCTATCTATTATGTTAATAGAGACGAACATGTCTCAGTTTCTTCCAGAGATGAATTCTAACTTTTTTTTTTCTATGCATACTGTAAAAGTTTTTCCCATTTCAGACACACTCGGATGGACTATTCCTCTTAATCTGATGTTAAAAGTATTTTTATCTGAAGTGAAAGATCTCTTAATTTGATGTCAAAATGTTCTTTTTACTGGATGTGGACAGCCTGCCCATTCCGACGTCTGCTCTAGTATGAAGAAAGTTCATCCTATAATTCGTTTAGTCATCTCCCTTGCAGACGTAAAGCTCCAGATACCAGTCCAGCCAGTACACTCCTACTAATAAAGATTTTCTCATGTTTTTCTTTAAAAAGAACAATTATTCTTGTGATTATAACAAACTTTGAATGTCGCATTTGTCCCAAGCGACTTACTATGTAAAGACACGCAACATCAAGTTTGAATTTAATATATTGCCTTCCTGGCCTAACAGGGAGACGTGTGTAAATCCTACTGTAAGCCTGGTTTTAGCTCAGTCAGAGTCCCGGAGTTCTCGCGGTAAATGTACGCCTTTTGTTTAAACTTTTAAATTATTTTTTTTGCGTCCCCGAGTTTTCGCTCAGGGACTTAACAAATTTTTAAGTTTTTCTCACCCGGTTAAAATTTAAGTGACGGCTGCACTCACACTTCAGAGATTTGAGATAGTTAGAGAGGGAATGAAGCTATTTAAATTTAATCGATCAAACCCGTTGGGGATTTTCCCGACTAAATTTTTTTCTTGGAGGGGGACTGTGAGGTTGAGACGTTAGAACGTCACCACAGTTGTTTCAATTAAGCTGGATCCAGCAAAGTAGGAAGTGGGGACGGTTAAAATCACTCCGTCGCCAGTGGCTCGGTGACGGTTGAGGTCGAGATAGTTTTGTGTCGGCAGGGTGCTGCATTAAAAGACTTAGATTTTGAATATTAGTTAAATTAGAAGTGATTTTTAAAATTACGGATTGAAATGTAGTGAAAGGAGGGTGTAGGAAGAAGTATAAAAATAGAGATGGTTTTAGTAGATGGTGTGGATGTTGGAGGATCGTATAGTGGATGTTGGAGGATATTATAGCGAATGTGATGATTCTTATTTTGGTGAATAACGAGAGTAGAGTAGAGGAGATTTAGTTGTGTGAAGTTAAGTAGTGTTGAGCGTTGGTGAGTGTCTACTAGTTTTCGGAAAGTTCAAGCTGGGGCAGAAGGGAATCCTCTGTCCCATAGTGAAGCCGTAGTATTGGAGTACGAGTGTGACCGTCTCTACACCTTCGACTATCTGCTGTGGTGAGATATTTAAGATTATCTACTTAAATTGTTGATTCATATCTTTTGATTAAGTAAAACGCTGACTGAGCTAGGCTTTAGTACCAGGCCGCCCTCCCATTAATCTGCTCAAATAAACTTTAGTTATTGTTATTTAAAGTCTTGTGTTCTCTTAGTAATCTAATTAAGTAAGTAAGATGGAGTTTGCAGGAACGCAAACTCCACACACTTTATATATAGATTATTTTCCTTCAATATATATAACTGCGATAAAATAAGAAAAAATTACTCTGATGTAGCAAACATGCCACAGAAGATTAAAAGCGAATTTTTTTCGTGTTAAACGATTTTTGTTTCGTGTTAAAAGAAAAAAAAAATGTATTAAATAGCATTGTATTCTGTCCGGACCGCTATATCATTTCGTGTTAACCGATTTTTCATGTAATGCGTTTTCGTGTTAAACGTATTTCACTGTATATATAAACATTGCAAGACCTACCTACATGCCTATTGCAAGACCTACATGCATGCAGACACAGGGTTGCTACACAATTCAGGAGAAAATATTCCCTGAGTTTTCCCTGTCACTTTTAGAAGTAAAATAGATGACACGTAATCATGCAGCATTAGAATCTAACATGTTTACAAGTTAATTGAACATATTTAAGGTATATTAATTTTATTAACTTACTATAGTTGGAGAAAAAAACCCATAATTTGTTCATTATAAAGCACTGAAATTTTAAAAAATATTTGATTATGAAAAAAATTTCCTATGTTTTTCCAAAATATTTCAAAATTCCCTAAATTTTCCTTGTTTTTGCAATAAATTTTGAAAATTCCCTGAGTTTTCCCTGCTTTTTAATACATTTTCAAATTCCCTGAGTTTTCCAGGTTTTCCCTGTTTTCCAGGTGCCGTAGTAACCCTGAGACAGACAAACAGACAAAAGCATTTTGAGTCCCAACTCTCAACGTAGCTTCACTGACATTTCGACAATTAGCTGAGACGTAGTACGCTTGTATATTTCAAAATTTTCCTTAAAAATATATATTTAATTATCCTTAATATTCCGAGTAAACTAAATGTAGTTAACTAGTGGATCTGCCGATCAAGAGCCTCAACGTCTTTTTTGTATCATTCATTACTCAGCAAATCATTTTTACTTATTACATAGAACTTAAAACAATTATACATATGATTAATTCACTACATAAATAGGTACGATTATGAAGCATATTGCATCGTCCCCTCAACTCCCTGTTGTATCCGTTTGTTTATTTCTATCTGTATATATATATTTCCTTGTAACTCATAGCCTTGTGTTAATTCCTTCTAACTCACAAAATAAACTCATATAAACCCTTAAAAAATATGCAACTTATTCTATGTAGCTCATGAATGATTATCCGAAATTTGACATACAACGTAATTTGGATGATTACGTGACATTGTCGAAACACTTTTGTGAGGTCCTGTACATTAATTTTAAGTCTAAGTAACTATTAACAATTGTTACACTATTAATAATATAATGTGTATTAATATATAATGTATATTAATAATATACACTGTTAATAATTGTTGTTAATAGTTGTTAACTATTAACAACTATTAAGAACTATTACACTACTAACAACTATTTCTGTATAGCGGCTGAAAATGCGTACCAATTTTCAAGTCAACCCAAGGGTTTTTGCGCTTGCTATTGCAGCACCCACAAATCCTATCCATAGGCCGTAATGATAAGAAAAACTTTGGTGTGTCCCTGTACACGATGCATAAACAATATAAGCACCAAAATCTATACATCTGTTTCTGTATAGCGGCTGGACATGTGTACTAATTTTCATGTCAATCCAAGGCTTTTTACGCTTGCTATTGCTGCACACACAAATTCTGTCCATAGGCCGTAATGATAAGAAAAAAATTGGTGTGCCCCTGTACATGAACTACAAATAGAGTACACACCCAAAAGTATATAACTATTTTCGTGTGGTTAATGAAACTTGTGTACAAAATTGCAAGTCAGTGGAGTGATTTTTACGGCCGCTATCACGAGACATACAGACAGCCGCACAGACAGAACCCAAAAACAATTTGAGTCTCTACTTGGAGGCCTCCACTGACGTTTCGGCAATAATTTCAATATTAAGGAATATCTTTAGTGTTTTTAAATTATTGGAATAACACCAGAATCATACTTGATATCATCGGGGGGATCCTCCACGATATAAATATTTTTATTTATAAAAGACTTCTGTGGTGTACAAATTTTTCAAAAATAACTGCAAGAATAAATATTTAAAACTTAATTTTTTTATAACCAGAACTTTGTAGTAATCTCTCTCTATATTTATTATTACTATTATAAATACTTTATTATAAAAAATTTCGAAAGTGTCAAATGTAATATCAATATCATCGCAACATTTGTATGACATAATAAGTATTTCCAAAATAAAAAGGGCAAATATAATATTAATACAATATTGGATTAGTATCGGCTTGTCACTTGAGATTATTGCTTCGATTTTTACTTCCATCACACTATCTCTAAAAAATGCATGTAATGCATGTAATACATGTAATAGTGGGTAATGGGTGTGATTGTTTCACACCAGATTTTTTACGGCATGAATATTTTTATGTATGAAAGATTTCAATTTCTATAAACTCTTCATATAAAAAACAAAAAAAAAAAAAAAATGCAAGAACAAATGAATCGTTTATTTCAGAAACCTGTCAACTGACATTTTTTGCGAAAATGAGATATGAATAGAATCGAAATGGCCTGCTGTAAACACACCGTTTTGTGCAAAAACATGTAAACTGTCAAGCTTCCCAAAGGGTCATATTTTATGTTGAAATTTCTGTTTAGTGCAGAAACCCGTCAAGCGAAATCACATAGCGGGTTTCTTCTGTAAATTTGAGTTCATGCAAAATTTACCACTTCCAAATATACCTGACAGGAGGTGTTTTACATGCGCCAGCTTTGGCTTAATATTTTTGGTATTTATGATATGAAAACTAACAAGGCAAAAATGTGTATATATCGCGAAGGCGAGGCCAATAAATCCCCTCAGGAGGTTTGCTCGATATTGTTGCACTATATAAAAACTGAAGTTTTTAGTGGAACTAAGCATTTTGTTCTCTTCAGTGATGGGCCCTTCTGGGCAAAACAAAAGTCACTGTGTTGTGCGATTCCTAATGAACCTTTGTGACAGGGGAATTTTTGAGACTGTTCATCACTACTTCCCAGTCAGGGAGGCACTCATTTTTACCACGTGATCGTGATTTTGGATTTATTAAACGTCTTCTTCGAAGAGTAGATAGAGTTTACACACCAGATCAGTATGCTGAAATGGTTCTTAAATCAAGTAAAACAAGGCGCTTTACATCATCAGATAACAAGCGACATGATCTATAGTTTTAATATTTGGTGGCCTCAGTTTTACAAGAGGACTGTAAACTCAGATGAAACTTCTGGAAGGGGAATTCAAAGGAAAGAAAAGATTCCTTTTAAAGTGTTCACATACAAAGAATTTTATTACAGCAAATCTGACCAAGGAAAAATAGTTGCTAAGCACTTTATCGAAGGCTTAACCTTCTCAATTTTCACACTGAAAAAATATAGTTATAGTACTGTTTCTGAGCTCCCTACACTGATGGCATGTCCATCTGGACGGTTTCCTTCAATATGAAGAAAATCAATGACCTGAAGAAGTTGGCCAAGTACACTACAGGGCACAAAGATTTTTATAACAACATCCTCCAGTGGCCTACAACCGAGGCTGACTGCAACGCAGACAGGGTGTATGAGGATGAGTAGATAGATTTGTTTTAGACCAAACTAATTGGAATTTTTTTTTCTTTGATATTTAATAAATTCAGGTATAAAATATAATGTGTTTCTATTTAACATCCCACTGCTGTTTAAAAAGTCACAATTTTACTAAAAAATAAATTATTTGTTTAGAAAAAAGGTATTTTATTGCAGAAACCCGTCAAATGCAAAATTTTTATAATTTTTTTATGAGTAGAGTATGATTTAAAAAATTAAATACAAGCATTATTTGTTTTTAGGGGATATTAAGAAACACTGTAGATTTTTTCTAGGCAAAAATCTACAGGAGTATTAAAAGTAGAAAGTTTCTTTGTGTTATTCGAAAGTTTGTAAAAGTGTACTTGACGGGTTTCTGAAATAAACGATTGAAATATTTAAAATTTAAACTCTCATTATAAGTAAAAATTTTTACTTTTTGTTTTTATTTGAAAAATAAATTCATAGGGTCCACGTTAACAGGACGATATAACTAAAATTGTCGCCAAGTCATCAAGAAATGTCCCCAATATAGGTATAGGCACCAAATTTATAACCTAAAATATTTTATAACCCCCCCCCCCCCCCACACACACACACACTTTTTTTTCATTTTATAGTTATATATATATATATAAGAAAAGAAAAAAAAAAAATGATATTCAAAAAATGTTAGTAAAAAGAATAAATAAATAAATAAAAATCAATTTTCGCGTGTTTAAAACAAGCTTCTAAATCCGATTTTTGTTATTTGTTTTGTATACACCGTTAAGGAAACAAAGGATGTTGAAATTAGTCATTTTGTTTTACATTCTATCGCTTCTTCAATCATGTACTGTCATGAAACCATAGAGGATATTTCAAAGGATAATAATTATAAGATAAAAAAACTTTTTATGTATCATGTTTTTAAATTTTCTGTTGAAGCATAGCTATAGAACCAACTATATTAGCATTTCATCAATGTGTATAAAATTTTTAAAGGAATAATGACGTCAATTTTTGTGAGATGCATAATTTAACTTTTTATAATTTTTTTAATGTTCACGTTTAATTAAATGTATTTATTTATATGTCGAAAGAAAATGAACTTGTATTTTTTTTTCTCTTTGCAACAATTAAATTATAGCTAATATTTAAATAGCTAATTTTAGAGCTATTAGGAAGTTATTATTTTCATATTTTAATTAATTAAAAGAAAACTAATTAAAAATTCGAAAATCGGCATTCGAGGTATTGTATTGTCATCGGGTATAAGCTATTCTAAAAGTTCCAAATGTCTAGCTAGTAGGGAAGTTAGTTAAAAATCGATTGTAAGATTTGTAGTGGACAAATAAACAAACAAGAAAGCGAGTTAATAAAAACATGGTAATAAAAGTATTTTTAGAGATGGAAAGGTCTATTTCAAGGGGAAAATAATACAAAATAATGCCCAATTTCAAAATCAAATACAAAATAATGCCCAATATCTCAATTACAGAATCAATTAGAAACATACATATGTATATAATTTGAATTTTTTACTTTCTCTTACCCATATATATGGTAAAGAAAGTATTGTTTTGGGGGGTCAAACTTTCGAAAGTGATTTTTTTTTTTATATTTACACTTTTTCAGGTCCCCTGAATCCGAAAATCATGTGTTTAGCGGTTTGTCTCTGTGTGTGTCTGCCTGTTAACCGCATATCTCAAGAACAAATAGCAGCAGAAAGTCCCAACTCGGTATTCTAAATATGTATCATAGGGATGCTACACTAAACTTTTAGTAGAGGTCATGCTAATGGTTCGTGTACAGGGCCACAGAAGATAATTTAAATACGTTACGTCTATGGGGGAAATTGCAGGTAAGTACAATTTAAAATCTATAGGCTGTCTTAAAGGAGACGGAAAGAATTTTTTTTTTTTATGTGTATAAAAGTATGTTTTGTGTAGATTATGATATGAAAATCATACATCTTTCGTTTACAGGGCTACACAAAAATTTGGATATATTGGGGACTGTACATGGAAATAGCTGGAATTCTAATTAATTTTGTGTTAGATATTTTTTCATGTAAGACTAAATTTCAGAACACAATATTTTTTAAAGTGCATATTTTTTTTATAGGCAATATACAGGGCTAACCAAAATTGAGCCAAACGTTCTTTTCTGTTGAATGTAATTGATCGAAGTGTTTTGCTACATTTTACAACGTCGACAAACAGTGCTCAGAAAGAAAAATTAATTTTTCCTATCCATACTGTAAACAAATTGATTTGTACTTCCATTTTCAACTCTGATTTTTTGTATTATATCATGTTTTGAGGTTCCCTGATTACGAAAGTCCAATTTTTAGCGGTTGATCTGTATCTATATCTATCATCAGTATAACTTAAAAACAAATGACTGCAGAAAACTCAAATTTGTTATTTTGAACTTCGTATTAGTTTACCACTTAAAATATTGATCAAGACTGGCAAATTTGAAGGCAAATTATGAACAGCCTATTTTAGAAAATAATAATAATAATAATAATAATAATAATAAATGTCGGCACTACAATTGAGGGGGACGACAGTCCCCTCACACAGAATTATATATATATATATAATAATTAAATATATATATATATATATATATATATATATTTCTAAACCTATTTTAGATTATTTTAAAAGTACATTGAACTTTATTATCTCACGCTATTGATCTTAAGACTTAATATGCAATCTGTCATTATAGTATTGAAATGCAGGGCAAGAGAAAGTCGTGTGAGTGGCATACCAGATTATTATTATTATCGTATTATTATTATTATGATTATGATTATTTATTTATTTATTTTTCTTTTCTTAGTGATTTTTTGTCTTACGATTGAATTTGAGAATTCGTAGTAAAGGTAATAATTTCTTGATACTAAAATGTATTATCCAATTTTGTGACAAATTCACTGTTTGACATTCACACAAATTTTTAAAAATATTAGATGAATTACACGGAACATTATAATTGGTTACTCCCGAAATTCAGAACAACAAAATAAATAAATAAAGATAAAATAAAATAATTAATTAAATTTAAAGTTTAAAATTTTGTGAAAAGGTTTTAAATAACGTTTGGGAAACTGTAAAATGGTATTATTTTAAAAGTACTATCTATAGCTTCATACATTATATAATAACTATTTGGATATAATAGCATCGATTTTGACAATTTTTATCGCCCCTTGTCCTCTTAAAGGTTCAGGAATTGTCTTATAAAGTTTCTATATTAGTGCTACTTTGAATCTGCTACATCGCATTTTTTCACAATGCACTCGAACCTAATTTTTTTTCCTGATGAAGGGCCGTGCTTAGTTGTTTCAACTTGAAACAATTGTATGTATTTTACAATTTAGGAAGTTAGATTTATTAAACCTTCAGCACTGGTTTTTTGTTGATTTTTACTTAGGGTAACCAGATGTCCAGGAATCCCGAGAACAATCCTCGAAAACTATCTTTCATTCCCAAAAAATTGGAGCCTATTCAAAGATGCCGGTTATAAAGTTATTAATTTTTCATTGTGATTGTTTATTATGTGTATAACAAAAAAGCTGATATAAGTGCTTTCAGTTAATTTATGCATAATTTTTTTTTTTTTTAATTTTCCTACTTAAGATGATTTACTTATTTTGTCTTCGAAATTCGGTGACGACACCGTATTTGTCCTCATCTATATAAATAAAGAGAAGTGTCTGTGTGTGTGTCTGTGTGTGTATCTGCGCTGTGGTGCTCACACTATTGATCGCAGAGCTTCCAAATTTGGCATATAGGTACCTGGGACCATGCATGTGTGCACCTCATCGAGATTTTTTCGAATTTCGAATTTGAATTTTTTAAATTAGTGTTTTTTCGATTTTAAATATTGCCTTTAATGCTTCATTTTTCATAAATTTAATTATTTTGCTTGAATCGTCTGCGTATCTTAGCAACGGCTATTACGCAACTTATTTTTATTTAATTCATTCATTTGAAGGCGATTTTTTTTTTTTTTTTTTTTTTTTTTGTTATATTTATTGAAAATAAAATCGTAATGCAGAAGAAAAAATTAAGTATAATTAGATTTAAATTTAAAAACGTATTTATAACAGTTATGCTTAATATTTTATAGTAGAACAACTTCGTATTTTTAATTTTTTAATAAATTCCTTTAAAAGAAAAAACTTTTATTTATTCGTTTTTTTTTTTTTTTATTTACTGTATTTATCGGGAAAAATGGTAGTATATACATAGTAAAAAGGATTAAGTTTATTAAAATTTATTTGTTTATATATATATATATATATATTTATTTAATCTACTTTTTATTTTATTTTATTTTATTACATTGGTCGGAATCAAATCGTAATATAGTGTAAATAGAATGGGCTATAAAATACATGGTTCAAAACTAAAATATTTAATAGATTCTGAGATACAGTTATCTTTAAAATCGTAGTTCTTAAATAATAGCAGATCCCACCTGTCGTCGATAAATATCCAGATTGAAGTGCCCGGGAAAGATCTTCCTGCAGGCATGGGAAACCTAGACCTGATGCAATGCGGGCGGGAAAAGAGATGCCGTAGACAGCGGGTACCCAAAGCGAGGTTTGGAGCAATTTCAGTTTATTTTATTTTATTTTATTTTTATTTTATTTTTTTAATTTTTGTCTATAATGCGGTGTAAAAAAAATAAATATTAATTCGATTCTTTCGAAAATTCATTTAAATATAGTGACCAGCGAAGCGGGCGTAGCCTGCTAGTATTCAATAAAAGAAATCTGGTCGCGTTAATCATATTGCAAGTTGCGAAAAATCTGTCTTGCTTACTTTATAGTCTTAAATTAATTACTACTATATCTAAACTTTTCTACAATTGCAGGAATTGTTATTGATAATGAGCATTAATTTTAAATAGTAATTATAAAAATGATACAGATAGACAGTGTATATATTTAAAACATCTTAAAATTAAAGTGTTTTTGCTACTTACGGGTTGAAGCATTGACATATGCTGTATAAAATGTACGCAAATGTGTATGTTAATTTATCAATCATTTTATATTTTTGGACCACTTAATCATAACCTGAGTGATCTTTTGGACCATCAAATTTTCATTTCTAGCATAAACTCTAAAATTAATTAATATTCCAAATATAACATCAATATCGCTGTTGTATGTGATAAGACATATTAAGTATTTTCAATATTAGGCGAATATATATGTAATATTGGATCATTATTGGAACAGTATTACGTTTATAATTGAGGTTATTAAATGATTCGATGCTACAATGTTTTATTTTCTACAATGAGGATATTTCTGTTCTTATGTTAGGCAAATCGTTTCGTTTGAAAATAAAACAAATGCAAAAATAAATATTTAAAATTTTAGAACATTGTGATAAGTTTTACTTTTTCTTCTTTTCTTTCCTTTTTTTTTTTTTTTTTTTATAAATAAGTTGTCATAGAAATTTGGAATATTTCAAATGTAATATCATTATGTATAACAATTATATGTCAAAGTAAATATTTTTCAATATTGAGATGACAGATATAGTCTAGATGAGTTACTGATCTAACACCAATTTGATATTTGTGATTATTAGTCATACTCTCTAAATTATGGATATATATATATTTAAACATTACAGATATCTGTTTCTCTGATTGATGAAACATATACTTTGAAAACAAAACAAATGCAACAGTAAATTTTAAAAATTTGTCTTTCGCTATCAGAACTTTGTGATTATTTTTTATCTGATAAGTCATTTATTTCAAAAATTATTATTTCTAAAATAGTAATTATAACACATCACAATTGCAAGTTAGATTTTCAAGTTCAAACATTTAAGTTTCAAGCTATAATATATTTATTTTTCTTCCTTCGATCTTGGTGATGTTACTTTCGGAATATTTATTTATTTATTTATTTAGATGTGAATAATTCATGTGTACGCATAACGATAAATATACATATATATATGCAAAGACATAGACATTTACATCAACGACAGATGAACCACAGAATAAAATTGAATCTATGTGTTTAAAAAAGTTGCACAACATTTGCCTGTTAACCATAAAAGCAGAGTATTGTATCATTGCTTCATCGAAACTATCAATTTTAATTCCCATAAGACAAATATTTATTTGTTTTCTTTTCGTTTTTATTTATTTATTTATTTATTTACTTGAACTTATTTTCCTTCAGGAAACGAAAACATGAGTTGATTATACAGTGGCATTTCTAAACAAATAAACTAAAAACAACATTATTAAATTCCTTTTTTTTTTTTTTTTTTTTTTTTTTTTGAGTAGTTTATGTTACACTTCTTTTTATATTTTTGTTATAGACCAACAAAAATTTCTAAATCTAAAATTTCATAATAAGTAAATAAATAAAATTTCCAAGTTTTCTTAATTTAATGATATTTAATCGCCTAGAAATTAAATAGGAGTTAGTAGTTTAGTTAATACTAGTAGTTTAGTTAATATTTAGTTAGAACTACTGAAAAATAGAAATAACTTACTTAAATTACAAAATGATATTTTAAGTATAGAAAATAATTATAATATTTATTTTCTCAAAATAATTCATTGAAATTTTACTAATAACATAAAAATTGTATTTAATAAGATAAATTAGAAAAGTCCAACATAAAGCTTAGATTTAAAAGAAAAACCTTCTTAAGTATAATAAACCATCTAAAATATTTATCACAATGGATTTGTGAACTTTTCTGTCCCGCTTAGAAAATTTTATAATCTAAATTAAATTAAAAATCAATTTTATCATAGTTTGACGGTCACTTTACTCTCACTCAAATCCTTCTTTGAATCAAAAGCGAGTTTGATGACACAGAATCACTATGACATAAATATGACACTTACCTCTTGGTGTTTGGTTCCGGGTTTTTATCCGGTCCTGGGATACGGGGTGAAGCGGTGTGTATAATCCAGGGTCACGGGCGACGACTGGATGACAATAACGCTACAAGGCGAGAGACGGGAATGAAGTCGGAGAATTAAAAAAAAATAAATAAATAAATAAAAGATAGTTTTTTTTGCCCGGTGAAAGAAAATAGTAAGTTTTTGAGAGAGAAAGTGTAGACACTAAGGAAGCGAAAGGAAAGCTGAGAAGTTTAGCCGAGTCTCTGACGTTAGGGAGGAGAGAGCGGGGCTGCAGCCTTTTTCTCCGCTATTCTCGGATCGCCAATTTTGGAACAACTTTAGGGGGAGCGTCGGCAAATGTACGACTTCATAAGTGGTGTGCTGAGGGCAGAAGTAGCGAAAGATACAAGTCTATACAATACGCCATATTGTGTCTTAGGAGGGAAAAAAAACGTCTTATTTACTAAATTTTAGAATTAGATGTTATGATAAACACGTTATTTTGTTAGTAATTTGTTCGATATCAACGCCAACAAACACATTCAAAAGTTTGTGTGTTTGTGTTACAGTAATTCTGCACATTGGTGTAAATGTCAAAAGAAAATCATTCTGAAAAAATAACGTTTACGGAAATCAAAGCAACAGTGCCCTTATTTCATTAGTACTCAGATCTATCTCGCTCCAGATCGAATTCGGAATCAATCTAAATCTTAGACACTTCAGTGTTGTAACAATAATTGATACGCCCCTTTTTGTGATAAAAGAAAAAAAAAAACTTTTATACACATACCCATGCAACAATCTATTGCAAGTTTTTTCGTTCTCAAGGGACAAACATATAAAGGTATAAAAAACAATTATCCATAGCCATCTACGAAAAAAAAAACCCCGCAAAATAAATAAATAAATAAATAAAGTGGTAAATAAGGCTTTTATAAATATCTATAATACTTGTCATTAATAGACATGGTTATCATCATCACGAAATATTGTTTATCGCAGGCATAATGCCATTTTAAAGGCATTTATACATGTTGTCATTTATACTTTATTTAAAAAAGGTCCAAAAAGTATAAATCTATATATGTTATTCAAATAGAATATTTCAAAAACTATTCATTCTAGAAAACATGCTTATTTTGATGCTTTTAAATATATATCAAATTTGCAGGTTTGATTCGAAGTAGTTTGATTCAGTAGTTTGATTCCTAGACGAAAATCAAATCATAGGCATAAACAATTATTAATTTTGCGGTAGAATAGTAATTCTTTTTTTTTTTTTTTTTTTTTTTATGTTTTTGATTAATAACATTTTATGTTTGTAATTGGAACTATATTAAATCAAGCTAAATTATCCAATCTAAGATAGGATACTGTTTTTTTCCAACGTCAATACGTCCATACTATTACAGTAGGGGCAAAACTTTCAGTAACAAGTACCATGGTGACTACGGTGTCATTTCTCTGTAGGGTTACAAAACTCACGAATAACATTGTGTTATTTTTAAATTACAGGGAAAGAACATTACAATTATGCTCTTTTACAAAGCGAACAGGTGGTTAAAAAATTTACTTTAAATAACTTAGGCACAGAATTTCGTAAATGTAGATTTTAATAAAATAACACCGCAAGCATCTTTTCAGGATTAATTTTATTGTAAGGAAATGTACAATAACTTATTTTACCGAATTTTCACTGTTTCTTAAACTTTTTACTTTCTCTTACCCATAAGGTAGAGAAAGTATTGTTTTTAGGTCAAATTTTCGAAAGTGAGATTTTGTTATATTTACACGTTTGGAGGTCTCCTGAATACAAAAATCATGTTTTTTAGAGATAGTCAAGTGGGACATATTTTTTTTTTGTGTATGTAGGAGCCTCGCCTAGGGGAGTAAATTTTCATGATGGGTATCTTTCAAAAGAGCTCGCCAATACTTTTAAAACGAATGGTTTAACCATCGATCTGCGATAATTTAAAACAAAGTTATAGATTTCTTTTACTTTTAACGAAAAAAAAAAAAAAACAGATTTTTTTTTTTTTTTTTTTTTAATATTGAGTATAAAATGGACTTTTTTTTGGATATTTAGTGTTATACTACATCTTTAATATGGAAATCGTCTGCATTACCATAAAAGATAATTTTTTTAAATAATAATTTTAATAAATTATTTTTTAATAACCGAATTAAATTCTATATAAATGTAGGTGCATTAATGAAACGGGGGGTTGAGAGAGGCGGAAGCCCCCCTCACACAGAATTAATTATCATATAAAACTCTTCCGAAGCCTAATTTGAATTGTTTAACATAGGTTTACATAACATCGTTATCTTAACTCTTAATCTGCAACCTGTATTTATAGTATTAAATTTCAGGGTAAGAGAAAGTCGTGTGAGTGACACGCCAGATTATTTTTTATTGAAATAAGAAACACAGCAAACAGCCATTGATGCTTTATTTTTTGTAAGAGGGGGGAGAGGAACTGTAATAGGCATATTAAAGAATTCATTCGTTCACTGAAGGTATATTTAATTTATTTAAAATCAAATTACTTTACATACTTAAAAAAAAAAAAAAAAAAAAGTTAATTTGCTGAAATTTTTAAAATTAGCAGACCCAAATGAGTTCAAACTACACGGTTGTATACTATACTAATTGGGAAAACTTAAATAATCTTCTTCATGTCCAACGTGATATGTATCATATAAAGCGAGCAAATAAATATTTCCTCGGTGCTAACAAAAATAGCTAACTAGATAGGTGACACAATATTTAATCAGTATTAATCTCTGATTGGAGTTAAAGAAGCATTACGACAAAATTATTTTAAAAATAAAATTACTACCATCACTTCAATAATTTTGTATCGCTTATTACTAATTACACTCATCCTAAAATTAAATAAGTAATAATAATAGTCATTGAATATTTTCTTCAGTTATTGCTGCGAACGTGTTTTGGGATAGCCAGAATGGGCAACTTAATGGCGAAAGCTTCATTTCTTACTTCTAAAACATTTGTGGTGAGGGTGCTGTGTTTTTCTTATTTTTTACTATTTAGTTTCTCAAGTTTTTCTACTTGCGCTCTAGTATAAAGCTGTTTTTACAAACATGAAAGGGATGATACACAAATTGAGAACATATCCTTGCAGAGAAAGGATACTCGAGAGTTGAGTTTTTTTTCTTCTCCATCCTCCCGTGCAGAGGAACTGCATCAGTACGAATGGAAGATCCGTGGAGAAATTGGGGAACACCCATACCACACGAATGTGTATCACGCCCAAGTCTGGATGCTTAAATAGTTAAAAGAAAGAAATGTGCGTCTTTTTTCTCTCCACGGTGATTCAGACGTTTACGATCTTGAAATGAGGGACCTTGGATAATTGGGAAGGATTTTTGAGAGGTGGTTTGGTGACGATGTGGATCCAAGAGAAAATGAAAAGATGCAAAATTTTTTTATTATTATTATTGTTTATTTTCTATTCACCAACAAGAGAAAATGTGAATTAGGAAAAAAATATTAAAATAATTTATTTTATTTATTATGTATTTTTTATTAACACATCAAGAGAAAATGGAAATGGAAAATGAAAATCGCAAAAAAATACATACTTTCTACGCTATTTATACTACTCGATAAATAAAATAATGCAAAATAATTTATTGTATTTATTATATGTTCTGCTTTAACACATCAGGAGAAAATGTAAATTTCGGGAAGGGTGGCGGGGGGTACAAAATATAGTTTGCTTATTTTTTATTTACTTTCTATTCATGATAATCACAACCACAAAAAAAAAAAAAAAAAAAAAAAAATGGAAATGATAAATTAAGAGAAAATATAAGTTGGGATAATAAAAGATGAATAAAGAATATATACACTGATGGAAAAAAAAAATCCCAACACCAGGAAGGAGCTGTGCTAGATAAACGAAATTTGGTAGGCGTGTTTATACATCTGAAAGATGACGTCGATTCAAATTTCGAGCTACGCGCATAAGTGTGGCGCTAGTAGCGACACTATGAACATGCAAATGAGGTTTGCTTTAAATAATCGCTGTAAGGTTCGTGATCGTTATTTACAGTTGAGATTTGACGTAGTGGGTTAATGTTAGTCAAGGATGCCTCTAAGAAGACGAAGAAGCCGTTATCAACAGCTCACTGAGTTTGAACGAGGTCGTGCAGTAGGGCTACGAGAAGGTGGGATTTCTTTCCGCGATATTGCAGAAAGACTTGGCAGGAATGTATCTACTGTGCATGAGTGTTGGCAGCAGTGGTCAAGGGAAGGTACTGCCTCAAGAAGACCGGGTTCCGGGCGGCCACGTGGCACTACTGAGAGGGAAGACCGCCGTGTTCGGCGTATGGCTGTGGCTAATCGTACTGCGTCTGCAGCTGAAATTCGAGGTGCATTCCACTGACTCCAAACCACTGCCGTTTGCGACGTGAGTGGTGTCAAGCTAGAGCTCATTGGAGGACGGAGTGGAGATTTGTTGTGTTTTCTGATGAAAGCCGGTTCTGCCTTGGTCGCAGTGATAGCCGTGTGTTGGTTAGAAGGAGGCCAGGTGAACGCCTGCTAGCGTCCTGTCTGCGGCCTAGACATACAGGGCCTACTCCTGGAGTTATGGTTTGGGGAGCAATTTCGTATGACAGCAGGAGCACTCTCGTGGTTATCCCACGCACCCTGACTGCAAATTTGTACGTCAGTCTAGTGATACAACCTGTTGTACTGCCATTCATGAACAGCATTCAAGGGGGTGTTTTCCAACAGGATAACGCTCGCCCTCATACCGCTGTTGTAACCCAACATGCTCTACAGAGTGTCGACATGTTGCCTTGGCCTGCTAGATCACCAGATCTTTCTCCAATCGAGCACATATGGGACATCATTGGACGACAACTCCAGCGTCATCCACAACCAGCATTAACCGTCCCTGCTTTGACCGCCCAAGTGCAACAGGCATGGAACTCCATCCCACAAACTGATATCCGACACCTGTACGACACACTGCATGCACGTTTGCATGCTTGCATTCAAAATTCTGGCGGTTACACCGGTTACTAATGTACCAACATTTCACATTTGAAATGGCTCTTTTCGCCAATGGCTCTACCTGTGATCTTGAAACTTTAATCAATTAAATATGTTATCTAGACAAATGTATTGCTGAAATTTCATTACTGTAAAATAATTTTTTCTTGGTGTTGGGATTTTTTTTTCCATCAGTGTATATATATATATATATATATATATATATATATATATATATATATATATATATTTATTTATTTATCGTGACACATCCAAAGCAAATAGGAATGGGAAAAGAGGCAAAGTAGCAGATTTTATGCATTATCTATTATGTATTAACATATTAAAAAAAATATGAATAGAAAATAGAAAATAGAAAATAGAAAATGATGAACTTTATTTATTGTTTATACTCAATTAACACAATGCGAATTGAAATATAAAAAGCAGTAATCGAGTTTTCAACTGATTTGCAGATTTTAAGCTCTCCTGAGTCCAAAAAAGTAGTTTTGGACAATTGGTCAGTATGTGTGTATGTGTATGGGGAATCTTCTGACTATCACATCTCCAAAAGTAATAAAGATAGAACAACGAAACTTCAGAATTGAGCTAGGTCTGATGTACAGATGATTTTTTTTTTTTTTACTTTTGGTAAAAATCGGAATACCAGACCCGTATACGTGAAACAGGAAGTAGGATCGTAAGTCCGTATCTCAAAAACAGCTATAACGATTTAGCACCCTATTAGATGTCCTTTCGTATGTAATAGTTGGTTAGTTCATGTAAAATTGATAGGCATCCTGTATAAGTAGGACAATTTGAGGTCTCGCAAGGGCGTTCCTTTAAAAACGGTTTTACGTTTTACGTTTTTTTTTTGTTGTTGTTGTTTGTTTGTTTGTTTTTCAAACTCACCATATTAACTCTCTTTTAGATATCCTTTCGTATGTATTTTTTGTTTTCTGATGAATAATTGAATTTGCCAAGTTTTGGTGAAAGTCGGTATCTCAAAACCGGATCTAACGATTTTCTTGAAAATTGCTACATAAGCCCATTTTTAGATATTCTTTCGCATGTATTACGTGGTTATTAAAGTAAAATTAACAGTCATCCTAATGAAGTAGGTCAGTTTTAGATCTCGGAAATGGAAATTTCAAAAAACGGCTTGACCAATTTTTTTTTTTTTTTTTTAACTCGCAATGTAAATTCTGTTCATATGTCTTTACACATGTATCAGTTTTCACACACAGGAAAATTGTTAGGTGTCTAATTTGTTTGGTCAATTTTACGTCTTTCGACCACATTATATATATATGCATATGATGCACGTAAGAGTGGGTAATGGAAGTCGTGTGTTTGTTATACACCAGATTTTTTCTTCTCTATAGTCACATAAAAGTAAAATTAGATAATGAGAAATTGTAAATTTTTTTTATTATTTATTTTATATTAGCACATTAAGAAAATGCATAGATAGGGAATTAAAAAAAAAAAATATATATATATATATATATATATATTTAATATGTTTTCTGTATTGACACATCAAGATGAAATGTGAATGATGAATCAGAGTTACAAAATAGAAGAATTTATTTACTTTCTGTTTATTATGAACGCATCAAGGAAAAATGAAAAATGGTAAATTAAAAGAAAATGTAAATGAGGATTGAAAAATGCAAAATAACAGACTGTGTTTAATATCCTTTCTGCGTTGACATTTTAAGATGAAATGTGAATGGGGGAAAAAATACATAATATTACATTTTATTTATTTTTTATTCACTGTTAACACATCAAATGAAAATGTGCAGGGGAAATGGTTTGAAATAACAGATTTTATGTAAGAAAATGCATGTGGAGAATGAAAAATGCAAAATAAGAGACTGCATTTAATATATTTTTAGGTAGACATTTTAAGAGGAAATGTGAATGGGACAAAAAAAAAAAATAAAATAATAATAATAATAATAATAATCTGGTGTGTCCCGCAAATGACTTTCTCTTACCCTAACATTTAATACTATAAGTACGGATTGGATATTAATGGTTAAGATAACGAGTACTGTTATGTAAATCAATGTTAAAAAAATTCAAGTTAGGCTTCGGAACAGCTTTATTTGACAAATAACTGTATGTGAGGGGGGGGGGGGCTACCACCCCCCTCAACCTCCCGTTTCCTTATCGTATCTACATTTATAGATAATTCAAATCTGTTATTAAGTTCAAATGTTCAGACAACTTTCACACACATCATTCCTTGAAACTTATCAATCTTGAACAAACTTTTCTAGTAACAAACGTATTCACTTCAAAATACATCATTTGGATCGCCTGAAATTATTTGTATTTAATTTACTCTAACAGACACAGGCAAAGATCACACTGTAAAACATGACTTCGGTATTTAGGAACCCTCAAAACGTGTAAATATCCAAGAAACCAATCGATGATTATTTACCATATGGCTGTGAGGAATTAATTTCAATTCCAGAGCAGCTTTCCTGGACATGGTAAAATATTATATGATATAGTATATTATAGTAAAGCACTTCAACTAACAAATAAAAAAGAATGTTATGGGTTAAATATTGGCAGCCCTGTACATATTCTGAAAGTTATGTACAAATTATATTGTGCACATAAATATAATCCTATATTAATAACACACGGATCAACCTGAAATATACTTCCATGAATTTTCAAGTATTGTCGCATTATAATCTAGTTCTTTTGTGTAGCCCTGTAAGCAAACAGTGGATGACTTTTATACCATATTCTACATGAAACATGTTTTTACGCATATAAAAAATATATAATCGTTTCATTTGGTTTAGAGCAGTCAATAGAGGCTAAACTCTACTTACCTGCGATTTCCCCCATAGACGCAATGTATTTAAGTTCCTTGGGTGTCCCTGTACACGAACCATTTGCTTGATCTCAACGAAAAGCTTAGTGTAGCATCTCTATATGATACACATTTACATTGAATACCAAGTTTGAACGTTCTGCTATAATTTGTTTTTGAGATATGCTGATAACAGACGGACACACACACACACACACAGACCAACGGCTAAAAACATGATTTTAGGATTCAGGGGACCTCAGAACGTGTAAATATAACAAAAACTCACGTTCGAAAATGTGACCCTAAAACAATACTTGCTCTTCCTTATGGGTAAGAGAAAAAAAAAACTATATTTTATTTATTTTTTATTCACTCTTAACACATCAAGAGAAAATGTGCATGGGAAATGATGTAAAATAGCAGATTTTATGCACGAAAATGTAATTGGGAAATAAAAAATGCAAAATAATTGACTGTATTTAATAACATTTCTTCGTTGACATTTTAAGAAGAAATGTGAATGGGGGGGGGGGGGGATACACAATACTACATTTTATTTATTTTTTATTCGTGACTTTTTAAGAAGAAATGTGAATAGGACAAAAAACAAAAAAAAAGAGTTGTTTTTTATTTATTTATTTTTTTTCCTTCACTGTTAACACATCAAGAGAAAATGTGCATAAGAAATGATGTAAAATAGCGGATTTTATGTACAAAAATGTAAATGGGGAACGAAAAATGCAAAGCTATAGACTGTATTTGATACCTTTTCTGTGTTAATATTTTAAGAAGAAATGTGAATGGGAACTAAAAAAATACAAAATACTACATTTTATTTAAGTTTAATTCACTATTAGCATATCAACAGAAACTGAGCGTAGGAAAAGATGTAATATAGTAGACTTTATATACTATATACTATTACATATATTTGCCTAACATACCAAGAAAAATTCGAACGGAAAATAAAAAATAGTAAAATTCATTTAATTTTTTCTTTCTTTCGTTCTTTCCTTTCTAGTAATTATAATCAAATACATGAAGATGAAAAATGAAAAAAAAAAAAAAGAGATATTAATTAATTTTTTCTCGATTAATACATGAAATTTGAGTGGGAAAGGAAAGATGCAAAATAGTAATTTTGATCTGTTATTTATTCCATATTATCACATTAAAAACGATCACTTAAGAATAACAACAGCTGAAAAATCTTGAAAAATGGTAATAGCATTAACAGACAATTTGTCGACTTGTATGCACCAAAATTTAATCAGCATGTTTTTAGGAGAAAAAAAATGGATATCTTAAATTTCAAGTTTGTTTGATTCTTGGCGTAGAAACTGAGATAGAGCTACCAACCATAAAATACGGCTTAGAAGCGCAATCTGTCGGCCAATCTGCACCCAAATCATATCAGCAGAGCTTTTCATAACTGCCAGCTTAAATATCAACTTTGATGCATTTATTTACACATTCCAGAAGCTGAAATATAGTGTTCCGCAAATAAAGGAAACCGCAGCATAGCAACATCACTCATGGTCGCTATGCACCCAAATTAAATTAGTATTATTTTTTGTTGTCCATAGTGAAGTGAATGATGCAAATATGGCCAATGCAGGTAATACGGACAACCCTCAATAATGTTATTAATGTCAGTGAAATCTGAAAGATGGCGCTTAAATCTAGTGTCTCGTAGGGACTCTATCGAGGGTCCCTAGTGTCTCGTAGAAACCCTGGATAAGGGTCTGGTAACCCATTCAAGGGTCGCTAGTGTCTCGAAGTCAGAAGAACATAGTTTAGTACTGCGTTGCCCGCAAACCTTGATCATATGCACGGGGGGGGGGGGGGGGGGGGTCAGTCATTGTTGATTTGTAGTTAGTTACATTGCCATTTTACGAATTTATCTCTTGTAAGTTTGTTACTTTTATGATTGAAACGAAGTATCTGTAATTAGCGTTATACATAATACTTTAGCTGGTTTAATGGTCTTTTCCACTGTATAAATGAATTTAAATAGATGAGTTTTCAGACAGAATTATGAACGTTTTTTTAAAACTCGTTATTGATGGCAATATGCCCAATAGGCATATTACCTGCACGTATCAAAATTTAAAGTATAAGGACTCTGTCTTCTCACCTTTGATGGGATCAAGTCCCATCTTGATTACTTAATTCTGGATGAGGCTGAAAAAAATTACATTCTTCTACCTTATTCACCTATTAATACTACCCATGATCTGCAGCGTGCGGATAAATCCTGTTTTGGATCATTTGAGCAATTTTGGGACCAAATAGTTCTTTTGTTTTTGGAACAAACTAACCTAGAAAACATTACAAAAGCTCGATTTGCTCGTGCCAACTTTCCCAGGTGGGGCCCGGTCCATTGCACGATATGTAAAATATATTCATAATTCAAACGCAAAAAGAATAAGTTATTTAATGGGGAAATTATCTTTATATACATATATATATATATATATATTCGGGGTGTTCTATGTATATTATTATTATTATTATTATTATTATTCATTGTGAATATTATAAAATTTTACAATGTTACAATGTCAAAATTTTTAAACTGAAATTCTTCTACATGCATATATATATATATATATTTTTTTTTTTTTTACTTTTGTGCATAACAACTCTAAATCTTTTAAGTATAAACGAAAACATTATATATTTAATATATATGTTTCTTGTACGTTTGTTTTTAAAAGCACAGCCAAAGTATAAGAAGTTAAATTAAAATTAGAAATTTCATAAACGGTACTTTAATAATGTATACACATTTTTAAAATGTCGAATTTTTAATTTAAAGTGTTTGTGATTTAACTTTTTACTTTCCGAACACTATAGTGAGGAAAGTATTGTAATCATGTCAAAAATCCGAATTCGAGATTTTGATGTTTCTATACGTTTCGAGGTCCAACGAGTCCGTTTTCACTATTTTTACGATGATGTATGTATGTATGTGTGTATGTATGTGTGTATGTATGTGTGTATGTATGTGTGTGTGTATGTGTGAATGTATGTGTGTATGTCTGTGAGTGAACACGCTAGCGTCTAAACGCTTTGTTCGAATAAGCTGAAAGTTGGTACGTATATTGTAAGTCACCATAGTACGAACCCTATAGATTTTGGTGAATGTAGCACTTATAGTTTTTTTACAGGGACACAAAGAAAAATTCTTTATCATTATGGCCAAGGGACCAAAATCTTAAAAGTGCGATAGCATCTAAACGCCTTATTCAATTGAGCAAAAACTTTATACACATATTATAGGTCACAGATACTCAATCTGTATAGATTTTGGAGAATCTAGCACTTATAGTTTTTTTACAGGGACACAAAGAAAAATTCTTTGCCAAATTTTTAAAAGTGTGATAGCGTCTAAACGCCTTATTAATCTCAGCAAAGAATTTGTACACATGTTATAGGTCACATTTGAACCAACTGTATAGATTTTGGTGAATCTAGCACTTACAGTTTTTTACAGGGACACAAAGAAAAATTCTTTATCTTTATGGCCTATGAGACCAGCGATAGCATCTAAACGCCTTATTCAATTGAGCTGAAAATTTATATGAGTATTATAAATCACTGTTGCACTAACTATAAGCATTTTGGTGAATCTAGCATTTATAGATTTTTACAGGGACACAACGAAAAATTCTTTATCCTTATGATCTAAGGGCTCAAAGTTCAGTAGCGTTAAATAAAACATCGTGCGATATATGGAGAAAAATACTCAAACACTCTGTTCTGGTTTTCTCTTTTTTGTTTGTTTAGCAACACCTCTTTCTTTATTTTATCTACAAAACTGTTAGTTACTCAATGTTCGGAAAGTCGAGTGGAGTCACTCCAGATTTTTTATATTCTAGCTTATTTAAAAACAATGATGTAGGCCAAATGTATATAAAATTTAAAACCTTTAGGTGATTTTGTAATGTATATCAAAATTAAAAATTAAGCCTGTACAGAAAATTTAGTTTAAAACTTTATATTCCTTCAACAATACAGAATTGTATAACTGTCCCAATAAAAAATTAATGCCTGACATTTTATTTCTTTGCAGTTTTTTGCATAATGTCGAGTTAAAAATACTGAAATGAAGACACTTTAAAAATCCATCGCTATATTAAAAAAAAGAAGTGTGTTTCTCTCTCTCTCTCTATATATATATATATATATATATATGTGTGTGTAAAGGATTGATTTATCCCTTATTAATAATTTAGAATTTTTTTTTTTAAATAACCAATATTAATTTATGTAAATGCGATTATTATTATTAAAAATACTTTAATCAAATAGTATTTGACTGAAAAAACAATAATTATAACAAATATTACACTAAATCGCATGAAAAAAAAAATTTTTTTAAATATATAATAAAAAGATTTACAAATTTAGGCAGCCAAAACTGTTCAAGTATTTAAATTTGATTATTATTTATACAAAAATAAATATTCTGCTCACCGAGTTTTTTGTCGAGCAAACCTTCCAATTACTTTCTCATTAAATTCTGGAATTGTGAAAATAAAGTCTTTGTGGATTGCGAGAACCGCAAGTGCATTTAAACTTTCCTGTCCCATAGAATTTCTCAAAAATGTTTTAATCCTTTTGTCAATAAATTTTCAACAGAATTCCTTTCTATCACTGTTAATTTTTAAACAATCATAGATTTATTTGGGGGGGGGGGGACATCGCAAAAGTCTCCTCTTTTTCACTATCAGTAAAAAAAATAAATAAATAAAAAGTACTGTGAAAGTCGCCAAATTCTTTCCACGATCCAGATGGTTAATGCATCTTAAAGGAGACAGTTATTACTTTCCGAACACTATAGTGAGGAAAGTATTGTAATCATGTCAAAAATCCGAATTCGAGATTTTGATGTTTCTATACGTTTCGAGGTCCCCTGAGTCCGTTTTCACTATTTTTACGATGATGTATGTATGTGTGTGTGTATGTATGGGTGGGTGTGTATGTCTGTGAGTGAACACGCTAGCGTCTAAACGCTTTGTTCGAATAAGCTGAAAGTTGGTGCGTATATTGTAAGTCACCATAGTACGAACCCTATAGATTTTGGTGAATCTAGCACTTATAGTTTTTTTACAGGGACACAAAGAAAAAATCTTTATCATTATGGTCTTTGGGACCAAAATCTTAAAAGTGCAATAGCATCTAAACGCCTTCTTCAATTGAGCAAAAAATTTATACACCTATTATAAGTCACAGTTACTCAATCTGTATAAAGTTTGGAGAATCTGGCACTTAGAGTTTTTTTACAGGGGCACAAAGAAAAATTCTTTATCATTATGGCCTATGGGACCAAATTTTTAAAAGTGCGATAGCGTCTAAACGCTTATTTAATCTGAACAAAAAATTTGTACACATGTTATAGGTCCCAGTTGCACGAACTGTATAGATTTTGGTGAATTTAGCACTTACAGTTTTTTTACAAGGACACAAAGAAAAATTCTTTATCATTATGGCCTGTGGGACCAAATTTTTACTTTCTTCTATATTCAATAGAAGAAAGTATTGGATTCGTAAACATTTTCTACCTCCGGTTTTTGATGGATTTACACGTTTTGAGAGCTGTAGAACACGATTTGACTATTTTTAGAAAATGTCTGTCTGTTTGCCTGTCAGTCTCTGTGTGTGTGTGACAAACTTTTGAGGCAACTGTATCTCAGGAACTACTTCACAGAATTTCATACAAATTGGTATGTAGTTGCACCTTGACATAAATTAGTGCCTATCAACTTTTGGTAAAAACTGTCTTACAGGTTGCGTTGCCATCCCGCTTTTTCTAAATTTTTAACGTGGTGGTATAGTACAAAATTTTGTATAAATGCGCAAAAAGAGAATTATTTTTTAATTATGAAATTTACCAAAATTATTTATAATAGAGATAGTCAACTGGGAAAAATTTTTTGTATGTGTAGGAGCCTCGCCAAGAGCTCGCCAGTACCTTTAAAACGAATGGCTGAACCATAGATCAGCGATATTTTAAAATGAAGTTATCGATTTTTTTTTTTTTTTTAACAAAAAAAAGTATATATATATTTAATGTAATATTGACAATAAAATTGACTTTTTTTGGATATTTAGTGTTGTAACTACTTCTCTAATATGGAAATCATCTGCATTATCATGGAAGATAATTTTTTTAAATAATAATTTTAATATATTATTTTTACTGAGTGAATTTGTATAAGAAAATATAGAAGAAAATCATGTGGTGGCCACAACATGCTAGTTAAAAGTGCGATAGCATCTAAACGCATTATTCAATTGAGCTGAAAATTTATATGAATATTATAAATCACTGTTGCTCTAACTATAAGCATTTTGGTGAATCTAGCATTTATAGGTTTTTTACAGGGACACAACGAAAATTCTTTATGATTATGATCTATAGGCACAAAGTTCAGTAGCGTTAAATAAATCATCGTGTAATATACGGAGAAAAATACTCAAACACTTTATTACGGTTTTCTCTTTTGTTTGTTTAACAACTCCTCTTTCTTTACTTTATCTACAAAACTGTTAATTACTGAATGTTCGGAAAGTCGAGTGGAGTCACTCCAGATTTTTTTTCATTAAACTACGTTACATGGGCCAATTCACCAAGTGCCCCTAACACTTTAAAAGTATGGGAATATTAACATTTATAAAGCTCTACTTCGCCAAATGTGTTAACCCGGTATTACATGCGCAAAACAATAAATACTATACTAATTAATGCGCGAGATCGGGCACAAATCAAAGTGCCCAAACGGCTGAACTCCGAGTAGGAACTAGCTGTAATTCTGTAAAAGGAAAGCGGACAAAGGGACAAGAAGAATAAGAGGAAATTGGATGCGCGTTTCTAACTTGATAGATACATTCTTACAAGAGTTAGAATTAAAAAAATAAAAAGAAAGAAAAATATATTACTTAATTTTTAATAGAGAGAAAAATTCAAGTGGGGCCAGGCCCAGATGCCCTCAATGACGAACCGCCACTGGCTGTGAATATGAAATTATGTGTTGTATGTCATAATTATGCGCACGAGGAATGTGTAGGACTTGATGCCAATAAAGATAAGGAAGTTTTTACTTTGAAGTCAAAATAAATTAAAAACATTTTTGACTATAAAAAGTTTAAAATTGCTTAAAAATTTGCTGAAAATTGTTACAAATAGCCCAACATTGTTTTCTAAATTTTCTTCTTACTTATCTTTGTATTAAGTTTTGTAAAGTTTCAAAAAATAAATTTGGTTTTGTAATAATTTATGTGTTTTCATACGTTAAATATGAATCTTATATTTCACCTATAGGCATATTAACTGCATATAGGCATATTACCTGCATATGGACATATTACCTTCATCAACTAGTCTTTTTGTAAAAAAAAATCTTGCAGGATTAAATCTTGTTTACTGTAAATTAAAAAGAAAAATTGTTTTAATACTGAAAAGATTCCTCTCTTTTAGAAAATCTTTAATTTTTTTTTTTTAAATCGATTACTACTATCGCTAAAAAATTTCTATCCTTAAGATGGTCAATTCTATTGACATTGAAACCATTCTTTATTATTTGTTTCTTGAAGTTATTATGCATAGTTATTGTTTATCTATTGAAGTTTTGTTACAGTATGTTATTAGTAAAATATTATTTGTATAATATTATTAGAATATACCATAACTAATATTATTATTGGTACATTCTGTTTCATTTGTTTATTTATTTTTACCATTATTGGTAAAATATTTTCCGAGCAGTAGAAATACTTCTAATGACACGCCATAAATTTTACCATATTTACAATAGATGACAAATATTAAAAGAAAAAAAAACTATAGAAAACTTTTTAAATAGAACAGTAGCTAGTTTGTTTAATCTTTAGAAATTAAATTGAAAAATTGCTGCATTTACCTCACCCGACTATGTCAGGAAAAAATAAATTCTTGTTTCTCCACAAACACATACCGATGAAAAACATTATACTTTTCCACAAACATGTTTGTGGTTAAAAAATCTCTCGTATTTTTAGATCATCGCTGTCAACGGCTAAATGATTTTACTTTTAAAAAGAAATCTTTGTTTACATTTAGATCTTGTGAATTCGGTCTTCATCTAGGGAGAGGAGGGATGGTAAGGGGAAATAAAATAACAGGAATGTTTCTGCAACCTAGGGCCCTCGTGTAGTCAGTCGGCCTTAACAATTTTAAGCCACATCACTAAAAATTGCTTTTTATTATTTCTTTATGTATTATTATTATTTTGAGCTAAAAAATGCGAAAAATGATCTAAATAATTTTTGTTTCTTTTTTTACCAATCTAGCTAAAAATGAAATATTAAAATTTGAAAAAAAAAAATTTTTTGTTAAACAAGACCAAATTTAATAGTTGCAAGTTTTCTGAATGTTAAAACAGAACTTTAAAAAATACATTAGGTAATGAGTTAATTTAGTAACAAATTTCCCCATAGAATTACATGGGATTTTAAGACCGAAAACGAAAAAAAATTAAAAAGTAGAGAAGATTCTTAGGGATTGAGCGACTCTAAGACCTAGAGTCCTGCATCGGGTCGGGTAACCCGATTTTACCCGAATCCGACCCGACCCGCGTGTCGGGATCGGGTCGGGTTGACAGAATATTTTCTCTTGCGGGTCGGGTTGACTGACCTTTTTTTCGTGCGGGTCGGGTTTGGGTCGGGTTGACTGAATTTTTTTTCTTGCGGATCAGGTTCGGGTTCAGGTCGGGTTTGGTTTTCAACAAGTCGGGTTGACTTGAGAACACCTTTCAAAATATTTTTTACAATTATAAACATAAATTTATAGGCATGTTTACAACTATGTAACTAATTTAAACATTCTGCACATACTAGACATGTATCGGTTGGTTGTTTCGTTGGAGGATTTAAGGCCGATTGACTTCAGATGTGTCCTAGGCTTATAGGGAGAATGCCCTCCGTTTGAGTCTTTCTCACCCGACACCTCCCATCTACCAGCTTCGAGCGCAGAACCGCTCGGCCGCTGGTGGGCAGACATGTACCGGAGCTCCCTATTCGTATCCGCGGATATCCGTCAGAAAAATAGATCCGTATTTGTATCTGGATCTGTTTTCTTTTCTTCAACGGAATTAATATGTATCTTTTGTAGAAATTGTATGAAAATTAGAAAAGTATTATAAATCTTTCTCGACTGTTGTTAATATATAAATTAAAGAAATACAAATACAGTATAACATCGCATTTACATTCTGGAAATTGAAAAGATTTCACAGTTTAAAAGTTTTTTTTTTTTTTTTTTTTTTTTTTTTTTTAACTTTCTTCTATATTCAGTAGAAGAAAGTATTAGATTTGTAAAAATTTTCAACTTCCAATTTGTGATGAATTTGCAATTTTGAGAGTCCCGAACACGATTTGACTATTTCTAGAAAACATCAGTCTGTGTCTCTGTATGTGTGTGACAAAAATTTTGTGGCGACTGTATCTCTGGAACTACTGCACATAATTGCATATAAATTTATGATAAATATATTTATAATAAATTTAGTGATTTCCACAATTTAAGGGAATGCTATATCTCAGGAACTACTGCAGAAAATTGCATATAAATTTATATGTAGATGCACCTTGACAAAACCTAGTCCCTATCAACTTTTTATGTCAATTTCTCAAAAGGTGGTGCTGCTATACAGTGATTTCCACAGTTCAAGAAAGAGGCTATATTTCAGGAACTACTACACAAAATTGCGCATAAATTTACATGTCAATGTACCATGATAAAAATTACTGTCTTTCCACTTTTGGTACCAATAATTCAATAGGTGGGGGTGTTATACAACGATTTTCATAATTTAAGGGAAAGAGATATCTCAGGTTCTATTGTGTATAATAATAAAAAAAAAATGATATCCGAAAAGACCATTATCAGACATTATGCGGATTCAATTTGGATGCATATCGGCCAATAGGTGGCGCTGCTGTCCTGCAATTTTCCCCGAGAAAGGAAAAGCTATAGCGCTTTTTTTAATATACTATTTATGGAGAATAAAACTGTCTTTTTTTTTGTACAATATAATTTTTCTCTAAGATGAAAATCGTCTGCATTCATTATGGTAGTTAATTTGAATAAATAATAGCTTTAGTAAATTACCTGTACTGAGCGAATTTGTATTAGAAAATATAGAAGAAAGTTCTGTGGTGGGCACAACATACTAGTTTTTTTTTTTTTTTTCAGAATATAATCACTGAAAATGAAGCACATTTTTGCAATCTTGAAGTTCACAACTCACATAAATGTTCAAACATTTTTGTTAAACATTTTTTTTTTTTTAGTTTTTTTTAACTCAATACAATCAGTAATTACATTTTTTTTTTTTTCTTCTATATTCAATCGAAGAAATTATTGGATTCGTAAAAATTTTCGACTTCCGGTTTTCGACGGATTTACAAGTTTTGAGAGGTCTAGACTATATGTCAGGTTTCATTGCGTATAATACAACAAAACCTGATATGTGAGAAGACCAATTTGAGATATTACGCTGATTCAAATTGAATGCCTATTGGCCAACAGGTGGCTCTGCTACACAGCGATTTCCGCAATTTAAGGAAAGGCTATATCTCAAGAACTACTGCACAGAATTTCATATAAATTTGTATGTAGGTGCCCTTTAATATATATTAGCGCCTGTCAAATTTTGGTGTAAACCGCTCAACAAGTGGCGCTGCTAAATAGTGATTTCCACAATTAGAAGGAAAGCTATATCTCAGGTTCTATTGTGTATCATCAAACAAAACTTAATATGTGAGAAGGCGATTATGAGACATTATGCTGACTCAGTTTGAATGCTTGTCGGAGATAACCATTATAAAAAAGCATTGTTTAAGAAGTTATTTATAGACGATAAAACTGTCTCTCTTTGGATATTTAGTGTTAGATTTCCCTAAGATGAAAATTATTTGCATTCATCACGTTAAACTTTTTAATAATAGTCTTAATAAATTATTCGCACTTAGTGAACTTGACAGAAAAATATAGAAGAATGTCTTACGGTGGCCACAACATACTAGTTTTTTTTTTTTTTTTTTTTTTTTTTTTTTTTATAGTTTACCAACTGTGTGACAATGAAAATTGACTTTATTTTGCATGATTTTTAGATGAATAAGTAATGTTGATTTATTTTTCGAGTTTCGGGTTAGATAAGTCGGGTTTCGGGTCGGGATCGGGTCGTAAAAAATTCTCTGTTGCGGGTTCGGGTCGGTTTTCGGGTTGATGAAAATTTTTTTGTTGGGTTCGGGTCGGGTTTCGGGTTGAGGAAAATTTTTTTGTCGGGTTCGGGTTGATTTAAAATTCATCTGTCGGGTTCGGGTCGGGTAAAACCCGACCCGCGCAGGACTCTACTTAGACCTCTTAAAATAAATAACCCATAACTCTAGTACGAATTTAATCAATACCAATAACCTGATTAGGTGGAAAATAATGGTATTATCAGGTATGATTGGATATGATTGGAATTAGGTACAAAAAGCTAGTTTCACAAGTACTCCTTGACTAAGTGCTCTTCTTTTTATTCACTTCTAGTGTAAGAAAGGGGGGGATAAGGGTGAATATCGCCAAATATTTGTATATGACCATGAAAAATGATTCTTGCCAGAAATTACGATTAGAATAATTTTATAAACTAAGTCATTATTTTACTAAGTTTCGATAAAAATTGGGAGTGTAACAAAATTAAAGTAGATGAAAGTTTCTCTTTTGAAAGAAAAAAAAAAAATAAAAGCCACCTGGTTCTCCGAGATTATATCCACTTTCCAACGGTTCATTTAACATTAAAATGTATTTAACATTCGAAATTACGCCATAATTAGACTAATCGAAGTCATAATAACTTTTAAACAATTTTAGAAAGTGTTCAAAACACTTAATACAACTGAGATCGCAAAACAAATTAATTTTCAGTTACAGCCCATAATGTAACTAATTTTCCCCTCCTAAAATTTTAATATTAATCATACCATATTCCATAAAAAACATGTTTTTGTGCGTACGAATAATAAATGTAAATTTTATTATACATTAAGCAGTACAAATACATTAAAATATGCTTTTCAAAAATACCTCATATAGAACGTAAATGCATTGGAATTTTTTGGTTGTTCCTGTACACAAACTATCCATGCTATTAATACCATTTTCAGTAGATGAAATGTCAAACTTAAATAACCCATAACAGTTTCATAGCATTCTATGAATTTGAAAGTTTGGGCGGACTGACAGACAAACGAAAATTACAAGTGTACTAAAAATATTAGTTAAATCATTCTTTAAATATTTAGTACTAATGAAATATTAAAGAAATATTATTGATAGTAATTTTTAATATTTTTATATTTTGTTAATAATCAGGATAGATGATCTCTCTCTCTCTCTCTCTTTTCACCCTTTCCAACAAAGATGAAAAATGCTAATGACTTCGCTTTATCTGCCTCTATATATGCTCCAACTTCCGTAAATATTCATATAATGCCTTGAAACCGATATATATTCTTACGAATTTGTTAAATAATTGTAGTTATTTTTATGTAAATTCATTCAAAGGGGCTTAGTCAGGTTATTAAATGCTACTTTTCTGCATTTCTAGTTTGTTTTCGCATTAAAATAGCTTATTTCTCGTTAAAAACACGTTAAAAAGCTTCACTTGGCGCCAAATTTGGCTACTTTTTTGCTCCTTGGCGACCTTGGTGAGAAAATCCTTATTATCGATATACCAAATACCTAAGCTCTAACTTGAATATTCTACGAGTTACCAGAACATTCTAAGTTTTATAGAAGGGTATAAAAGGAAGCCCAATGCGGCCAGATCAGTCAATTTCGCCAAGGCATTCATTACTGCATTAAGAGCCTCTTTGGATTACAGCCGATTACTGTGTAATAACGCTATGCTACAGTTTATGCTGTGAATTTGATGTTGTCAGCTGTTATATTTAAGCTGTGTTTTCTGGTGAAACTGAAGTTGATACTCGGTTTATAGATCTGTATTCTTCTAGAATTTCCTGTAAATAAACTTTTAAGCCTTTGCAAGATTCGCATTTCATTCTCAGGCAATTCATGAACCCTGAATACGCAACAATATGTTATTCAAGTGCAGTATGGAATGTCCCTTATTGAAAATATTTAAACAGCATGGACAGTTTGTTTATTAGTTACGTACTGGGTAATAGCGTGACTGTTTGTTACCCTTGATGATGAAAGATGATGACCGATTATTTATAATTTATGCAATGTCCTCCATCCTAAATAACGTATGCTTCATTAGACATTACCCAAAATGTGACTTCATTAAGAGATAGAAAAGTGCAAAAGCAATTGTTGTCTTTTAAACTTCTTTTTTAAGCATTATTCCCACTTGCGCGATTCCCATTCGCGCGACCAGAAATTGCAGGACCGTGCATGCAGATGATTTCGTCCTTTTTGACTTGATAATCTGAGAAGGCCGGAACTCTGTTCCAATGCAATCCCTACCACGGACGTAAAAGCCTAAAAAGGAAAAAGAAAAAAAATCACTGGACACCCTTATATCGCTGTGCAGGAAACTGAGAACGCTCGTAACTCGGTTCCGCAGCAATCACTACCACGCACGTAAAAAAAAAAAAAAAAAAAAAAAAAAAAAAAAGCACACTGGACACCCCTACCTCGCTGTTCATGAATCTGAGAACGCCCGTAACTCGGTTCCGCGGCAATCACATACCACGCACGTAAAAAAAAAAAAAAAAAAAAAAAAAAAAAAAAAAACGTAACTCGGTTCCGCGGCAGTCACTACCACGTGCGTAAAAAAAAAAAAAAAAAAAAAAAAAAAAAAAAAAAACATCACTGGACACCCTTACCTCGCTGTGCATGAATCTGAGAACGCCCGTAACTCGGTTCCGCGACAATCACTACAACGTGCGTAAAAACCAAAAAAAAAAAAATCACTGGACATGCCTACCTCGCTGTGCATGAATCTGAAAACGCTGGTAACTCATTTTCGCAGCAATCAGTATCATGCACGTATATACACTTCGCGCACATGAAAAAAAAAATAAATAAATCCCTGGATACCTCTACCTCGCTGTGTATGAATCTGAGAACGCATGTAACTCGTACTATTCTTATATTTTTACTTTATTCGCGCATATGGGAATTTTTCACCACTTCGCGCAAATGGGAATCGCGCAAGTGGGAAGACACCCTTTTTTTAAAACGTACAAAGAATTTAACATGAAATTTTATATTTCTGCATTTGTACTATCTCGAGTAACGTGAAAAGCAGGCCTGTCCAACCCGAAACTCTTGGCGGGTCGCATTGGGAATCTGTTTTACACAGCCGGGCCGGGCTGGATTGTGTAAATGCACTGAACCATATACATATAGTCATTCTTTTTCCAGGTGGGCTCGTAAGGATTTAAAACAGAAAGTATGTATATTAAATACATTTTTATTCATAAAATAACCAAAAAACAGTCAAAAACATATGATTATATATTCATAAGTATAATAGTAAGAATCAGTTATTGATCTGATAATACTTTATAACCATCAATGCGCACGGTATTTCTTTCTTTAGCTACCTTAATTGGTATTTTCATTAAAAGAGTCAGAAACAATTTATTAATTTTAGACGTTTTAACCAAAGATGTCAAATTAGAAATTTCCTGAATTCTGTCGCGGGCCACAGAATCTTACTCGGCGGGTCACATGCGGCCAGCTCTGGTCAAAAGGATACACTTTTCAATGTATTATTGTGCTCATGAGATAGTAAACTACAACTTAATTTAAATCGAAAAAATATATAAATTTTATTTGATTTTTAAAGCGGGGAAAAAAAAAAGAAAAATATTTAATTTCGATTATTTAATTAATTTATTAAATTTTATTTTTGACCAGAAACATCCAGCTAATTTTGAATCCTCCTTTTTATTACCAAAACTAACAATGTGCTTATTTTTACAATGAGCAAAAAAAAGTATTTACACTCACACAATTTTTTACATAAGTAATCATAGAAAGCAATTTTAAGGTTATTGTTTTAACTATAATTTGCTTAAATAAGAAGCAAATAAAAATAATCACCCCTTTATCTTAAACATTAATATTACACATTTTAACCCCTTAACGCGCTGTCCTCGCTGCGAGGACGCAAAATTTAAGATCCAGCTGCAAAAATTCAACCCGGAAATTTTTTAGCAAAATTTCACGTTTATAACATATGAGAAAAGGCCGTTTTTTTTAACTTTAAAATTTAAAATTTCTTTTAGTTTAATTTAGTTCAGGAATTCCGGTGGCAGTATAATTTAAATGTTTCAAATTGTCTTGCGCCGCAAAGGGTTAAAAAATAAAACAGTTTCTCCTGCCAAAAAAGGATTTGCACACGAAACATTGACTGTTAGAAAAGACATTTAATGTGAACATTATGCAACTATTTAGCACACCAGTCCCGTAGTACATTTGCCTCACACGTTAAAATCACATAATATATTAACTGGAACAGGTACTCTGAGGAGTTTTTGTTGTTATGGCGCCTAAAACGAGTGAACTCTCTGCAGCTATCCGTGGAAAGATTATATATCTTAAGAATTCTGGATTAAATTACAGAGAAATAAGTAAAAAATTAAATTTAAACTTTTCTAGTGTTCGTTATGTAATTAAGAGGAAAAAAGAGACTGGTTCAAAAATAAATAAGCCGCGAACTGGGCGTCCAAGAAAGCTAGATGCCAGGCAAAGAAGAACTATCATAAAAGAATCTTCAAAAACACTTTTCTAAGTGTCTGAGAATCGGCGTTGATGCCACTTCAACGTTGGAGATAATAAATAGTTACACCACAAGCAATTAGAAATATTCTTTATGATGCAAATATTATAGTCTCTTAAAAAAAAAAAAAAAAAAAAAAAAAAAAAACATTTATTAGTGAAACAAATAGGGTGAAAAGACTTGAATTTGCAAAAGCTTACGTGAGCAAACCACTAGAGTTTTGAAAAATGTATTTTTACCGATGAAAGCAAGTTCAATATTTTTGGCTCAGATTGTAAGAAAACTGTGTGGCGAAAGCCACATACATCCCTTCAAATTAAAAATTTGAAACCAACTGTAAAACATGGTGGTGGCCATATAATGATTTGGGGATGCATGTCTTTTAATGGAGTTGGTGAAATGGGCTTTTTTGAAGGGAATATGAATGTCAAATATTATATTGATATATTGCAAGATAATTTGTGTTATAGTGCTCTGAAATTAGGAATTCTTAATTCATATTATTTCCAACAGGATAATGATCCAAAGCCCACTGCATACATCACGAGGTTATGGTAGCTATATAATGTAAAAAATCATTTGTAAACGCCACCACAATCACCAGACCTTAATCCGATTGAAAATTTATGGCATATTATGGATAGGAAAATAAGAAAAAAGAAAATGTTTAACAAATCAGAGCTTAAGCAAGCTCCTAGGGGAGAATGGCTACAAATCAGCAGCGAAACTTGTCACAAATTAGTTGAATCAGTGCCCATACGATTACAAGTTGTAATTGAAGCAAAGGGCATTCATACTAAATATTAGCATTGTTTTTAACCTAAAAATTATTCTTATATTTCTATTCTTCTTGCTAGTGTGCAAATATTTTTTTTGGCAGTACAAATGTTACTTTTTTTATATTTTTATATTTTAAATATAAGTAACAAATCAGATATTGAATATGTTTATTTGTGTTGCAAAAGGTTTTATATTTTTAATTTTTAGTTCCTTTTGTATTTATTTATGTGCGTGATACAACAAATTTAGTTGATGTGCAAATACTTGTAATGCTCACTGTATTTTTTTTTTTTTTTTTTTTTTTTATATATTCAACTAAAGATAAAATGTCTTCCTTGCATTTCTGGACTTTACTTTACTATATAATACCACTCTTTCTGTATGTTATTTCACCATTTCACCCCAATCAACAACGTTATAACAACATATTGTTACGAGAAGGATTGTACCCTGAATACTATAAAATGTTTTCCAAGAAAAACTTCATGCATCGTTCAATCCACCCGAGCATAACGGTGCTGTTAACAGAACTCATAATTTGTTTTGACACATTCTATTTATGCTCTTTCTCCGAAACATCCAAATCGCATGTCATGTCGCTTACAAAATTTGACTGCGGAGAATGCCTGAGCTAAATACTGCAACATTTTTCATAGATGCTATACTTGAATAAAAAGAAACAAACAGCTGGTTTCAATCCTCGGAATCTAGTAAAGCATTCCAAATGCGTTGTCTCATCAAGTACATTATCAAAATTTGGAGAAAACGAGAAACATTAAAAATGCTTTTCAACATTGACGCAATGGAATGAAAAAGGTGAGGGTTAAAAAACTCTTTTCTACAAAAATATTAAGTTAAATGCAAACATTTTTGGGCCATTGTCAATAGAAAGCCACATTAATAAGGCACATATAGTCATAGATAATTTAATATTTAAAATTTTCAAAAAACAAAATCCTCATTTTCAATGCAAAATGGATATATATATATATATATATGTGTGTGTGTGTGTGTGTGTGTGTGTGTGTGTGTGTGTAATAAAGAAAGCGAGAGAGAGCAAAGATGAATTAGTATTGCCAAGACGCATTACTCAAGCACAGCTGTTGCTAATGCTATTTATCATAGATATAGTAATATACATAGATCTATCATCCTCATGTTAACGTGCAAAGATTTTTGATGCCGAAAAAGTTTTTGGCATCAGCCATGATGAGAGAGTATAAAACTCGAAAACAACAATGTTGATGTCATAGATATAGTAATAAGACATGGTTGATATATATTGAAAATGCCGAAGTACTGCGCGGCTTTTAATTGTAGAAATAAATTTATGAAAGGAAGTGGAATAAGTTTTCATAAGTAAGTTAAATTTAACTAATTTTTGAAAAATATGATTCTTTATAATCAGTTGCTTTGTTATTATTATGGTTTAAATACTGTTTTGATTTTTAACCTTTTACAGGCCAATGTTCCCAATTGGGAACATCAAATTAAAACTTATTTAAAAAATTAAATTGCACTAATATTGACTAGAAAAAACTAGCGGACATACTTAAAAGATGACTTGATTTTTTAAAACAGAAGCAACGTTCCTATCATTAGTTGATAACTGTACAAAAAATCCCCAAAATGATCATTTTCATATTTCTTCCCACAGAGTACAAATAAAAAAAATGCATAAAAATTTGAAAGTATCTCATGACTCATTGAAACCTTTGGACAGCCCCTGCCTGCCTGGACGTGCCAAGCTTAACGGGTTGGATGCTGTCCGCCGGAGCGAATAAATCGCCGGATCACTGCATGATAGCCGCCTACTGCCAGACAGTAATCTAGACGCAACAGAGAATGAGCTGTGTCCTATGCTCGTTCAGACTTCTAACGTCAATCAGGAGATGACCACTCTTCAGCTAAGGAACAGGGTGACATCACAAGACAGCTCTGGTACGACAGGGTTGCGACATCTTCTTCTGGACACATAATGCTCGACTGACACACCACACCTCCAGATCGCACAAGGTAGGAAGCGCACAGTCACGCTACCTGGATGCGAGAATTTTGAATATGTGCACACTATCCGTGAGCCAAAGGGAAAAAAAAAAAAAAAAGAAAAAAAAAAAAAAAAAAGAAAGAAAACAAGGATTTTTGAATTTTGGAGTGGGGGGGAACTTCATGGGGGAGCCAAAATGATAAGTTGTGCACTCAGAATTATGCCAAAATGAGGAGGCTAAATAGAGTAAGGGGGGGGGGGAGACCTAAACACCAAGACAGCTGAACGACAAACGTGAGAGAAGAAGAAAAAAAAAAAAAAAAAAAAATAAGGAATTTTAATTCTTGCCACTGGTGGGGGGAAGGAAAACTTTGGTAGCGCATAGTCTAGAGATTTGAAGTGGCTGGGCGAAAAAAAGGGGGGAATGGAAAGTATCTCATGACTCTGAATATCAGTTGGTTTATTTTAAACAGCTCTTATTATCAAAAAGGACATCAAACTTGATAATATTAATCAGATTATATTAATAATCTATAATATTAATATTAATAATTTAAGAATATTAATAATTATTATTAATAGCAATTAATATTTATGTATGTATTTTTTTCAATTTAAATGATTAACATCCCTTAACTAAAGTATTATAAAGTAAAATATGCAAATAACTAATGAAAAATATACCTGGATCTAAATTCGGCCTGTAAAAGGTTAATGGAATACATTTTAAAATTTTAATATTTTTTAAATTTTTATAATAGTAAGTAATATCGAATTTTCAAAATTCTTTTAAATGTAGTTAGCAGTGGCAGAGGTAAAACCCGCTTGTTTTAATATATTATAACTTAGTATTACCACAAGACTTTCTTCTCTATTTAATCCTATACAAATTTATTCAATACAAATTATTTATTAAGTTATAATTTATTAAAGATATTTTCCATGATGAATGCAGACGATTTTTTTCTTAAAGTAGTATAATAATAAATGCTGAAAAAAATCATTTTTGTGCAGACATGAAAAGATATACAGTCGAATCTTGTTAACGTGAATCTCAAGGGGGATCAAAAATCTGTTCATCTTATCAGTAGTTCTATATATATATGTCTATACTATATATACATTATATATAACATTAAAAATAAAAGAAATCGGTAGCTTCGTTTTAAATTAATACAGATGCATGGTTCAACCATTCGTTTTAGAAATATTGACGAGTTCTTTCTAAAATATCCACATTGAAAATTTACACAGGCCCCGGGGGAAGAGCACTTCCTTCCCAGGATGAAAGCAATGCTCCTACATGCACACATTTTTTTTTTTTTTTTTTCAAGTTTATTACTACTATTATCAATAATTCATATAAATTTTACATTCATGCGTTAAAAATAACTCACATTATATACATTTATATGAAATTTTGTCCTATACTGTCATGTTAAGTACTTAGAAAAGGAAAAAAAAATAGGATCGCAGCGCCACCTGTTGAGCGATTGATTCCCAAATCTAATCAGCACCAGTTTAGGTCAAAATCCAACTGAATACAAGTTTGGTAGAATTGCGTTCATATTAGGAGCTATAATTAGAAATTACTAGAATTAAATTTTTAGTTGTGTTAAGCGTTTCTTACAGTTTCGAACAAAGTTTAAGAAAATATGACATTAATTAGTTTTTCTGCCTGTCTGCTTGCCCACCTGTTCGTGCTCCATTTCCGAGTAAACCCAATTTCTGCTATATGTTGTGAAATCGTTTTAGCTCTCTGAAAAAGCACTTAACTCCAAAATTTAATCAAAATCATTACGTTTATTTCCGAGTAAACCTGATTTCTATTATATGTTGCGATTGGCAGTTAAAGGGTTAACGCGAATTTTCCTGAAGATGAGGATATGTCCAATCGCTTTATCTCTCTAAAGAACACTTAATCTCAAACTTTTATAAAAATCGTTATATCCATTTCCGAGTAAACCTAATTTTTATTATATGTTGTGACTGGCCGTTAAAGGGTTAACGCAAATTTTCCTGAAGATGAGTATATTTCCATTCGCTTTATCTCTCAAAAGAACACTTAATCCCAAACTTTTATAAAAATCGTTATATCCATTTCCGAGTAAACCTAATTTCTATTATATGTTGTGACAGGCCGTTAAAGGGTTAACACAATTTTTTCTGAAGATGAGGATAGGTCCAAACGTTTTAGTTCTTAAAAAAAAAAAAAAAAAAAAAAAAAAAAAAAAATTAAAAAAAAAAAAAAAAGACACTTAACTCCAAACTTTAAACAAAATCGTTATATCCATTTCTGATTAAACTCAATTTCTACTACATGTTGCGATTGGCAGTTAAAGGGTTAACACTAATTTTCTTGATGCTAAGGATGTTCCAATTGTTTTAGGTCTCTAAAAAGCACTTATCCCAAACTTTTATTAATATCTTTATAACCATTTCCGAGTAAACATAAATTTCTACTCTATACAGTCGGTAACAAAAGTGTCCGACTGCATTGCGATTGGCAATTAAAGGGTTAACTCTAATATCTCAAAAGATGAGGATTAGTCCAATAGTTTTTTCGACCATAAAAACTTCTAACCAGACAGAAATAGTAGACAGAAACGATACATTTCTTTAAATGTCGTTATTCCATACAAAAAGAAAAAAAAAAAGGAAGAAGAAGAAAAGAAAAAGAAAAGAAGAAGAAAAGAGAGAAAGAAAAATGAGTATCTGGAGTTTTTTTCATTCATCTTTAGTACATAAATTATTCATAAATTTTATTTGCTAAATTATCTGTGTGTATTCCCGTGTATATTCAGTCGGGGAAAGACATCCACAAGAGAGTAAAATGGCCGTCTTTTCCCGAAAAAAAAGGCATCACTTTTTCGGCCTCGCTGATCAATCTATGTCTTATTACTATATCTATGCTATTTCTCTCTCTCTCTCTCTCTCTCTGTCCTTTATTTATCGGTTTTCTTGCCATTTTAAACAGAAGAAAAAAAATGATTTTGTTAGATACAAGACCTAGATTGGATCTTATCGATTTTTTTTTATTCAAGGCAGTGTTGCCAGATTGCACGACTTTTTTATTCAATAGCCACTAATAATTTTTAGAAGTGGCATTCGATATACATAAAAGGCGAATCGAATCGAAGAATCATCGATTATGTATATCAAATATCACTTCTCAAAATTATTGGTGACTATTGAATAAACAAGTAATATAAAAGAAAATTTTTTAAAGTGAATTCCTACTTACAAACACTATCGAAAAAGTTTTTTTTTTTTTAATAATTTTGAATTAGGAAATAAGAAGCGCGCGTGCAAAATTAAAAAAAAAATAATTATAAGATAAAAAAAAAACTTTTTATATACCATGTTTTAAATTTTCTGATGAATCGTAGAGTTTTTATCAATGTGCATAAAATTTTTAAAGTGACAATGATGTCAATTTTTGTGAGATGCATAATTTAACTTTTTATAATTTTTTAATGTTCACGTTTAATTAAATGTATTTATTTTTATGTCAAAAGAAAATGAACTCGTTTTTTTTTTTTTTTTTTTTTGGCAACAATTACATTATAGCTAATATTTTAATGGCTATTTTAACGCAATTAGGATGTTATTATTTTCATATTTTAATTAATTATAAGAAAACTAATAAAAAAAATTCGAAAATCGGACTTCGAAGTATTGTGTTGTCACCGTGTTCTGAGCAATCCTGAAAGTTTCAAATTTCTAGTTAGTCGGGAAGTTAGATAAAATTCGATTGCAATATTTGTACAAGGTGAGAGTGTGAACTAATAGCAGGAATTGAATAGTCGCGAAGTCTGGCAACACTGATTCGAGGCTGAATTATAGATTGTTTTCCACTTCGCCTGATTTATCTTTTTCAATTTCCCATCCCTTCCGTAGAGGATCAAAATTGTGATGGCATTCTCCGTATCATCCTTAGGGGTGTGTCCCAGACCGATTACCCATAGCGCAGTACTAGTGCGACGTTAAACCCAACCAACCAACTAACCATCATTTTTTAACACTTTCCAACAAGGTTGAAAAGTGTTTGACTTGGGTTTGTCTGTCTGTCTGTCTGTCTATCCGTCTGTCTGTCTGCGCTCTAACTCCCGTAAATATTTATGGAATTTCTTGAAACTGATATATGTTATTCAAGTTCACTATCGGATGTTCCCTATTGAAAATGGAGTTTATACCTCTACTGGTTTGTGTACAGGGACCCCCGAAAATATTTCAAAGCATTATGTTCTATGAGATGCATTTCTGTAAACCATATTTTCATACCCTTACTGTACAAAAATCTTAATGAAATTGAAACATGTTATACAAGTTCACTATCGGATGTTCCCTGTTGAATATGGAGTTTATACGTCTACTAGTTTGTGTACAGGGACACCCTAAAATATTTCAAAGCATTGTGTTCTATGAGAGGCATGTCTATAAACCATATTTCCATACCCATACTGTACACAAATCTTAATGAAATTGAAATATGTTATTCAAGTTCACTATCGGATTTTTCCTGTATAAAATGGGGTAAATACCACCACTGATTTGTGTACAGGGACACACAAAAGTATTTCAAAGCATTGTGTTCTACGAGAGGCATTTCTATAGACCATATTTAAATACCCTTACTGTACACAAATCTTAATGAAATTGAAATATGTTATTCAAGTCCATTATCGGATGTTTCCTGTATAAAATGGAGCAAATACCACAACTGATTTGTGTACGGGGACACACAAAAGTATTCCAAAGCATTGCGTTTTATGGAGATATTTCTATAAACTAAATTTTAATAACTTTACTTTGCACGAAGATTTATGAAATTGAAATATGTTATTTATAAGCACAAAAGAAAATGCTTTGCATAGAATATAGCATGATTAGCATTAGATTTACACGGTGACACAAAAATATTCAGTTATATAAAGAGCTATTAATAAATATTTTCTAAAAGTGTACACTGTAAATAGAAGCGTCTTAAATTCAGACAGAAGTGTGTCTGAAATGTCAATTCAGACACATAAATGTCTGAAACACTTACGCATGCAAAATTTCAGACGCATGTGCTGTCTTAAATTAAGATACGTAAGTGTCTCTTTACTTTCTTCTATCTTCAATAGAAGAAAGTATTGGATTCGTAAAAATTTTCGATTTCGGGTTTTTGATGGATTTACACGTTTTGAGAGCTGTAGAACACGATTTTACCATTTTTAGAAAATGTCTGTCTGTCTGTCTGTCTGTCTGTCTGTCTGTGTGTGTGTGTGACAAAATTTTGTGGCAACTGTATCTCTGGAACTACTGCACAGAATTTCATACAAATTGGTATGTAGTTGCACCTTGACATAAATTAGTGCCTATCAACTTTTGGTAAAAATCGTCTTACAGGTTGCGTTGCCATGCCGCTTTTTCTAAATTTTTAACAGGGTGATATAGGGCAAAAATTTTCAAGATGGGTATATTTCGAAAGGTCTCGTCAGTACCTTTAAAACGAATGGTTGAACTATAAATCTGTGATAATTTAAAGCAAAGTTATCGATTTTTTTTACTTTTTACGAACTTTTTTTTTTTTTCCTCCCCTTAATTTTATCAAACTCCCACGGTTTCCGTGTTCTGACAAACTTAGACTAATTTTTGCTTTTCCCCCCTAATTTTGTCAAAGTCCTACGGTTTCCGTGTCTTGACAAACTTTAACATATTTTTGCATTTTCCCCCTAATTTTGTCAAAGTCCCACGGTTTCCGTGTTTTGACAAACTTTAACAAATTTTCACATTTTACCCAAAATTTTGTCAAAGTCCCACTTTTTTTTTTTTTTTTTTTTTTTATCTCTGCCCTTAATTCTATCAAACTCCCACGGTTTCCGTGTTCTTGACAAACTTAAACAAATTTTTGTATTTTCCCCCCAATTTTGTCAAAGTCCCACGGTTTCCGTGTTTTGACAAACTTAGAATAATTTTCACATTTTACCCAAAATTTTGTCAAAGTCCCACTTTTTTTTTTTTTTTTTTTTTTTTTAATTATTGTTACTGAGTGAATTTGTATAGGAAACTATAGAAGAAAGTCTCGTGGTGGCCACAACATACTAGTTTATAAACGAACTCAGATAAGTGTCTGAATAAGGTCGATATGTCTGAAATTAAGACATATAACATTTTCAGACACATAAAATTTAAGACATTTTACAATTTATGCACTTAAAAATTCAGACATTACAAATTTCAGACACTTAGAAATTCAGACATTTGTATTACTTAACAAATTTTCCATATGGAATCTACTTTAAGCAGCATTCATATTCTGTTTTAACATTTTTTTAAACAAATCAATTTGACATTTTTTTATGTAATATAAGTAGTTAACTTATTTAAAATACTTAGACACGGATCTTATTCTGTTAAAAATTAAAAAACAAAGTTAATTTTTATTTAAAATTCTCACATGTAATAAATCAAAAAAATATTAAGATAAACGAAGCATGTAACTTATATAGCTAAGAAAGCGAATTCGTAGCTAAACAATCTTAAACAATTTGTGCATAATTGATTTTTTTTTTTTTTCGCGTTTTAAAAATTATTTTATGTTTCCCTACACTTCAAAATGTAAAAGAGCATTTTTTTTTTTGTTTTTTTTGTTTTTTTTGTTTTATGTATATAGTTTGTTTTCTTGCAAATACCAGTTTAAAAAAAAAAAAAATCGTTTAAAATCCATAGCTACTATTTTTTCATATTTATGACGCATTTTACAAAAAAAAAAAAAAAAAAAAAAAAAAAGAAACTCTAAACCTCTACACATGAAATTTAAGATAATATGTATTAAGCTTTACTTCTTATGAACAGTTTTATTGCAAAGACATGAAATTTCAATTTGTTTTACGGATACTAGAATATATTTCGTTATACAAGCAGACTACAGCGTGAGCACAGATGGCTTGATCCATAGGTTGTCAGTTCGATTCCCGCCGGGGGCAACGGGGACTATTATTGTAAAAATTATTAATATATATATTCTATGCTCTAGGAGATTCTAAAATCTATATCTCACAGGTAAACAGTATAAAACGCATCTTTTTATTTATGAAAAATATTCACTTCAGACAGGATCAAAGATGGCGGAATTTCAGACGTTTCGAGTGTGAAACGATGTGCCTTTTAAGACACTTTTTAGCATCTTAAAATTGAACACCCGTTTCAGACACAATTTTGTCTGAATTTCAGACACTTGTATTTACAGTGTACTTCCGTTTACATTCAGCGTTTTTAACACTTTTTAACATTTTTAACACTTCCCAACAAGGTTGAAAAGTGTTAATGACTTCGGTTTGTCTGTCTGTCTGTCCATCTGTCTGTCTCTCCGCGCTCTAATTCCCGTAAATATTTGTGGAATTTCTTGAAACTGATATATGTTATTCAAGTTCAGTATCGGATGTTCCCTTTTGAAAATGGAGTTTATACCTTTACTGGTTTGTATACAGGGACACCCGAAAATAGTTCAAAGCATTGTGTTCTATGAGAGGTATTTCTATAAATCGTATTTTCATACTATTACTGTACACATATCTTAATGAAATTGAAATATGTTATTCCAGTTCACTATCGGATGTTCCCGATGTTGAAAATGGAGTTTATACCTTTACTGGTTTGTATACAGGGACACTCAAAAGTATTCTAAAGCATTGCGCTCTATGAGAGATATTTCTATAAATCAAATTTTAATAACTTTACTTTCCACGAAGTTTTAGGAAATTGAAATATGTTATTTATATGCACAAAAAAAATGCTTTACATAGAATATAGCATCATTAGCATTTGATTTACAGGGTGACACAAAAATATTCTGTTATATTATGAGCTATTATTACAAATTTGCTAGAATTCTACTTTCGTTTACGTTAAGCGTTTTTAACACTTCCTAACACTTTTTAAAGTGTGAATATGATACCAATTTGTGTATCTGTCCGTCTGTTCGTCTGTCTGTCTGCCGGCGCTCTAATTCCCGTAAATATTTATGGAATTTTTTGAAACTCATATATGTTATTGAAGTTCATTATCGGATGTTTCCTATTGAAAATGGAGTTTATACCTCTACTGGTTTGTGTACAGGGACACCCGAAAGTATTTCAAAGAATTGTGTTCTATGAGAGGTATTTCTATAAACCATATTTTCATAGCTTTACTGTACAATATCTTCATGAAATTGAAATATGTTATTCAAGTTCACTATTGGATGTTTCCTATATAAAATAGATTACATACCAACTCTGTTTTATATACAGGGACACTCAAAAGTACTCTAATGCATTGCGTTCTTTGTGAGATATTTCTATAAATCAAATTTTAATAACTTTACTTTCCACGAAGTTTTAGGAAATTGAAATATGTTATTTATATGCACAAAAGAATGCTTTGCATAGAATATAGCATGGTTACCATTAGATTTACAGGGGGACACAAAAATATTCAGTTATATTAAGAGCTATTAATAAAAAATTGCTAGAATTGTACTTTCGTTTACATTAAGCGTTTTTGACACTTTGTATCATTTTTTTAGTGTGAATATAATTTCAATTTGTGTATCTGTCTGACTGTTCTTCTGTCCGTCTGTCTGTCTCTCTGTCTGTTTTTCTGCGGGAATTTTTCTCTAATTCCCGTAAACATTTATGGAATTTCTTTAAACCGATATATTTTATTGAAGTTCACTATCGGATGTTCCCTATTGAAAATGGAATGGATACCTCTTCTGGTTTGTGTACAGGGACACCCAAAAGTAGTCGAAAGCATTGTGTTCTATTAGAGGAGTTTCTATAAATCATATTTTAATACCTTTAATGTATAGAAACTTTAATGAAATTTTAATATGTTATTCAATTCCCTATCGGATGTTTCCTAAATAAAATAGAGTTAATTTCTAACTGTTTTGTGTACAGGGGCACTTGAAAGTACTCCAAAGCATTGTGTTGTATGAGAGTTATTTTTATAAACCAAATTTTAATAATTTTATTTTCCACAAAGCTTAATGCAATTGAAATATATTATTCGTATCCACAAAAGAGTGTGCCTTCTATGTAATATAGTATGGTTAGCATTAGATTTACAGGGCCACACAAAAATAATCAGTTACATTAACAGGTATTAATAAAAATTTGCTGGAATTGCACTTTTGTTTACATGAGCGTTTTAACACTTTCTTATAATTTTAGTGGGAATATGATTTCAATTTGTGCATCTGTCTGTCCAATTGTCTACCTTTCTATCTGTTTGTCTTCGACTCCTATCATCCGTGAATATTTTGAGATTTTTTTAAAAAATGATACACTCAAGTTCCCTATAGAATGTTCCCTATTTAAAATGTCATTAATAGGTCCTGTACAACTAGTTTGTTTACAGGGACAACAACAATTAAAAAAAGCCAATGTATTACGTTTTAGGACAGAATTTTTTTAAAAGTTATATTTAAAAAACTTTCTACTACAAAAATCTTAAAAACATTGACATGTATTATTAATACTCTAAAATATATTTTTGTATAGAATATGATATGATTAACTTTCAGATTCACAGGGCTGCAGTAAAATATTCAGAGAGTTTAAAAGCTGTAATTATAATCTAACGGCTGCATTTTCTTTTGCGTTAAGCCTTTTTAACACTTTCCAAAATGCCTAAGAGTAATTTTAAAATCAATTAGTCTATCTGTATGTTTTTCAGTCTTTCTGTCTGTTGTGCGATAACGTAGGCAAAGAATATTAATAGTTATTCGATACAACAATTGCGTACAGTTGGAAAGTGTTACTAATCAATGCGTACTGCATGATTTTTCTTTCTTGTTTAATTTATCTGTGACTTTCCATATAGCATACTAACATTTCCCAATGGTATAAAAATAATTCCCCACAGATTGCAATAAACATGAGGTTTTTTGTGTTTTTTCCTACTGTGGGGTTTCTTGACGACGCACCGAAAAAACCAAATTTTATAAAGGTATAAAATATGAAACGTAAAGTTGTTCGTACTTTATAGAAACAAATTTGTATTTATTTTTCTCGCTTACATTTTCAGATAAAAATTTTAAAAATTGAGAAAAATCGTCTACTTTTATTCTATTTTGATTCAAATGCAGGATAAAAAATTTGTTTTGAAAATCGCTCACAAAGTTGATTACAAGCTGTAAATCAAAATTGTTTCAGGAATTTCCAAGAAAATCAAGTTTATGCCATATTTCTCCAACGAGGAGTAAATTATACTGAAGATAAAAGCATTCAGATCGAACTGTCCTCTCAAAAACAAACCAACTCTGATTTTTTTTTTTTTTAATCATTTGTATAATTTTGAAGAAAATGAAGTTTCTGCTATTTTTTTCCTGGATGAAGCGCGGGTTACCGGTGAACGCTAATTGTTCAAAAGAGGAGATCAGATTTTTGAGTTTACAGTTGAGATTGAACTGTAAACTCATAAAGCCACTAAATCTAAATTTTATCAAAATAATTGAAGTAGTTTATAACAAAACCAAGTGACTGCTGTATTTTGACGCGGGAGGAATGAGAATTAACAACGAACGCTAATTTTTGTGAAGATGAGAATAAGTCAGATGGTTTAAAAAAATAATAATAATAATAATAAAATAAAAAAAAACTTAACGATATTTTTTATCAAATTCGTTAGAACTATTTCCTAGAAGACCAAGATTATACCCCAGTTTGCAACGGGTAGAATGAGGTTTAATTGTCAATATTAACTTACCTGAAGGCGAGGAAAATTCAGTCAGAATTGTCATCTCAGAAAGCTTCAAACATTAAATATTTATCAAAACTGTTCTAACAGTTTCCAAGAAAACCAAATTTCTGCCATATTTTGCTATATAGCGAGGTTTAACATAATAGCAATGAGTGTTAATTTTCCTGAGGATGAGGGTGCGATGTCAAACCCACTTACTCACTCACCCATTCAACCAGAAGACGAGGATGTGTCAAATGTCTCATTTGACATATCCTGACAAATGCCTGAATGCCTCATTCGAGGATATGTCCCATTAAAAAAAAAAAAAAAAAAAAAAAAAAAAAAGAAATCTTTACTCTATATTTTTATTAAAATCTTGTGTTCTGTTCCCAAGAAAATAATTTTTCTGCCATATTTTACAATGGACAGAAAAGGGTTAAGAGTGAATGGTAACTTTCTTGGAGATGAGGGTAAGTCAGATGGATTTGTAATCTCAAAAAACCCTAATCCTAAGTATTTCATCAACATCGTTAAAACCATTTCCCAGAGTAAGAAATTTCTGCCACACATTTTGCAACAGGCAGAGTAAGAATTAACACATAGATGCCAATATTTTAATTTATTTCGGAATATCTTTAGCCTTGCCTTCATTTTGAACCACTTTATTTATGGAAAAATTTTCTCTAACAAATAAGTTCGATAAAATGAGAAAATGTTATCCTTAAAAAATAAGTGGTATAAAAAAAAGACGGGGCTAAAAATACTCCGGAATAAATTAAAATATTGGCATCTATGGTTAATAGTGAACTCCACATTTCCTGAAGATGTGGATAAGTCAGACAAATTTGTCTTTACGAAACATTTGTATCTAAGTTTTCATGAATATCGTTAGATGCAGTTATGTGAAAATTAAATTTCTGCCATATTTGTAACAGGCGAAATATGAGTTAACAGCAAAATCTAAGAGGAAGATAAGTTAGATAGATTTGTCATCTGAACAAGAAAGAAAGAAAGAAAGAAAAACAACTTTATTCCTAAGTTTTTGTCAAAATCGTTTGAGCCATTTTCGAGAAAAAAATTTTCTGCCATATTTTCCAACGGGTGGGATGAGGGTTAAAAAGGAACGGTAATTTTTCTGACTATGAGGATAAGTATATTGTGAGAAGTTGTCATCTCAAGAATCACTCAATCCAAAGTTTTTAGAAAAATCGTAAGATCCATTTATAAGAAAACCACTTTGTCCTATTATGCAGTGTGTGGCGTTAAGATTAATAGTGAATGCTGAATTTTCCAAATATGAGGAGAAGTCGGATGACTTTGTCTTTTAAAAAACACCCTTTAATCCCAAATTTTTATGAAATCATGAGATTCATTTCAGAGTAAATAACCTAATTCCTGCCATATATTGCAATCGGCATATAAAGGGTTAATAGCAAACGCGAAATTTCCAGAAAATGAAGGTAAGCCCGAACGATTTTTTACATCCAAAAACCTTCAGCCTCAAACTTTCCTCAAAATCGTTATATCAATTTCTCATTAAACTCAATTTCTGCGATATTGACACACATGCATTATGGGCGTTATGACGTCTTAGGTATGGTGAAATTCTTCATCGTGATATAGTTACAGCTGCTAGAGCTTCGAAATTCTAACATCAAATTTTCAACTACATATATTAAATGTCTGAGAATTTTAATATTTGCTAAAACCCAGTTTATAGAATAATTCCTGTATTTAACGTAACACAGCTGACAATATTTTTAATTTTTTAATCAGATTTATCACCAGTATTCTTTTTTTTTTTTTTTTTTTTTTTTTTTTTTTTAAGGAAATTACACATACATGTTGGATGATTAAATAAGATGTATATAAAGCAATAATAAAAATTTTCCGGTATTAAGTTTCCCTAGAAAATCGAGAGAGTTGGCACCTATGTCATAGTATCATTGCCCGTTAACTTATTATTAATATATTTTATTATCATTGTTTTTTATTTATTTATTTATTTTACTTTGATCGGCATATAAAAATTAAATACCAATTTCCTAATGTTCGTGTTGATAAAAATTTTGTCAATAATTGTATTTTTTAATAATGTGCCCAATACTGTAATTCAACAATTGAAAGAACAACTGCAACAATTGTTGCAATGATTATGACAATATAAACAATTGAACAATGGGTTAAAACAACATGAACAATGCGTTAAAATATTTTTTTTACAACAATGAAAACTTCAATTTTCAACTATTTTCTTCAGTCTGATTACTGACCCTCATCTGAGAATGGCGTATTTACTATTCTTATGTGTTCTTTTTTTTTTTTTTTTTTTTTTTCTTCATATGTTACTTCGTACAGAAGTTTCTTATATGGCTTACTTTTAAACTTTTCGAGGTATAACTATAGTATTTCCCCACAACTAGATTTGGCGATTTTTCTTTGGCGTCGTTTTGAACGATAACGATGTTGTTCTGGATTCTTTGCAATATAATATGGCAGCCTGCAGGCTGTTTATTTTAGATTTATGATTTAGCTTATTATTTTATGATTTATGATTTACGATTTATGATTTTTAGATTTATGATTTTGCCATAATCGCCAAAAATAAATCGCCAAATCCAGTTGTGGGGAAATACTATAGTTGTTCCCTTTTCGAGTATCATCCTATGGATGATATTCGTGAAAGTTATGCGTGTCCAGCGACTTTCATCTTTGCTGGACATAGTGTGATAAGGAAAAACGATAGTCCAAATTGCGTTTTAAAAAGACGTCCCCGCAAGCATCCAAAGTTGGATTTAAAAAAGTTGCCAAAAGTTCCGCTTTTGTCACTGCCTGAGACTGTTACTGATGGACCTCCGTTTCAAATCGAAGTGGACTCAGTTCAGTCTCAGGTAGTGGACACAGTTAATGAAAATGAAATAGTATCTATTCCCCTACCTGATTCTGTGTCTCATGAAATTTCCAATCGAAGTGAATCAGTCGAATCTCAGGTAGTGGATACAAATAATGAAAATCAAACAGTTGTTGTTTCCCCACCACTACGTAAGAAAAAGAAATTCCGAAAAATAATGATTTTTTTAAAAAATATGTTGTTGTTTATGCATTCCTAACGTAAAAGACCAAACTTTCTTAGGATGCTTGTTTGCAGTAGGCATGGGGGCCTGTATTATCAAAATTCCCCTGGCAGTAGGCATGGGGTCCTGCCTTATCAAAACTCCCTTGGCAGTAGGCAAGGGAGCCTGCCTTATCAAAACTCCCCATGAGAAACGATGCATGGTGACCTCCACGTGGTGTTTCTCGGGTAATGCTAACAGCCATGCATATGTAATGCAAAACCTAAGCTTTCAGGTGCGAGTGTGTATTATAATTACTTTTATAACATATAATGAGTTTTTTTTTTTTTTTCTCTCTCTCTCTCTATAGTGAATCTTTACAACTAAAATTTCATCTTTTGAAAACTTCATGATTCGTATAATATTTATAATTTATTCGATACTCTAATGTGAATTTTAAATCAATATTAAAATCACTAATATTTCTACATGTCAAGGGAAAAAAAGTAAATTAAAATCTCTAATGTTTCTACACGACAAAGAAAAAAAATGAAATTAAAATTACATAAGATAAATCATTTCTTTCAGTAAAATCCCATTACAATTTACTTTTTGCGTATGTTTATACTCAATAGTACAAGTCAAATAAGTTCAAAACTCTAAAAAATAGACGCATTTTCAGATGACGTATTTCAATAAAATTAATACCTTTAAGAAATAATAAAATCATATTACAGTTTAACATTAGGCAATATTTTTTTTAAATTTTTGACTCCTTTTCGAATTTTGAAAGATATATTAGATTTGTCTTTCCCTCGAAGCTGTCAGTGTAAGGAAATACTTGAACTAGCATTTTCTATTGAAGCCTTAACCGAATGATTTTCAAACTTTTTTAAGTAGAGGGGCAAATTTAAAAACATATTAATAATATCCCCATGAAGGGCACTTCTCCTCGGGCCAAAGACCCTACTGTAGTCAATTGGCCTTAATCCTCGCACCAACAACACCGAACGGCTAGGGCAACGCCAACGAGTTTCATTTTGGTTCGAAACCGACACCTTCTGTCTACGAAATTAGAAAACAGTGTGGTTGGGAGCAGGTTATGAGAAAGTAGTTTCATTGCTACACAAGACTGCGGTTCTGCGCTCAAAGCTGGCAGATTGGAAGTGCCGGGTTCGGTCTCAGGTCGCGCTCATTGACCTAACTTTTTCGCGATTTTCTGCGTAATTCGTGCGAATACGGGGTAGAACCCCTTAGAAAGATCCCCCGGAGGGCATTACACCTATAGGCCTAGGACCCTAGCGTAATGAATCAGCCTTAAATCCTATAACCAACCAGCCACGCCAGATTAATTATTTTTCTTTTTTAATTATGTTCTATCGTGAGACGAAATTAATTGGTTATGATGGAATAGATGAGTTAGCTATTTGAGGAGCAAACATTCAAGCAATATTTTTTCCTTCCGATACAATTATTTAGGAAACACACACACACACACAAAAAAAAATAATAATAATAAATTTAAAAATAACTAAACTTAAACCCTAATTATCATTTGTTTATATACATTACTAGTTACTAGAAAGTATGTAGACGTATCTAGACAGATATGTAGACATACTATTTTATGCTGAGTTTAAAAAAAAAAAATCATTAACTCAATTTCATTTTTCTTTTCTTTTTCTTTCTTTCTTTCTTTTTTTTTTTTTTTTTTTTTTTTTTTGAAACACAGTTTGAATGTTTGAGTTTGCTTCTCATTTCTGTTATAAATTGTATCAATGTGATATGTCTCATATAATATGTCTCATATAAGCTTACTGTTGAAGTTAAATTTCCAAGAAAATATTAAAATAATCTACATGGATTAAGAGATATATGTATAATATTTATATTTGTATATGAGGATCATATTATTGTGAATAAAGACTACAATTTTCATAAACATACCTTTTTTTTTTTTTTCAGTGTTTTACATTCCTAAAAAATGTGTTCGAAAAAAATGCTTGGGAGGACCATATATCCTGTATGGGGCAGTGCATGAAAAGAAATTTTAGAGAAAAATATTCTTAGTTCCTGTTTTTGAAATTATGAATAATACGTTTATTATTATAATTACTCGTTAGATGTCGCCACTAAAGATTCAATGAGATCACAGGAATCACAGCTCAGCGAGGAATGTGATTCTGCCGGTGCTGCCATCTGTATTTTAAAACAAAGTATTTTTTCTAATTGAAAATTTTATTTTATGTATATTTCTATATACGTGCTAGGACCCCCTAGAAACCCCCCCCCCCACGGAGGACATTCCATCTAGTTGGCTGACCCTTGCGTAGTCAATCCGCCTTAAACCCAACAACCTTTATATTTCGGATATTTCTAAGAAAGATACCCACTGAGGACATTCTCGCTTAAACTCAGGTCCCTAGTGCAGGTTGGTTGGAGTGATTAAGGCCGATTGACTGCTCTAAGGTCCTATGCCTCTGAGGGAGTGTCCTCCATGGGAGTCCTTCTAGGGGGTCCTAGCCCGTATTTACGCAAGTTTCGGAAAAAACCTCTGAAAACTACGAACGGCTAGGCCGACGAGCGCGACCTGGGATCAAACCAGGCACATCACGTCTGCCAGCTTTGAGCGCAGAACCGCTCGGCCGCAGTTCCTAGTGTAGACAACTGTCCTTAAACTGAACACCAAAAAATTATATATCATAATAACTGAAATAAATTAACTGTTATTCTATTATTATTATTTGTTTTATAAATTAAAATGATCATATTTATCATGTTTCATCTATCTAATATAAATTTATCATGTGGTTATAAAAATTAAATTGTGTTTTGTAATTCAATTAAATATAATAAAATTGCAAGCGATAACAGTTTGGGATAATATCAAATGACAAAAAAATATTAATTATGCTAAAACTTACTCAAAATTTAGTATAAGTTGTTGAATGCTAAATAGGATGTTCATATCATTTTTCTTTAAATATCACTCATTGTTTTCTATGTTATTTGTTCAAGTAAATCATTATCATTGCGCTGTATAGTTTTATGTACATTATTTATTTCATAGAAGTTCAATTTAGTTTATTTTTGCAGTGCGTGATCAAATTAGTAGAAATTCTTTTTCTTTTTTGTTTTTTTGATTTCCTAAAAAAATACTGTACGAAATGGCTCAGAACTTCAGACGTGCAAAGAACATTTTAAAGCGCATATTTTCCAGTATAGGTTTAGTCCAGACCAACCACAAATTAAAGAAGAGCAAAAATGCTTTGGATCACCCTGTATCATAAAAAGCTACAAATTACTTGTACCTTTAACACATTGTTGCACATACTATGTACAATATTTATGTTTAGTTGTGGAAATTGCGCAATTATTTAGGTAGTCCTTTTTTTTTAAATTATTGATTATTATTATTATTATTATTATTATTATTATTATTTTGAAGGGGGGGGGAGGGGCAAGTTTTTTGCTTATAACTAGAACGAATTTCCATAAAATTTTACAAAACTTGCAGAAAAATTGACAAAACATTAGATAAACATTATTCTGAAATATAAAATTCACACGTATAATATTTGCTGAGATATGAGCATTTATAGTAAATATTTTTTACTACGCATGCGCGAAAGATAGGAAAATTTTTGTTACATAGGTTGAAATATATTGGGCAACTTTTGTTAAAAGTTCATTTGAATAAAGTAAAATTTAAGCAAATTGTCGGGAAAAAAAAAAAAAAAAAAAAACGAGCTAGATTTTAGGTATTTTGCAGAGTTGAAATTTCACAAGGGATTTTTCACATATGCTGCATATTTAATTTGAAGATCCAATTATTTCAACCTTAGAGCATGCAAGGTGTTTTTTTACAAAAAAGAATTTTTGCAGTGTGATTCAAACAATTGGATCTTCAAATTAAATGAAAAACACCTTATGAAATTTCATGTCTGGAAAATACCTAAAAACTAGCTCGTTCTTTTGCCAATAATTTGCTTAATTTTTACTCTATTCACATGAACTTTTGAAAAAGTTGCCCAATATATCTAGCTTTCAACCTATGTAATAAAAACTTTTCTGTCTTTCGCACATGCACAGAAAAAAAAAAAAAAAAAAATATATTTACTTTAAATGCTCATATCTATCATATGTCAATTTTAAAATTCAGAATAATGTTTTATCAATTTGTCTGCATGTTTTGTAAAGCTTTTGGAGAAATCCGTGCTAGTTATAAGCAAAAAACTTGCGAAAAAATTAATAATTTTTGAAAAAAAAAAAAAAAAAAATATATATATATATATATATATATATATATATATATATATATATATATATATGTTTAAATAATTGTGCGATTTCCACAACAAAACATATAAATATTAAATATAGTATGTACAACAATGTGTTAAAATTACAAATTATTTGTAGCTTTTTGTAATACAAAGGGATCTAAAGTGTTTTTACTCTTCTTTAATTTGTGGTTGGTCCCTTACTTGCATTGTGGACTAAATCGATAGCGGAAAATGTGATTTTTTAAATGTTCTTCGTATGTCTGACGTCTCGAGCTATTTCGCCGTTTAGTATATATATTAAAAAAAAAAAAAAAAAAAATCTAATAATTTGACCATTTACTGTATATAATATTTATTTGTAGCACAATCATTTAAATTTTCAAGACATAAAACGCATATCATCTTAAAATCCGATTCAAATATTTTTGTATGTGTAGAATATGCTTGTGTTTGAGGATTAAGGTCGATTGACTACGCTTGTGTCCTAGGCCTGGATGTGGGGGTCCCAGTCCCCCCCCTAAAGGGTTTTATAAGGGTCTCAGACCGTATTTACGCAACTCTCGGAGAAAACCACGAAACACTTTGAGCAACTAATCCTACGAGCTTGACCTGGGATCGAACCCAGCACTACTCATCTACCTACTAGCTTCGAGAGCAAAACCTCTCGGCCATTGATATGGCCTAGACCAGAAGTATAAGTGTGATGTTAAAAACATCACTTCTTTCTAAATTTTAAATACGATCGTTTTTCTGCACTTAAATGCATTGTATCTCTTAGTTGGTTCAACTCACCGTGTTATGTTTGCTTTACTGCAATTCACACACGGGAGAAAATTTGGTTCTTCATTCCTAGTGATGATGTCATCTCACACCATTCTAAGAACCAATAGGGTGATGTTCTGACCCCACCTTCTGTTATCCCGGCAATTTTAAATTCAGTTGTGTTTGAGCAGTACTCCAGATAGCAGCATGGGTGAGAAATGTTTGTTTAAGTCTGTTTTTAAAGGGACTATAACCATTTTATCATTTGGAGAGAGAGTGCCTACTTAATAACAATAAAATGTTTATTATCAGCTTATATTGCTACAGATTTAAATTTTAAAAAAACCATCTATTTTATGTCTTGCTTAATATTGGATTCACTAGTGTTGATTTGAAAATAAAGAATAAAATTTTTATGCAACAGTAATGACTTGCTTAAAATATTATTTTGTGCTGCATTTTTCCTCTTTATAGCATTCTAGCAATCAAGTGAATTTATTCCTCTTTTATCTTATGTAAATAAAAATAATTTGATATATGTTTGACTTCATGACCAAAAGAACAAAAAGGGTTTAGCAGTCACAATGTAATGTTACCACATGTACGCCATGAGGTTTTTGATCCTCACTAAGTAACTTCTGTTGCTAATTAAAATTAAAAATATGAATAAAATAAATTAAAAATATAAAAATATAAAAGTAAATGAAATATTTACACCACAATAAGAAGCATATATTTTATTGGGTCAGCAATAATATTAAATATTTTTTTAAATACTTTAACGGTATTAAAAGTTTTTCAATTCTCCCTTTTGATTTACAAAATAATTTATTTAATACAAATTTCATCTCCTTAAAAAAGTTTTAATAGTCATAGCTAATGGCATGAAGCATGAAGAGTCATTTTAATATATGCAAAGATATGTTTTATATATTTATCGAATTTTTGTTTTAAAAAATAATTATATTTTAAACTATGAAAATACTTTTCATCAATTTAAAGGTAACGGTATTATTCCAAACTACCCTTCTTTTTTTTTTTTTTTTTTTTCTTTATTGAGAACTAAAACATACATGTCAATCAATCAGTCATATCTGCATTTCAAACAGTGATGATATTATTTTCAGAAAGAATGAGAGTGTTTGTAGCTTTGTGATGTAGTTCACAATACTCTTTGGGCCTTATGTGGTGATGGTTTCATGGTAATGTTTGGGTTTAGGCGAATTCTCTACTCAAGTTACCTGGCTTAAGGGGTAACGCTCTCCGTGGTTGTATGTTTAAGAGGTCCTAGCTCGTATTCACGTGAGTTTCGGAAAAAACAGGGGAAAACTTCGAGCGGCTAGATCGACGAAATTGACCTGGGATTGAATCCTACACTGCTCGTCCTCCAGCTTCAAGAGCAGAACCTCTCAACTATGTGTGAGATGAGTGCAGAAGAGCGAATATTCGATCCCTCTCTCTTCACCTTCCTGAATGAATTTCAATATCTTTATAATGTGAATAATATCTACCGCCCCCTTCTTTATTAATTAACTTTCGTTTACTCTTAAACAAGTTCTCGGGTACCATATAATGCTACTGGTGAACGAGAGGTACAGAGTTCGAACCCAGACTCGAGAATGTATGCTGGAATTCTGTAAAAAGACTCCAATGGAGGACATTTGTTCCAGGCATTGATCTCTCAAGTAGACTTTATTGCATACATCATGACACCACACCTAGAATCAAATTTACTAATCTCGGTGCACTTAATCTTAAAAGTAAATTTTAACGATAAATACAAAAACTAGTATGTTGAGGGCATCATAAAACTTTTTCTGTATCATTCTATATAACAGCGCCTCTTGCTGGTTAACAAACACAAAAATTTAATCATAGCTTCTAACAATAAAGATTTTAATTGTGCATTTGGTACTACCTTAACCAGTAAATGCAAAGATGAAGCTATGTAAAAATTACAGCATGTGAATAATAACAGCGTCACTTACCGGCCGATGTATGTAAACCAAATTAAACCAGCATTCATTTTCATAAAGATCAACTTACTTACCAGTACGGTGCATTTACATATTATAGAAGCTGGTATATTGCTTTTCTATATATGGGGGGAAATGCAACTTAGCAATGCTACCTGTCGGCCGATTTACACCAAATTGAATCAGCATAATTTTTCTCAGTTACCCTTTAACATATCAAGTTTTGTGCAATTATATACAATATAAACTGACATATATAGTTTTCCCATAAATGGGAGAAATCGAAACATAGCGGTGCCACTTATTCGGCAATTTGTACCAAAAAAATTAAAAGGCCTTAATTCGTGTCAGGGTGCACCTAAATTTAAACTCTTATGAAATTTTATGCATTAATACTTGAGCTACAGCTGCCACAAATTTTTTGTCCCATACGCACAAACACAGACTGAAATTTTCCAAAAAAGGTCAAATTGTGTTGTGGATCCCTCAATACGTGTAAATTCTTCGATAAAATCTTTTTGTAAAAAAATAGAACCGACTCCAAAAAGGAACTACTATTCACACAACCAAAAATGAAAGAAAATTGGCAGAAAATTGAACTGTAAATTGCGCCTAAAAGTATAAAATAATTTCCTTCGCCAAACAACCTATATAATACTACAATTAATCATAACTTTTGAAGTCGGCGCAAAATTAAATGAAATTTAATTAGTTTTTAAAGGTTTGTCTTTAAATCGGTAGCAACAAATGCTGTTGTCTCAAATGATCCATTTTCATGTTTCCTTTATTATTTTATCACTGTATACAATTGGTCCATTAGTAGCATCTACATAGAACAGTGAACATTCTTCACAATGCGGTATTTATGTTTCTATGAAGTTAGAGTTTCCTTTGCAAATTTGGTATAACTTTGATAACTATCATGGTGGCTTTTGGATTTGGCGATCAAAACGTAAGGCAAAAATATACACGCAAGATGTATATTTTCATAATATATATTGTACGATGTGTTGTTTCATATTTTTGATTACTCTCTTGATATACCTTATCAAAATAATCATGATATCCCAAAGAAATTAAATATGTTTGCCAGATAATTTTGCGATTTTTCTTTCACCAAGTACGTCAGATACCAGCATCTTCGCCAACTTTTGCTGCTTACGAAATCTTATTTATTTTCTTGAATCAAAGTAGTTTTCGGCTGCGTTTTGCAGGTAACAATGTGAGATGTCTATTTTGAATAGGATTTGATCTTTGTATTGAATAAAGGTATCAATTTTTATTTAATTTTGCGCCGACTTCAAAAGTTATGATTAATTGTAGTGTTATAGGTTGTTTGGCGAAGGAAATTATTTTATACTTTTAGGCGCAATTTACAGTTCCATTTTCTGCCAATTTTCTTTCATTTTTGGTTGTTTAAATAGTAGTTCCTTTTTGGAGTCGGTTCTATTTTTTTACAAAAAGATTTTATTTTTCTCTTTTCAGTGAAAACATATTTTTTAGCAGAGCATCAGAAGACGTTCGACGGAAGTTTCACAAATCACAACTTCCAAGAAAAGTGACATTACTCAAAAAATGGTTTATGTCACTGAAAAATACATGAAATGTACCCAATGTGAACAAAAAGGTAAATCTCCATCTAGAAAGTTATCCACTCGAGAGACAGTTGTGCCAGTTTTATTCTAGTCAAGTTATTTTTAAGTTGATTTTTCTCAAATGCTGCATTTTTAAGTTGTGTCACTTTTCTTGCCTTTATCGTATATGAGCAAAAAACTATCTATTAAACGAACATGCGTTAAATTAAAAAGCCTTTAGAAATGTAAACAACGGATACGCTGTATTCGTAACCGAAAATTCTGTTAGGCATATATATTGAACTTTACAGTGAATATGTGTCACCCACTGCGCTGGAAATTGCGCAGCGTAAAGTTCAAACAAAGAGCAAAATATGTATTGCAGCTGACGGACAGAAGTTTCAACATCGATACTTACATACTGCTTTTACCAGTGTAGCTCCATGCGTTCAGCAGTTAGAGTGAGAACAGACTTTTGTGAGTATCCTGTAATTTGTTTATATCTTAATGAAATCATAATGAAACCTATTTCAGGCCAAGATCATTACGACAAAAAAAAAAAAAAAAAAAAAAATATTAAAATTAAATCATCCCTTACGAAGTTGTAAGCTAACAAATTTCAACAACAACAACGAGAAACATGGTTTGTATTGAGAACCGCTTCCTTTATGAAGTCGGTTTAAAATGTCTATGCGTTAATCGATGTGACCGCTTACAATAACCATACTTTGAATTTTACATAGCATAAATGTCACCCGCTACGCTACAACATATGCAATGTCGTTCAAGTGTGCACAAAATAGGAAATTGTGAACAAACAAATGCACGTTTTAAGCGTTCTGTTTTTAGCATTAATGTCGAAACTATCTTGGCGTACTACATTGATGATGCTCTGCAATTTTATAATTCACTTTTTTCCCCTGTCTTGAAACGTTTCCGAGATAGGATCGCTAACTCCACTCTTTTCCACCAGATGGCGCTTTAGGCGGTTGAATCGCGTAGCACATGTCCACTTTACTGTACCTACATACCATTTTTATGACTATAGTTGCAACTGTTCAGCAGTTAAAAGAATCGGGACTGACTTTTTTGGGCACACTGTATTTTCTTTTGATCGTAAAGATCTTACAATGGGACCTATTTCAGACCAAGACCTTTACAATAAAACAAAAAGTATCAAAATCGGATCATCCGTTTAGAAGTTATGAGCTAACAAATAAGAGTAAGCAGCTCGAATTTTTTGTTTGTGAATTCTTGAGAAAGCCATGCCTGGCTAGTTAGTAGGGAAAAGGCCCGCCGGGACCCCGTAGGAGAGCTAAAAACCGCCAGGAGTCAAGATATCTGTTAATTGGTATCATTTTTTCTGTTTTAATTACAAATAATTATGTATTTAATGTATTTTTACTCGGATTTCCCATGTGATCTTAGCTACTAAGCCTTACCACATGTTAGCCATTACGGCTCTGTTTATTTTTAATTTCTCTTTCCAAATTTAAATTTTAAAGTTTATTAAGTAATAAAAATTTCATTTTTGATTTAAAAATCAAATTTAATTACGTTAATTTAAAATTAGTTTAAACTTTAACTATTTCTACTGTGAGTTTAGCAATTGCCCCCTCACAGGTTTCCTCTCAGTGCCATCATACTTTTAATAATCAAATTTTTTTTCATTTCTTTTTTTCCAAACTTTTATCCGTTACACCCGTTTACTAAACCGTTACCTCATCCCGTCCGCATAATTTAACTAACTTATTTCTCATTAGCAACTCATTTACAAGAACAATTTAGTTTTTCTTTTAATTAATTTTACCTCCTTTTTTTTTTTTTTTTTTTTTTTTTTTTTAAATACTAATTTTTGATATTTGGAGTTTTGGCGGGTGGCCCCCTGGGGGTCCCATAGGGCTTTCCATACTTTGATAGAATGAACACGCGAAGTAAACACCAAAGTGTGTCGCCACCAAGGCTGACACTTGATGAGCTGAAAGTAATTTGACTAATTTATCGAGGAAGAAATCAGCTAGCAACACCTCACTGAAGAACAAAGATAGAGGAAAAATAACAGACTTCATGATCAAAGCAAAAAGGGAATGCAGAAGAGGCCTCAACAAGCAGTAGCCAGAAAGAACAAGAGGATAATAAACAGAAAGAAGATCAGTTGAACAAAGAGAAAAACACAGAGGAAGAAGCAAAGACAACAGAAAGAAAAAGGCAACAGAAAGGAAGAAAAAGAAGAAAGAAAAGAACACCTCGTGGACCAGGGAAGCAGAAGATGAAGAAACAGAAGAAAGCAGTACTTACGAGGAATGTTGAGATGCAGAATCACAGGGATCCAGTATCAGCAAAAAGGCACAGACTCTCGCTGAAGCAAAGAAGCTAGTATGTGATGAAGAACTGGTAGAAATCAGTAAAAAGATGAAGGAAATTAAGAAGGAGAAGAACTACAGCGGCTACACAACGGCGGCAAGAAAGGCCCTTCTTGCAAAGCAATACATTCAGAGAATTACAGAAAAGAACACAAAGATCCAAAAAACGGTAATGCTAGCAATCTCAGAGGCTCTCCAAGATCTGGAAGAATCACTATTAGAGCTTGAAGCCAGAATCCAGCACTCGGAAGCTAAGGCGGAGACTCTCGAAGCATTGATGAAAGAAAGAAGCACGCCCAAGAGCACTCCCAGCAAGAACGATCCCCCCCAAAACAAAGCAGCACTAAGCAGCTATGCGGCAGCAATCCAAGAAGCCACTGCATCCATAATAATCAAGGCGAAGGATAACAGGAATGCTGCAGAAATAGCAAAGCAAGTCCAACAAGTCGATCTTACAGAAGAAAAGATAAAAGAAGTCCAGAGGATAAAGAATGGGATCAAGTTCGTCTGCAACAACGCAAAAGAAGCTGAGGAGGTGAAGACGAACCAGAAGGACTCGGAAGAAATTACAAGCAACGCAAGTATCGAAACAGTGGGGATTAGAATGAAAAAAATAGTGATTAAAGACGTACCGGAACGGATAGGAGCAAGAACTGTACAAGACAAAATAATCAGTACTCTAAACCTGAAGTCAGACGGCGATTACGATATCAGATTTCTAGACAGCTTACAGAAGAAAGACCTCCATCTGCAGAACTATACCTTACAGATGCCAGCTCCAATTGCGGATGCTCTACTTGAATAAAAAACTATGTGTCTCGGTCTGAAACAATGTGTAATCAAACCTAAGGTCATTGTAATCAGGTGTTACAACTGCCAGGGTTATGACCACAGAACGCAGACGTGCAGGTGGGAAACCCGCTGTGCGCGGTGCGCTGGAAGGCATAAAAGGGCAGAGTGTGCATCTGAGAGGACTTGTTGCTACCCGTGCACAGTCTACAATAATCAGACCGTGTACACGAACGAGCTGAAACTCACAACAGATCATACAGCCTACTCCGGCTACTGCTACGTGTACCGCCAAATATTGGCGATACGCAAGGCAGAAGTAGAAGGAGATAAAACATTACTGACCAAAGCTGCCGATGTACTAACTGGTAAAACATCAGTCCATTACACTGAAGAAGGACGGCCTCAAGTGGTCTATAATCAACAGAATAAAGATCAGGAGGGTTACCAAATGGTAACCAGAAAAAGAACACTATATAGAAGAGGAGGCCAGCAAAAACAACAGCAGCAAAGGAGCAACAATGGCCGGTACGGGCGCCCTCCTAATAGACAGAGCCTGATTAAGGGGGAAGCACACATTATTTATACTTACACCGTTATTTTTTTAACAAATACTTTGCTCCTATAATAAACAGAAAATTCTCATTAAAAATTATTTTAAAAGAATTCTGGTGTCTAATAACGGTGAGTAAATTGGATTGTTTTACACCGTTCATTTTTTATAAAAAATATTTCCTCATCAAAACGTGGAATTTTTATGACATGAAGTAAAAAATAATTGTAAAAATATTCCGGTGACAGCGGAGATAATGTGTGCTTCCCCCTTAATCAGGCTCTGCTAATAGAAATTATAATGGACAGTGAAGATACTGCCGAAAATACTAAAAGCACACAGACACAACAGACCAGAAACAACACAAAGAGACCAGACGCCATTAAAATGATCCAAATTAACCTGCACTCCAGCGCGGTAGCAGCAAAAGATCTGTTCGGGTACCTTGCCCAGAATAACATTAAGGTAGCTATGATACAGGATTTTCACCAGAGCATCCACACGGGCAAAAACAGGCCTGGGGTCGGGTTGGCAAGCGTTTAAAACTCCCAATAATAGAGCAGCAATAATTACAAAACTAGGCACAACCCCTATTGAACTGGGGAGTACAGAACATGCAATAGCTATATTAATAGAAAACGTGAAAGAAAAAGTCACACTGATAAACACATACGCCCCCCCCCCCGAGCTCCAGCTTCACCACAATTCTCAGGGAAATCGATCAATTATTACTAAAAACACAGGGCAGTGTCCTGCTGGCAGGAGACTTCAATGCCCACTCAACCCAATGGGGATATGATGATATTGATAAAAGGGGTAGAGAATTAACAGATTTCCTTGCACAGCACTCGCTGCTGGTCAAAAACTCCCCAGGAGCGCCCCCCTCGTTTCAAACGGGAAGAAGCAGGGGCTGGCCTGACTTAACGATCACAACGGCTAGCCTACTCGATAAAGTAATCGACTGGGAAGTGAGTGATGACCACTCGGGAAGCGATCATAATTATATCAGATACACGTTAGACTACAGTAATCACAGTTACCACCGCCACAGATTAGAAACGAAACATGGGAAGCACTCAAAATTTGAAAAACATATCAAGAAAATTAATAAGCGGTATATAGGTCCGATTAACAGGACGACTGACAGAAACTCGCTAGATACCATCACGGAGGAACTTATGAACTACCTCAAAACTCTGGCATTCACCTGCTATAAGCTGCGTAAAACACCAGACCAAAAAGAGCCGACCTGGTGGACAGATAAAATAAAAACTGCCAGGAACAAGGTTAGAGCGTTTCGCAGTAGGTATCAGTCCCAGCCAGACCCAATTCTTAAAAATCAGCAACACATCCAATATAAAAGAGAGCGTGCAATTTATAAGAAACTTATTAATAGAGAAAGATCAAAGGCATGGATGGCCTTCTGCGAAAGCGCGAAAGATACCTACGGCCCACAATATAAAATCGCCTCGGGTAAACTATCAGCACCGGCAAAACTATGCAACATACTAGATAACGAAGACCAAGTCACAATAGACCGCACACTTAATAAATTCCTAGACACATTGTACATAACCGATGATCACACCCCGCACGGGCTGAACACGCTTCCCCCTCGCTTCGACGAAGGTACCCCTCGCAAAATAACGTCGCAAGAACTAAACAGAATTATTAAACACATTAAACAGAACAAAGCCCCATGCCACGATTACGTAGACTACAATCTGATCAAAAGAATTAATAGGACTAGCCAAAACCTCTTACTTGCGCTCTTCAATAAATGCCTTCAACTGGAACACTTCCCGAAACAATTTAAAAAAGGTATAGTAGTTCTGTTCCACAAAGAAGGCAAGGATCCTAAAGACCCAAAAAATTATAGGCCAATATGCCTCCTTCCAGCTATTAGCAAAATTTTAGAAAGAATAATACATGGCAGAATCAACCATCATTTAACGACACAAAATTACTGGAACCCAAATCAATTCGGATTCAAACAAGGCACCTCTACAGAAAACGCACTACAAAAAATACTAGACAACATAAACAAGGACAAGACCAACAGAAAACATACACTATACTAATCTCAATAGACATCAAAGGTGCCTTCGACAACATCCGCTGGCCAACACTGCACCAAAATCTTAAAAACTCCGGTTGCCCAACATACCTCGTCAACTGGATAGTTAGCTTTCTGGAAGACAGGTATGTGACACTGGAAGAAAATGGCATAACCACCACAAAACAGACTTACGGAGGCTGTCCGCAAGGAAGCTGCTTAGGCCCACTCCTTTGGCTACTCATAGCCGAGACAGCACTCAACCATAGCTGGGGAAACAACACACGGATCCAAGCCTTCGCAGACGATTTCATGCTAACAATAACAGCAAACAACCCAGACACACAAGTCACCTCAGCAAACATAGCACTACAGAAATTTGGCATTTGGGAAACGAAAACGACCTCACAATCAATTGGAGCAAAACGGAACTGCTATACCTTAACAGACCGCGCATAGGAAATTTTCAAACAGAAATAAAAGACTACATATCAGAGGGTATTCAATATAATGGAACAGCATTAGAAACGAAAGAACAAATGAAATACCTAGGAGTCATTCTTCACAAAAATCTGAGATGGCTCCCGCATATCGAATCACAAGTCAAAAAAATATACAAATCCTTTAATTTGTACGGACGAATGGTCTCTAGGGGTTGGGGACTAAAACCAGACTTAATAAAAATTTGGTACAAGACAGTAGTTGAAAAAACACTGACATATGCAGCCCCAATTTGGGGAAATAACCTCACGCAGTCCCATAAAGATAAACTGCTGAGCTGCCAAAGGCATTTTGCGCTGGCCATCGTCAGGGCATACAGAACAGCCCCAACATCGGCACTTCTGGTTCTTTCTGGCCTGATTCCAGTACACCTCCAAGTACGAAACGAAGCAGCCTACGGTGCAGTCACAAGACTCCACAGAAATTATAAAATACAAGACCACATCATCAACCATACAGATTATGTCAAAAAGCAGAACATTTGGCAAAGGCACCCTGCTGACACACCAGAACCAATAATTGGTTCATCTAACAAAGACACACAAATACACACGGATGGCTCGAAGCTGGAATCAGGAGCTACAGGCTCGGCCTTTGTAGCCTTCAAAAATAACTCAAAAATATACTAGTCGTCAGCGCGACTAAGAAAGCGCAACAGTGTTTTTCAGGCCGAACTACTGTCAATTCCCAAAGCTGCTGAGTGGGGAAACACCAAGGGCATCACACATAGTATCCACTCGGACTGCATGTCTGCTATACAAGCAATTTCAAAACCCTTTACAGTGGACCGCCTAATCCATAAAATCCACTCGGAAATAAACAGATCAAATAATACATTTAAGATTGAATGGGTTAAAGCGCATGTAGGCATCGAAGGAAATGAAGAAGCAGATAAGCTAGCAAAGCTATCAGCAGAAAACAGCGACCATAGGACGCAATACTACCTCGAAAGGCCGATATCGCATCTCAAGAAAAAGCTTAGAAGTTTCACAATGAAACAATGGCAGTTTGAGTGGGACTATGGGGACACGGGCAGGCTTACACACAAATACTTCCCAACAGTAGACACAAAGACACTCGTTAGCTGCAAGCTCCTAACACAATTATTCACAGGACACGGAGCCTTCCCAGCCTATCTTCATCGATTCAAGAAGAAGAGAAGCCCGGACTGCGCCTATGGAGCACTAGGAACATCCATACACTATTTAACGGCCTGCCCCCCCCCCCCCCATTAACGGACAAAAACCATCTGGCCCACATAACACAAATTAATGAACAACTGTGGTACAAGCAATTAGCTCAGAACACACGTGTACAAAACAAGGCTAAACACATAGTCAGATGGCTCACGAACAACATAGATGATATATCACAATAACAAAAAGCAGTATCAACACTAACAGGAAAAGCTCCAATCTTCAGCAGCAAATGGAAAAAGGACTAACAGATGAAGAGGACCTCTCAGCCCATAAGAGGCACCCACCGCTACCGCCACTTTTTGTTTATTTTAGGTCATGATCGAGGCCCTTGTTGTTAAAGCGGCTAGTATCGATATTACTTGAGGCCCGGTAAAAGTAAAAATGTTAATATTAAAAAAATCTTTGTAAAATAAAAATTATTAAAAAAAAAAAAAATATGTATAAAAAACTAATAAAATATTAAAAAATTGTATAAAAAACTATATATATAAAAATTGTATAAAAAAGGTGCATATAAATGTAAACGGTCCTCGGTAATAATTGGTCTGTAAGCCCGCACCACGCTCATGGCCGCGCAAATATGTGTTATTATTATTTTTTTTTCAATCTTATTTTATTTGGAATGAATGGTATGATCAAGAAGCTAGCACTACCGCTCAGCAACTTATCCTGCGCAGGATTCTCCTAACAGCATTCTTAGGTCCGAACAGATGAATTCCAGAACTCCAGAGTCCCAGAAAGGGATCAGTAAGACTGAATCCTCGCAATCGGGCCTCGCAAGCCACCTTAGTTAGATAGTGCTCTTTCGTATCTTGATCATACACCTTTTAATTAAACTTCAATTACTCTAGAATTTTTTTTTCTCTACTGTTAAATTAAATTTACTTAATTAATCATTAATTAATATATATATATATATATATATATATATATTATCTTCTCTCAACAAAAAACTAACTCAGCTGATTACTCAAATTAAAAAAAAATAAAATCAGAAATAACATTAAGTAATTTAACTTAATTTTAATTAACCAACCTAACTTTCTACATATTTAATAATTTAATTTAATTTTCTAGTTAATTAATTAATTATTTAAAGATTAATCTTTTAAACATTTAACAATTCATTTAATTATTATTATTATTATTATTTTTAATTAATTTATTAATTTATTTATTTTTTGTCTCTTTCTCTTATAATCGAACTCAGGCCTAGTTAGATGAATTCAATTTATGCTAATCAACCAATTTATTTCTTATATATATATATTTTTTTTTTACTCAATAATATTAAAAAGTATTTCATTGATAATAGTTCTGCCAATTTGCCATCTTATCTGCCCTGCTAATCCTCGTGAGTCTTAAGCAAAAGGAGTCCCAGTAACCACTAAGCACCACTTTCAATCAGCCAGTATTCCGCTGCCCGAGTTTTGGGAGCCCCAGCAGCCTCTGTTCCCCTGTTTTTTATTTTTTATTTTATTTTATTTTATGTATTTTTTATTTTTTTATTTTATTTTTTTTCCCCTTTTAAGTTAAGTCCCTTGGTAAACCCGAACCGGACCCTTAAGTGGGTAAGGTGACAGGGAGCCAAGCCTGTGTTTGTGTGGCTTAGTTCCCCCATCCCATTATTCCTCTTTTTTTTTTTTTTTTCTTTCTCTCGCTAAGCCTCTTGGTTTTCCCGAACCGGACCCTTAAGTGGGTAAGGTGACCGGGAGCCAAGCTTGTGTGGCTTAGCTCCCCAACCTCCCCTTTTTTTTTTTTTTTTTTTTAATTCGCTAAGCCCCTTGGTTTTCCCGAACCGGACTCTTAAGTGGGTAAGGTGACCGGGAGCCAAACTTGTGTGGCTTAGCTCCACCCCCCCCCCCCATTTTTTTTCTTCTTAATCGCTAAGCCCCTTGGTTTTCCCGAACCGGACCCTTAAGTGGGTAAGGTGACCGGGAGCCAAGCTTGTGTGGCTTAGCTCCCCTCCCCCCTTTTTTTTCCCTCGCTAAGCCCCTTGGTTTTCCCGAACCGGACCCTTAAATGGGTAAGGTGACCGGGAGCCAGGCTTGTGTGGCTTAGCTCCCCCCTTTTTTTTTCCTCTCTGCTAAGTCCCTTGGTTTTCCCGAACCCGACCCTTAAGTGGGTAAGGTAACCGGGAGCCAGGCTTGCGCGGCTTAGCTTCCCCCCCTCTTCTTTTTTTTCTCCCTCTCTCGCTAAGCCCCTTGGTTTTCCCGAACCGGACTCTTAAGTGGGTAAGGTGACCGGTAGCCAAGCTTGTGTGGCTTAGCTCCCCCCCTTTTTTTTATTATTTTTCTCTCGCTAAGCCCCTTGGTTCTCCCGAACCGGACCCTTAAGTGGGTAAGGTGACCGGGAGCCAAGCTTGCGTGGCTTAGCTTCCCCCACCCCAGTTTTCTTTTTTTTTCCTTTTCTTCCTCCCTTCTCCTCCCTCCCCTGCAATACTTGTCGTTGTGATGGTACTCCACGACGTAAATAAATACTCTACACAAACCGTTATTCCTGCTCCATCGTATTGTTCTGGACCTCTTGCGCTCACTCACTTTGGTCTCCCGGGCTAGCCACAAAATTCAAAGTTTACTTAACCTTTTTTTTTTCTTTTTTTTTCTTCATGAGGGTGTGGTGTTGTCTGGTCCTCGTTAAAATGTGCTGCACCGTCAAGTGCTCGATGGGGTCGTTAAGCAGTCATCGGGCTAACAACGCGGGGAACCATCCCCCCGTGGTGGATCAAAATTGTGATGGTCCCCACATTTCTCCCTTCAGGCCACCCAATGCATAGTAATTTTTTTCCCCTCTTTCAGGCCCAGCCACGTCAAAAAATAACCACTATGCATGCAAAAAATATCTCTTCCTACCCCCCAGTGGCAGGCTTCCAAAATCTTTAATTAAAATAATTTTTTTTTCTCACTGTATTAGCTCTTTGTCTGCTAGTCGTTCAGCAATTTAGGTTTCTAGCCCCCCTCCCCTTCTTAGGCCTCCTCTTTTGGTGTAACTATCAGTGCACAACTATCTACTACGGCTCCCCAAGCGATACCCCCTACCCAAAATTCAAAAACTTGTTTTTCTTCTGTTTTGTGTTTGGCTCGAAAGCTAGTTGTGCACATATTCAAAATTTTCCTTTGCATCCAGGAGCGTGTCTGTGCGTCTCCGCCTAGTGCAATCTGGAGGTGTGGTGTGTCAGTCGAGCATTATGTGTCAAAGAAGCAGAAGTAGCAACCCTGCCATTCCTGATCTGTGCCGTAGAAGTCACTTTGTTGCTGATGATGAAGGAGCCTGCAGCCTCCTAGGGACGATGATTGAAGACTGAACGAGCCATCTGACACAGCTCATTCTATGTAGCGACTAGGCAACTCTCTGGTTGTAGTCAGCCATCATGCAGTGATCTGGCGATTTTTCGCTCCGGAGAACAAGCATCCAACCCGTGAAGCTTGGCCGTGTCCAGGCAGGCAGGGGCTGTCCAAAGGTTTCTGAGTCTGAGCTAACAACAACAACAAAAATAAATAAATAAATAAATAAATACGTTTTGAATTGAGAACCTCCTCCTTTTTGAAGTCGGTTAATTAGAGCATCTCTTACGAAGTTATAAGCTTACAAACACCAACAACAACACATAGCTCGAATTAAGAACACCCTCCTTTCTGAAGTTGATTGAAAACGACTTTGCGCTATTCGATGTGACCGCTTACAGTTACAGTACTTTGAACCACAGAGTATACGTGTCATCCGCTACGCTGCAAAGTGTGCAACGTAGTTCAAGTGTGCACAGTGTAGAAAATTGCGAACAAACAACTGCACGTTTTAAGCGTTCTATTTTTAGCAATAATGTCTAAAAACTGTCTTTTCGTAGTAAGTCGATAATACTCTACAACTTCGCAATTAACTTTTCTCCCATCTTGAACCGTTTTTGAGATAGGAGCGCTAATTCCGCTGTTTTTCACCAGATGGCGCTTTATTTTCTTTAGATTGTAAAGATATTATAATGGGACCTACTTCAGACCAAGATCTCTACAACAAAACAAAAAATTTCAAGTAACCGTATTTTAAACTATATAGCGTATGTCTCAAGTGTGTATAGTGTAAGAAAATGCGAACAAAAAAATGCACGTTTTTAGCCTTGTACTTTTAGCATCAATGTCAAAACTATCCTTTCGTACAAAATCGATGATGCTCTGCAATTTTATAATTCACTTTTCCCCCTTGTCTTGAACCGTTTCCGAGATAGGAACGTTAGCATGAATGTCTAAACTATCTTTTTATACTAAATCGGTGATACTCTTCAGCTTTGTAATTCACTTTTCTTTAGAACCGTTTTCGAGATAGGAACACTAACTCCGCTATTTTCCATCAGGTGGCGCTGCAAGCGGTTTAACCTTGTACTGCATGGCCACTTTGCTATACTTACATACCATTTTTATCACTATAGCTGCAGCCGTTTAGCAGTTAAAAGAGGAAGCTGATTTTTTTGGGCACCCTGTATTTTCTTTAGCTCGTAAAGATATTACAATGGGACCTATTTTGGACCAAGATCTTTTCAACAAAACAAAAAGTATCAAAATCGGAGCATCCGTTTAGAAGTTATGAGCTAACAAACATAAAAAAAAAAAAAAAACATACGGTTTGAATTGAGAGCCTTCCTTCTTTTTTGAAGTCGGTTAAAAACAGGAAATCGAGAGTTTCTACGAGGCCAATATTTTCTTTTAATGAATATAGAAAAAAAAAATAATAAATTCAATAAAATTTAATAAATAAATTCAATTCTAAGTATAACATACTTTATTCCCCATGTTACTTTAAAATTTTAAAAAATAACTATGAAAAAATTGATATTATTTAATAACATTAATTATTATATGTTCAGTTTTTCTACGTAATATTACGTATTTGTAAATATTTATAAAATTGCCTTTTTATAAAGCAAAATTTTATGAAGAACACCCCTATTTTTTGCCTGGATCAACTTTTTAATAAGGAAATATGTTTCAAGAATAAACATTATAATGCATTTGTATCTGTCAAAATAGTATTTAATACAATAATAATTTAAATTTTAACCAAAAAGACAAGGGGAATTTGTTTTATGTGCTTCTTTCATATTGAACAGGACAAAAAGAAAGCATACCTGTAAACGGTGTAAATACTTTATTTTGATAAATCAAATTTACAGAGAAACTATATAGTTACCCAAGCTTCTATAGGTGCTCTATGTGTGCCCCTCTGGTGACACATACGGCAAATAATCATGCGTTATCCTAGTTTTTGCCACACTCGTCATAGAATGCCATTTATAGTGATCCGAGCACTTCAGTTATCCCCTGCAACAGTTGCTTAAGTCCTGGAAAAATGGAGACATGAACACTTTGTCCTCAGCATAACTTCATAGGAAAATATCACAAGGAGTTAGATCGGAGGATCTCGTTAGCCAACAAAGCAATGGCACATCATTGGATCCAGCACGGCCAATCCGTCCATTTCTATATACAGTAGAGTCTTGGTTATCCGAGCCCCGATTAACCGAGTTCCAGTTTAACCGAGGTAGTTCCAAAAATGACACGTCCCGGTAGAGGCGTGGCTTTTGGAAAATTGAGTGTAAAACTTTGACAAATTCAACTATATAGTACTGTTTTTTATAATTTATGTGTGCATGTATTGTATTGCATTTTTAACTGATTACATTTAAATATGTAATAGATGTATTCTTTAACTTCATTGGTTACGTTTTCATTCCTTTTAACCTTTACCGTACATTTCCCCTCGATTTACAACAGAGTCTGTTTTATTCGAGTTTTCGACTATCCGAGGTACCCTCGGTCCCCATTACCTCGGATAAGCGAGGCTCTACTATTGCTGGTGGCGTCATTTTTATTAAGAATGCTCTAGCTGCGACTTCATAACCAGAAGGTTTTTCGCTGTTCCTAAACAAAACTTATTTTATTGTAGCTTCAGAATTAATTTGTTTTGGCTAAATAAATCAATTACAAAATTTGTGCTATGATACTCTTTCTGTCTCATACAATATGAAACACCCTGTATATATACTTTTCAATATAAAAAAAAAATATTTCGAATTGTAGAATGAAGATAAAAGTTATTTTCCAAATTTCTAATTTCACTCATTTCTTTTTTTAAATAAATACATAATGACATTTTGAATATTTTAAAAATCCTTCTGTTTTTTTTTTTTTAAACCAGATTAAAGTATGTCTTTAAAACAGATCAAATGTATATGGTATAAAGAAACAAAAATAAAACAATTTAGTTCCTTGATGCTCTTTCTATGATTACTATCTTATGCAAATGACAGTTTACATCACCCACATTTCAATTTCTTTTTTTTTTTTTTTTTTTTTCTCCTTTTTCGATGACAGAGAAACGCCCAATTCCAAAAACTGCATCACTTCCTACCACGTCATCTATAAAATCGTGTCTTGAGTGGAGGCCGAAAACACATCTTTCACCATCTCGTCCGTTCGTTTCTATTTTCTATCGGAGTCCTGCTCAACGTTTTCATCATCTGGTCGCGATTAAAGTTCCGTTCTTTTAGAATTTTATGTAGCTGAAAGAAATCTGCCAACGAATCAGGATTTTTGTAGATTACGTGGCAATGACTCCCTCGATTATTAAAAATAAGAAATGTAAGGATTATTAAAAACTCCGTAATGCAAGAAAGTATTTAATTTCAATCTTCTGGTCAGTGTTATCAAATTTAAAAACTTTTTATTCAATATCCACCACAAAATTTTAACTGTAATGGTTGCTTAGTCACTTCGAAGGTTATTCGTCCATTACATATATCAAATATAACTTTTCAAAATTATTGGGGATAGTTGAATAAAAGAGTTCCTAAATTTGGCAACACTGTTAAGAGCGTTAGGGCTGGCAGAGGGTTAAATATTTATGTATAGCGTGTCTATACAATTTATAGACAATATACAGGGCGACCCAAAATTAAGCCAATAAATTATTCTCTGTGGAATGTAATTGATGTAAGTGATTTATTAAATTGTATCCAGTCCTGGAAAACTGTTTAGGAATTATATTTACTTTCTCATACCCTTATGGCAGATAAAGTAGTAATTTAAATTCCTAACATTGGTTGCCCTAATTCAATGTTGATTGTTTTAGGACTGAGGACTATTAGTCTCAATCTGCGGATCTTTACGATACCAGTTGTAGGATAGTTGTACATTTATCGAAATCTAAAATTTATCGAAAATATAATTGAATAATTCGAAAGCAATGTTATAATTTGAAAAAAAAAAAAAAAAAGTAATAGTTAGTTCTCTGTCCTAAACTAAATTCTGCTTTTGCCAGAATTTCATCAAAAAAATTTTTTTTTTTTTTTTTTGAAAGAGAAAGAAAAGAAAAGAAAATTAATAATAATCAGTATCGAAACAAACACTATCGGAAAAGGTTTTTTTTTTTTTTTTTTTTTTTTTCCAATAATTTTGAATTAGGAAATAAAAAGCGCGCGTCCAAAATGAAAAAAAAAAAAAAAAAAAGAAGCAAGATAATTAAGTTTGAATTTGAGTTGGTAATTTAAGAATGCCATTGATATAGTAACTATTTTGTTGAAAATTGTTTTTAATAAATTAAAATGCGGATATCATAACTGCGCTAGTAAAGACCTTTGCGAGAAACGTACGAGTTACTTCGGTGACAAATTTCAAATTTCGCCAAAGGAGTCCTATACTAAAGCTTTTATTAATATTATTATTATTATTATTTGCGTGGTTAAGGATCAGGTTATTATTATTATTATTATTATTATTATTATTATTATTATTATTATTATTATTCTGTAACTACGGAGTTTGAAATTCCCTAAATACAAATGTTTTAGCAATTGATCTGTGTTCATGTGTGTTATGAACATAATTTAAAACAAATAAGAAGGAAAGCTAAATTTAGTATTTTAAACATCATATAAAATTGTCTCTTGAAAAGTTTGAATAAGGTTGGTAATTTCAAGTAGGGAACCTTTATTTTCTTAATAAAGGCTCCCTAGTTTCAAGAAGTGATGGCTTTGAAAGTTCAGTAAATAATTTGGTATAAACTTTTATATTTAATAACAGCCTCGATATTTTTATGAATGTAGGTACTGTATGCAGATGGAGGGTTAAAAGGTGGCGGCAGCTCTCTCATACGGAAATATATATCAAATAAAACTATTTCTAAAACATAAAATAAAAGAATAAAGAATGTCATCATTGTTATTTAAACTTACTGATGTTACAGGGATGGAACACGGGCGCAGGATTCACACCGGAATCTGTTGAAGAAATTTCTCTGCCTATAATATCGTTGATTTAAGAAGTAGAAATTTTTCTTACATTGATAGTGGTATGAATTCTGCGCCCGTGTTCCATCCCTGATGTTAGCAAATATTTCTGGTTTAAATACAAAAAACAATATTTTATCTTTGTTCAAAGTTCCAGTCCAGGGTAACTTTGAGCCATTATCAAAAAGTATGAACATAATGCTTTTTTTTATATATATATATATTAAAGAAGGATTAATATAAATTTCAACTTGTAAAATTAGGCTTTAACATATTTTAAAAAGTTTTCAATGTAGTTCTCATCATCAGAAAATTTAATTAACTTAAATAATTTAACAATATAAATTTAAAGCAAGGATGGAGGTGGGGGGGGGGAGAGAGAGAGAGAGAGAGAGAGAGAGAGAGAGAGAGAGAGAGAGAGAAAGAAAGAAACTAGTACGTTCTGGCATCCCAAGTCTTTCTTCTATGTAATTTTATACAAATTCGCTTAGTTCAAATTATTTATTAAACTATACTTATTGAATATATCCATGATGAATGCAGACGATTTTTATCTCAGAGAAGCATAACTTCAGTTTGCCGTCTGAAGAAATGCGATTATTTTTCTTTGTTAAAAAAATGAAATCGATAATTTTGATTTAAATTATCACAGATCTATGTTTCACCATTCTATTTGTTTTACCGGTATTAATAATTTCTTTCAGAAGATACTAGTATTGCAAATTTACACCCCTCGGGGGTACTCACACCCCCCCCCCCCCCAGGAGGGCAAGCAATACTCTTACATGCACACACTTTCCCCCAACAAAACACATTGTTCTAACTTTGAGCCGACTCAGAGTTATTCCGAAAATGAAGTTAAATGGTAGTGTTTTTGTTTTGTATTTTACTATTTTCTAACATGAATAAAAGATAATTAATCAAAATCAAGAATAAATATATAAATGTATAAAATAAATAATAAAGTAGTTAAATGATGCTTACAATTTAAAATAATTAATATGAAGTAATTTTTAGACATTCTTCAAATACAGCATTATACATCACTAAAATAAAAAATACAGTAACAGAATTACAGAATGAGGACAACTCCCCCCCCCTAAAATATAGAGCAGGAAACTACTAACAGATTCCTGATACGTAACTGAATATGAATGTGCAAAGTAATTAATTTTAGCAGGTAAAATATAATGAAAAATTGAAGGTGTTTCAAGGTTAGCCCCGGTGGATTAGTTACCCTGATTGACTGTAATTATACTCCATGGATTACCACTAAAAAAGATTACTGAGAGACTCAATCCCACTGAATGCACTGTCGTTGGATGACATGACACGTATTGACACAAATTCTGTTCTTCGACCTTTTTTTTTTTTTTTTTTTTTTTTATGCAAACTCATATTACATCTCCAAATATGACATGATTCAAGAAAGATTCACTTTGTTCACCGGCAAGGAGGGAAACATTGAAACATTGGAGGGAAACTTGGTTCAATTTTTTCCGTTCTATCAAAATGAGCGGAACCGATATACAGGACTTCTAAGTGCATCCATGTTCTTTAATGGTGCAACACTACAGAAATATCAATATTTAGTCTCTCTATAACATTTTCACAGGTAATCCATGGAGAGAGTAAAACAATCTAAATAACATATAAAGTCTTATACGAAATCTGGAACGCACTTTCGCCACCACTCAATTAGTAAAAATAAATAAATAAACATTATAAGAAGATTTTGAAAATGTCTATGTTGGATAACTGAAAAAATAAAAATAAATGAAAAACCCTCTCTTTAAATAAAGTATTTTGATATGATGCTGAAATCTGAAATTCTTTCTTTTTTTCCTTTTTTTTTTTTTTTATAAGAAGTTGTTTAAATTCTAATACGCAACGTAATAATAATAATAATGCACAAACACAAATACATAAAATAATAATAATAATAATAATTAGTAGACATAAATAAAAACATAAATGGTGTTTCTATGATTAGATTAAATTATTCAACATTTTATAAAGAGCCGATTTCTGTGCTTTCTCCAAACTGAATACTAATACCTAATATTGAGTATTTTCCTAATACTAAAAATTTAATATTTAAACATTAAAAGATAAATATTAAAGATAACTATATAAATTATTTAAATATTAAAAATTCAATATTTTAATAAACTAAATTTAACGTCATTTTTAATGTTAGTTAATTTTGAAATCGCATTAAATTGTAAAACAAATCATTTCCCAAAAACCACGTAAGCACATAAAGGTAAATGGATAAAAAAGAAAGAAAAAACGAGAAAAAGAGAAAGAAATAAAAGAGGAGGAAAAATTTATTTAAGTCATACAGGAAATAGTCATATCGAATGAATTTTATAGGTTATAAATTCGCAATTTTTTTCGTATTATTTTCACATTTCATAATTGTAAATTTCCGTTATTATAAAACTATGATATTTAATTGTTTATTTAAAATAATTTTTAATTACAAAATTTCAATATAAAAAATAAGGTTTAAAATGAGAATAAAAATATTAAAAACTAGCAGGCTACGCCCGCTTCGCTGGTCACTATTTTTAAATGAATCATTATAATTAATGAATTCTCAAAATTGCATTAATTTTTATCATGTGAAAAGAAAAAGAAAAAAAAAAAAAGAACTCTGATCGGGAAAACTGTCGCACCGGGTCCCCACTGCCTTCGGCAGCGTAGACCCGTGCGCGATGCGCACGCGCGAATGCATATATATGAGCGCTGCGCGCGCGTATTCCTTCACCACACCTATGATTTCTCAAAATTCCATGTTATTACTCATAAACTTTTATTCTTAAGAAAAGGAATAATAATTAAAAAAAAATCATTTCTGATCGGGTAAAGACTCACACCGGGTCCCCTCTGCCTTCATCTCACGAATTCATACATACGCTCGCTGCGCACGCGTATTCTTTCACCACCCTTACTGTCCCTCCTTAATTTTACACTTTCGAAAATATCCTCATTCGACTCGTAGGCACCCAAAACCTATATATACCAATTTTGAACGGTCTAACTGAATTTCTAATTTTTTGCCCCCCTTTAGGACACCTTAAAACATATAAATCAGGTGAAATTTCGAATAATTGCGATTAGCGCCCTCTATTGGATAAATTTGATGTAGGTTATTCGATAATATAAAAGAACTTTAAATTATCTTTCGAATGATGTATTAAAAATAATTTAATCATATTTAGAATTCGAAATATTGAGATTTTAAAATATTGCAGCGCCATCTGGTGGTAGAAATTTCTGTAATCTACTATTCAATTCCAAATCAACAAAGCTTTAAAATGATGTATTACTTATGAAATGATTTTAATTAGTAGCTGAGAACAAAAGAAAACCTAATCAGGACACCTTAAAACGTGTAAATCTGGTGAAATCTCGAATTCCACTTTCGATAATATAAAAGTACTTCAAAATATCTTTCGAATGATGTATTAAAAATAATTTAATCATATTCAGAATTCGAAATATTGAAATTTAAAAATATTACAGCGCCATCTGGTGGTAGAAAATTCTGTAATCTACTGTTCAATTCCAAATCAACAAAGCTTTCAAATAATGTATTACTTATAAAATTATTTTAATTAGTAGCTGAGATACAAAAGAAAAACCTAATCAGAACACCTTAAAACGTGTAAATCATGTGAAATCTCGAATTCCATTACTTACGGTAGTCGGTTAATGGAAGGTGACAGAAATTTGTGGCGTCTACTCTTGAAATTCAATTCAAATAAGTTTCAAAATGACATATTACTTTTGAAATTATGCTGATTAGAAGCTGAGATACAAAAATGATATAAAAACTATTATAAAACGATTTATGTCTGACTTTTTCGTGGTTTTCTCCGAAACTTGCGTAATTCCGGGCTAAATACTGTTAAAAATCCATAGTATGAAATGTGAAAGGAGTATCAGAATTCGAAACTCTGCAAAGTATAAAATAATAAAGGCGTTCTGGGTTTTCCGTTGTTTTCTCCGAAACAACCGTTCCTTTTCTACGTTTTTGCCCCTTTCCGTCCCTTCTAATAATTTTACACTTGAAAATATCCGCAATCGATTTATCTTTCCTTAAAGCCTAATAATACCAATTTCAAACGCTGTAACTCTTTTTTTTTTTTTTCCCTTTCGCCCCCCCCCCCTCTCCCCCTCAAGCCCTTCCTAATAATTCTACACTTTCAAAAATATTCAGAATCGAATTATCGGGCGTTAAAACCAAATATTACGAAATTTCAACTGCACATCTCAATTTAAAATAGTGCAAAATATAAAACAAAATTTAATCTAATTTTTTTGTTTATCCACATATTTTCATGAAAATTGAACAGTAGCTTTATAATATGCTGTCTAGGCCGAATATTAATTCAAATGTAACGTGAATGAAAATTTGAAAAAATTTGAAAATTGCAATTTTTCCCCCCACTACAAAACATGTGACATCTTGATTGGTTACAATCATTTTCTTTTTCATATCAGACGGTCGTCTGGCATTTGAAATGATGTTGCCACAAAAAATTCATACTTTAGTTAATTTAAAGAAATCTAATTGTTGTACCGATAAGCCGCTTGCACACTTAGATTCAGAAAAAATGCCCCTTTCATTTGGTATCAAAATCGTAACGATCGGACAAATATTTCTAGTTTATTTTCCACTTTTTCTACTTTTAACTCCGTTAAAATATCTTTTTTTATGCAATGGCGGTGAATTCTCAGTCATTGAGATCGCTTTTAGATTAGACATGAGTGGACATTTTAATTAATATCTCCGAAACTAATTAAGTTACAAGTTTCATTTTTGCGGCGTTGAGTTTCTCGGGTCGTAAACATTAACCGTGCCGAATTTGGTCCCGCTCGGTGAAACGGCCTAGGATTCTATAGCGGACAGACAGACACACACACAGACAGACTCTGCTCTTTTATATATATAGACATATAGCCATAAGATGATAAGATTTTAAAATTATTTTAACATAGATAATAATAATAATAATAATAATAAATTTAAATTTTGATACCTGAGTATGAACTCGAAATAAAAATATTTCATCGATAAAGAAAGAAAAGAAACTGATAATAAAAGGAAATATCCACATATCTTTGTAACAATTTCAACTTTTCCTTTGAGTTAAATTTTTAAAAAATACTGAATAATATAGATTTGTATAAAATTTAATTCTAATCTGCAAAATCAAAAATAATTTTTTATTTAAAGTGTCTCTATTAAATAATAAGACAAATGTTATATTTTTGTCATTTATAAAATCAAGTTTTTTTATTGCCTACTTATTATGCATAAAAAATGTTGTTTAGTAATAAGTAATGTATATTATACTTAATTTAGTTAATATAGATGCACAAATTTTCAAGGTCATTCGAAACATTTTTAATTAAAAATTTCTAATACATAATAGCCTAGAGAACAAACTAAACTTTACTAAAAATATCTAATCCATCATATATATATATACATATATATATATATATATACACACAATAAAAGAATTGTATTATGCTATAAAATATTGCATTTCCAGTGCTTTTTGTCAATGTGCAGCTTTTACATTTCTGCTAAATGTGGACAATGAGTTTTTTTTTTTTTTTTTTTTCCCGTTGCTATAGTATGTTTTTAACATATAAATCTTATATCACTGTCAAAGATATCTGTTATTCCTGTCAACTGTATTAAGTCTATGCAAGAAGGCAAGTCGACTACATATTTCTTTATGAAATAAAGTGATATTTTATTATAACTCGCTTGTTCCCTCCAGTCCATTTTTCAGTCATTTATGAAAAATATGGATACATTCAAGATATTTTTCACTTCTCTGTATTTTTTAATACAAATATAAAATACACACAAAAATATTTGCGAATATCTGTAGTTTTACCACTGAATATGAGGGAATAATTGGAAATTTACCAGCTGTCATTAATGCCCCGTGCCAAACATCACCTTTATCAAAATCATAGGGAGATTAGTGACAGTAGAAGCTGTTTTAATTTATCCTATGTCCTCGCTGAATGGATACATTCTGTACAAAACTTTTCTGTCAGTAGCAATACAACCACAGCTATGTTCATTATACAAATTGTCACTGAAATGTAATATTAGCCTCCTTACAGTAAGTTAAAGTAGAACTATACTCCACTTGCCCCTATCTGAACTGTCACTATTACCCCCACTTGCCCCATACTTGCCAACCTAACCCGGAAGATTGTTAGTTCCCGAACCTTTCTGTAATTTTTAGAGTAATTCTCTTCAAACATATTTACGATTAAATAAGAAGAAAAGTACTTTAAAATAATCTAGTGTGTCAATCACACGACTTTCTCTTACCCTGAAATTTAAAGCTATAAATACAGGTTGGAGATTAAGAGGTAACATAACGAGTACTGTTATGTAAACCTATGTTTTCAAATCAGGCTTCGGAAGAGTTTTATATGATAATTAGTTCTGTGTGAGGGGGAATCCCCGTTTCATTATTACACCTATATTTATATAGAATTTAAATCTGATATTAAAATTTAAAGTTCACTTAAAATTATTCAAACAACTCTCACATGCAACATTCCTTGAAACTTATCAGTCTTGACCAAACTTTTCCAGCAACAAACTTATATTAATTTGAAAATACAACTTTTAGATCTCCTGAAATTATTCGTTTTTAGTTACTCTAAGAGACACAAACAAAGGTCAAACTTTAAAAAACTTGACTTTGGTAATCAGGAAGCCTCAAAACGTATAAATACACTAAAATCTAGCAATGAATATTTAGCTTAAAAACATACATTATTTATCACATGTCTATGAGGAATTCATTTCCATTCCTGAGCAGCTTTCCCGGACATGGTAATATATTATAGTAAAGCACTTCCACTAACAATAAAAAATAATGTAATCGTTTAAACATTTGCAGCCCTGTATATCTTTTGAAGATTATGTACAAACCACATAGTGCACCTAAATATAATCCTATAATAATAATATATGGCACAACCTGAAATGCACTTCCATCAATTTTCAGCTATTATCGCACTATAATCTAGTTATTTTGTGTAGCCCTGTAAATGAACAGTAAATGATTTCCCGGCCGTATTCTACATGAGGCATGTTTTTACACATATAAAAAATATATATTCATTTCATTTGGTTTAGTGCAGTCGATAAATGTTAAACTCTACTTACCTGCAATTTTCCCATAGACGTAATGTATTTGAATACTCTTGAGTGTCCCTGTACACGAACCATTTGCTTCATCTCAACGAAAAGCTTAGTGTAGCACACGATGCACATTTAAAATACCAAGTTTGGACTTTCTGCTGCTATTTGTTCTTGAGATATGTTGATAACATACAGATACACAGACAGATACACACAGAGAGAGAGAGACCAACAGCTAAAAACATGATTTTCGGATTCAGGGGACCTCAAAACGTGTAAATATAACAAAAACTAACTTTCGAATATTTGACCCAAAAACAATACTTTCTCTACCTTATGGGTAAGAGAAAGTAAAAAGACTGGTGTGAAAAAAATAGGCGGAAATGAGTGGGACTAACAATCTTCCGGGTTAGGTTGGCAAGTATGTTTTCCCTATCTGGAATATTTTGTGATTCCTTGTATACAAACCAGTTGCACTACATGTAAGATATTTCAAGGGAAAATTCTTACGGTATATCTTAAAAACTTGACTAACATATGTACGTTTTATGGAATTCTGAAATTATTTATGGATATGAAACCGTGGCAGGCTGACAGATGAACTGAAGTAATAAATACTTCTAAAATTTGTTAGAAAGTATTTAAAAGGACTAATTTTCCCCTAAACTACACTTAATTCTTTGAGGTGCATGATAATTGTGCTCAATTAAATTAGACTGCCACTAGAATTTACTGATAAAATTAAAGTACAAGAAAGAAATGACCTTTTCTGCTAAGTTGTAAAGTAAAATTTCGTTTAAAAATGTCCAGGTTGAATTTTTGCACATGGGACTTAGTAATTGTGTTTTTTCAGTGAGGACGCTGCGCTTGAAAGGATTAAAGCATAAAAGGTAAGTTTAAAAAAGTATCATCAAGGATACTTTTTTAAACTTGTATATCATCATAAAATGTATCATCGAGTGAAATTATTTTTCTTCAATCATAGGATGCATAAAAAAAATTATAAAAACTAAAAAACAAAAAATTCACAATTGTTCTAAAAATTTTCACACGTATGTACATAAGATAAGCATGTATAAGTCCTTGGTAGTCAGAAAAGGCGACCAAATTTTTGAAACTCAATTTGAGGACAAATCATCGCAGCGTCCTCAAATTGAAGGGCCATTCGAGGACAGAGCTAAATTATGCTTTAATTTGGGGACATTTCATGACAAATTTGTAAATTCAAGAACATTTGTCCTCAACTAATTTTCAAATTGCTGAGGACATAGATCGAAATTCCAAGACTGTCCTCATGATTCGAGGACGTTTGGTCACCTTAAGTCAGATACACTCTTTTCTCCTTTCCCGTGTAATTCAATGGGTTTTTTGTTGATTTGTATTATCAGGATCACAAGGAATATATTTTTTAAAATGATTATATTTTTGTTTCTTAATTACTTAGTATTAAAAAAAAGTTCGAAATTGGATAATTGTAATAATTTTTAAACGTTATCCTGTTGAAAAGATATTGTTAATGTGGTCACCATACTCTAAATCTAAGACTATTTCTTTCTTTCTTTCTTTTTTTTTTTTTTTTTTTCAAAAAAAAAAAAAAGAAAAAGATAAATAAAACTTGATTTGAGCTTATCTATTTAAATATATCCTACCTGAGACTACATAGTCAGGGATTGATTTATGGCGAAGCATTCGGGGCACGTGGCCGGGCCCCCTGATTAAAAGGAGCCCCGAATTATCCTTAACATTTGAAAAGTTTTCTTCTGCATATGAAAAAGAAATGTTTACTTTTGTAATTTAAGTATTCGATCAAACTTTTGAAATTTAAGTGTTCGGTGTAGCTGCAATTATTATTCTTAATAATCATCAATCTGTTAATTTGAGGGTTGTGTGGGTGGGATTGTGGAGGAGGGGCTGTTATTCGTAGGTTACCTTAATTCTTTGAAGTGGGATGATGCCATTACATCATCACCTAATTTTTATTTCCAACTGCGAAAAACTCACCCAGGAAATTTTTTATGTAATTTTACTTAAAGGAAAAACTTCATTTATTTCTACTTTTCTAACATTCCTAAATTCTGTGGCTTTCGGTTTTAAATTACTCGACCCTTCAAAGGATTAAAAGAAGACTTTTTTATAAACATAACGTTAAGTTTACTAAAAAACAAGTACTGAAAACTTAAAAACTAAGTACAAAGATTTTGAGAGGGAAAAAAGAAACTATCTTATAGCTAATTTTCAATGTTTCTACGATAATTATGCCAAATAATCACATCGACTGCACATTAAAAATATTATCATGTTTCATTAAGATTCACAGAATTTTTTTATGTGCACCCACCAATTATGAAAAACCATATTCCTCGCTTCCACTCCACTAAAGACTCTCCTTGTTCTCTCTTGTAACTTGAGATGTTGGCAACGGAATGAGGCGATTATTCACTTTTTTATTTTTATTTTTATCATCTTGAATGAAAATTTACTTAGAAGCAGGGCCTCAATTCTGAGTCATGGTGTCGCATGTCAAAGGTTAAGAAAAAAGTGAAGAAACAGTCAAATGGAAAAGCGAGAATCGGTTGAAAAAAAATCAGGAAAGGAAAGAAAAATTGAATAAAAGAAAAACAGAGTACGAGGTCAACAGCAGAAGAACACGTGACAGAGAAGAGAAGAAGCGAGGAGCATCGCTATTTTCTAATTAGAGTGATTCTCTCCATCACAGAGCAGACAATTTTAGCCGAGCGGATATTCTTAATCTTGAGGTAAAAATTTAACTGTGATTTCATAAGAATTTATTATAAATATCCTTTCCTTAAGAAAGAGGATAATTTATATTAAGTTGACAAAAGACTTTGAAAATAAGAATTACTGTTAATTTAAAGATAAGAATATTTAATATCAGTATTATTTAAAATATTTTTTGTACTATTATTTTACTTTAACTTTTCTAGAAAAATCTTTTTAAAATATGATTAATTGCTTATCAAACTAATTTTCATTTAAACATTTGATAAGAATTTATAAAAAAATATCATTGTCCTAACAGAATTGCTAATTTATATTACGGTGACAAAGGATTTTGAAATTAAGAAATATTGAAAGTATATATATTTTTTAATAGATTCTTTGAAAATAGTATTACTTAAAGATTTTTGAAATTAATATTTAGCTCTATTCTTATTTATTTATTAAAAGTAATTAAAAATTATTAATTCATAATAAACTTTCATTCCTCCCATTTTATTTTTCTTTTCTAAATCAAAGATTTAAGCTTTTATGTGGAAGAAATACGCGTTTGTTTCAAAAACAAGAAATAACTAACGCAGTTTAAACTGTTACATGCTTTTTACTGTAAAGCAATACAATGTTTTATTTAGCGAAGACAAAATTCGGCAATTTATATAATAATCTAAATCTAGTAGTTAATTCTGAAAATTAAAAATAACGCATGTATACAACATTGAGCTGTGGGCTAAAAAGTACCCGACAAGTGATAGAAGTACAAATTCAAAATGTGAATCAGGAAGTTAAACGCAAATAAAACTATATTTTAAAAGTACAGAACTAAACTTCTTGACCTATTATTCAAAATTTATTTCAAAAATGGTCTCGAAATCAAAATTCAGCTTTTCATTATATTAGCGAGCTCACCATTTAAGAAATAATAATAATAAACTATTCCGGGTATTTTTGAATGTACAGTCCTATAAAAAACAAACAATCCTTATATTAATTCTCTATACATCATCATTTAAAATGATATTTGTAAAAAAAAAAAAAAAAAAAAAAAAAAAAACGAGAAAAAATAAAGTCAGCTTTGAATAGTATACAGATTTAAGCTTAGAGATCATATATGCATTAAAATTTGAAACACTTTTTCAAGCTGTTAATAACGGCATCTAATTTTAGTTATTATTATTATTTTTTTAAACTCGAATTTCAAGTTTTTACTCAGATACCAAATTTAAGGTCATTTAATTCAAAAAATATTCTAAGATTTTTTCTTTTCCTTTTCGTTTTTTTTTTTTTTTTTTTTAAGTTTTGATTCTGTTCTATTAAATCAATTTTAAATATTTTTTTCCTGAATTTTTAATATTTTTTATTTTATAAAATGGAAATATGAATTATAAAATTTATACTTGAGACATGATGAAAAATTATTTTTTAAAAAATATTGAAATGTGATTATTATTATTATTATTATTATTATTATTATTATAAATACACTTATACAAATTTTTAACTTTTTCCTGTAAACATTTTTACTTTCCGAACACTATAGTGTGGAAAGTATTGTAATCATGTCAAAAATCCGAATTGGAGATTTTGATGCTTCTATATGTTTCGAGGTCCAATGAGTCCGTTTTAACTATTTTTGCGATGATGTATGTATGTGTGTGTGTATGTGTGTATGTATGTGTGTATGTCTGTGAGTGAACACGCTAGCGTCTAAACGCTTTGTTCGAATAACCTGAAATTTGGTACGTATATTGTAAGTCACCATAGTACGAACCCTATAGATTTTGGTGAATCTAGCACTTATAGTTTTTTTACAGGGACACAAAGAAAAATTCTTTATCATTATGGCCTATGGGAGCAAAATCTTAAAAGTGCGATAGCATCTAAACGCCTTATTCAATTGAGCAAAACATTTATACACATATTATAGGTCACAAATACTCAATCTGTATAGATTTTGGAGAATCTATCACTTATAGTTTTTTTACAGGGATACAAAGAAAAATTCTTTATCATTATGCCTATGGGGCCAAATTTTTAAAAGTGTGATAGCGTCTAAACGCCTTATTAATCTGAGTAAAAAATTGGTACATGTATTATAGGTCACAGTTGAACCAACTGTATAGATTTTGGTGAATCTAGCACTTACAGTTTTTTTACAGGGACACAAAGAAAAATTCTTTATCATTATGGCCTATGGGACCAAATTTTTAAAAGTACGATAGCATCTAAACGCCTTATTCAATTGAGCTGAAAATTTATATGAGTATTATAAATCACTGTTGCACTAACTATAAGCATTTTGGTGAATCTAGCATTTATAGGTTTTTACAGGGACACAGCGAAAAATTCTTTGTAATTATGATCTATGGGCTCAAAGTTCAGTAGCGTTAAATAAAACATCGTGTAATATATGGAGAAAAATACTCACTTTATTATGGTTTTATCCCTTTTGTTGTTTAACAACTCCTCTTTCTTTACTTTATCTACAAAACTGTTAATTACTCAATGTTCGGAAAGTCGAGTGGAGTCACTCCAGATTTTTTAGTTATATTTTTAAAAGACAGTCATAGCATGTACGTAAAGATAACATAAGTAAAAATTACATTATTTAACGTAAATACAAGATTTTACTGATTGAAGATTAAAAAGTAAGTAAACTAAGTGAATTAATTGTAGAATTTTAGTAAGGTAAGTAAACTAAATAAATTAACTGTCAAAGAAAAAATTAATTGTAGAAACGGCATATAAATTTGTAATCAAAGGCAGTTAAAAGGTAAAAATGTGTTTTTTAATTGATCAATTATTTATTTATTTTTGATATTTATTTTTCCCTTCCGAATGGTGCATTACTTTTATTTCTATGATAAGGAGTAGTTAAAATTTTTCAAGTAGTTCTGTTTGTTTAAATATCGTTGCACTTGTTATTACGTCTACACCCAAGGCCGTAGCCAGAAAAAAAGTTTCGTTGGCGGTTCAAGCTTTAGTAAATTCTTTAATTATTGAATGTTAAAAATTATATATAACTCAAAACTTTTCGACAAATCTGCAAAATTTCGGGGGAAGAGGGAGGAAGGGCTTGGCTACGGCTTAGACCACGCCCATTTAGTAGTCCAAGAATGAAAACATCAAAATCTATTGCGATCTGCATCTAACAGCTGAGTCTCAGAATTGTTTACATCAAAATTTTTAAAAATGTCTTCGTGGAAAGATATGTAATCCAAATTAGACCTTAAATAGCATTTCTTGGACTCGTTTATCTAAGAATACATTTACATATATAAAATGTCTGCAATTGTGTATTTACGATGCTGTGAGCTATTTCAAAAAGGAAAATAAATTAAGATGAACGCGCTGTTAAAATTTATAGCACAGATTTAAAGAATACGTAGAAAGATGTAAATCTACAGTATAGTAATTTTTTAAGTATAGATCTAAATTTAAGTACAGATCTGTCAAAACACTTCACAATCTCTAGACCGTGAACATATGTTGTGAACGAAATATGGACATTTACAACTATCTAAACAAAAAAGTGTGTTTTAAAAATTAAAAGACGAGAGAAAACAGAGCAAGGAGAAGGAGAAGAAAATATTATAGAGCTTGTGTGTTTTAAACAGATGCTTTTCTATGTTTACAAAATTAAAACTGAATTCTCTATACCTTTTTATAGAAACTATTACATATTACATGCCTGTGATTCTGCATGAATATCTTAAACATATCGTTGATAACAAAAGTGAATTTTTGTTACTAAAATGTGTATAAAAGTTTAATTTAAAACAATTTATTTGTAAAATGCAACAGTTTTGTTACTTAAAAGTGGACTTTATTTATTTATTATTATTATTATTTTTTTTTTTAAGTAAATAAATAAAAAATAAAGATTATCCGTTTAAAAATTTGACTCCTATTTATTAGGAGTTATTTTTAATATGTGTAAAAAAAAAAAATTTTTTTTTTTTTTTTTAGTAGATGTCTTTGGTAATTTTTAAAAAATAATGCATTAATTTCACATGTTAGGTATAAATCTTCTAACTGCTCTTAAAATAATTGAAAGGTATAATTTTTTTATAATGTTAAATTTGGAGGTTTGTATTAAAAGCATTGAAGTTGAGGTGTATTTTAAAATGGAAACTTATTGTTAATAAAAGTAAGTATTAATTCAGATTGATTAGTACATTGTAATTTATTTTTTACGTTTATAATGGAATTTGAGGTAGTTCTTTCTTTTTTTTTTTTTTTTTTTAAACGCTTCTACTTAGAATGCTTTAATTAAGACTGTATTTTATTCTAATCAAAACACACACACAGAGCCTGATTAAGGGGGAAGCACACATTATTTATACTTACACCGTTATTTTTTAACAAATACTTTCCTACTATAATAAACAGAAAATTCTCATTAAAAATTATTTTAAAAGAATTCTGGTGTCCAATAACGGTGAGTAAATTGGATTGTTTTACACCGTTCATTTTTTATAAAAAATATTTCCTGGTCAAAGCGTGGAATTTCTATGACATGAAGTAAAAAATAATTGTAAAAATATTCCGGTGAGAGCGGAGATAATGTGTGCTTCCCCCTTAATCAGGCTCTGCACACACACACACACACACACATATATATATATATATGTGTGTGTATGTTTTGCGATAGTTTCTAGAATTTTAAAATTTAAATACATATGTTATTATTATTAGTTTAAGGTTTTTTTTTTTTTTTTTTTTTTTCTAAATATATTTTGTAACATGAAATTGTATTAGGTAATTCATGCTATTACTTGGCATAACACCGTAGGCGTAGAGTTATTCAGAAGAACTTAATCATATTATTAATTTATCATATTCTAAGAAAACATAAATATAAAAGACAGATTTAAAAGGAAAAGGGGTATTGTGTGTTAAAATACCTGACTAATTTCAGCATCTTTCTTCTTATTATTTAAAAGTGGAGTGCTTTTTTTTTTTTTTTTTTTTTTTTTTAAGAAACGTATTGAGAAAAGAATTATTCGCAATTACAATGAAATATTTTTTTAATCTATCCTACAATTCATAATAGTTTGGAATTGAATTATTTAACTTTATAATCGAATGAATCTGTTTTATCCATATTTTCTGCTTTAGATATATGTTACTTTTTAATTTAAAAAAAATATTATTTAATTTTCTTAATTTTCTATTCATCTAAACATTTTTTTATCCCATTATTCCATGTTTATAATTATTTTATGCTAATATCGTTATTTATGCTAACTTTTCAATGAAATTTTTTTAAGTAATATTCAAAAACAAGGTTAAAAAAAAAAAAAAACAAGCGTACTAGTATTATTATTCAAACTAATCAGTTTTTTATAAATTAAATACAAAAACACATATAAATTAAACACATAAATAACACATACAGTTAATATAATACAAATTTACACACACATATGTTGTGTATATTTATATTAATTGATTTTGGGAGTTAGCGATAGAATTTATAGTGGAATTCATTCTATATCACAATGCCTATGTAATATTTTTCAAGCTTAGACCAGTTATGATTAATTTTTGTTGAAACGATACAATTACGATGTAATTAATAAAATACGCGAGAATAAAAAATATTATTTATAAATGGACAATATTTAAGGACACGGACTCTGCTCAATGTTTTAATAAAAAAAAAATGACGACATATGTCTGATGAGATTGTTTTAAGGAAAAATGTATTTTTAAAAGTTGCCTCTTCAAAATCTTTGCAAAGGTCATTTTAAATCTAGCTATATCTTAAAGATATAAACGAATTATGAACTTTTGTCATCTAAAAAACGCAATCATACAAAGTATAATCAAAATGGGAATTATTATTATACTTTTTTAAACAAAAAATTATGCCAAAATAAATGAATAAAAAGTCATCGTCAACTTAGCGACAAAAAATTTAAAATTCGTTACGGGGGGGTCCTATGCTAAAACTGTATTGCATGCGGAAGTATGGAAACTGGGTCGTCAACCATGAATTTAATTTTGAAATCTTTCTTTGAATGATTTTGGTTTCACTATTGCATGATATTAATTTCGTTCTAATAATATTTTGGTTTCTGATAAATTAAAATTTTAATTAGGTGGTGAAATTGGTATAATATTTATGTTTCAAATTAAAAATAAATAAATAAATAAATAAATAAAGTGCGAAAATTTCGCACAGGTTTGCTAGTTAAATTATAAAAGACTGTCTCATACATAATGAAATATTGTTCATGATATCTCGTCACTATAACATATAATTTTTAGTAGATTTTGCAACATGTTAAAGTATTTAAACAGTGATTTTTTTTTTTTTTTTCTGTAATTACATTTATAATTTCTTGCAATCTTGAGTGTAATATAACGTATCTGATACTGTGAATATAAATACAAACATCACTGTTAAAAATTTTCTCCTATGTTGAACCAAAACATGGTACATTTTTGCTGCCACCATGCGATGGTGAAACCTTTTACCATTATTTGGTGCTTTACTAAGCCAAGGCTTGGTACTTCAATAGCAGTGGCGTATCGTGAGTGACGTTTTGGGTATGCTCCATACTGGTGGCTAGGAACAGCTCGTTATCATGGAAAGCTCGTTCATTTGATTGGCTGTTTAAATGTCGTAATATCTACGTTGTTTCTCGAAACAAGCAACTTAGTCAATAAGATGCTAAAATATCAGTTTTAATGTACTGTTTTTAATTACTCATGTGGAGCATGCCCTAAACGTCATTCACGATACGCCACTGTTCAATAGCTACATCCATAAGACGGAGAAATTTTTTTACCATAATTTGGTGCTTTTTTTAAACAAGAAACGCCAAATCATAGTAGAAGGTTTCACCATCGCATGGTTGCAGCTAAAGTTGTACCAAGTTTTGGTTCAACCTTGAACTGAAAATTTTAACAGTGATGCTAATTTCTTCTTCTTCTTCATTTCCTTTTATTATTATTATTATTATTATTATTATTATTTATGAATAAAAGTTTATGTGTAAATGTGAAGTTTATTTTTTAAGGAATAAGTATTTGTGTAATTAAAAACTTATCCTCATGAAATAAAAATTATAAGTTACGATTTTAGAATTTTGCCCATATTGTATTTAGACTTTTTATAACGCTATTATAATAGTTAACTGCCGTATGCGATTCAGTATATGTTAGTTCTGTATACTTATAAAGTTACCGATATTGTTTAGCAATCATCGCTACAAAAATTTTGGGAAGATTGAAATGGTAAATAAATAACATGTATTTAATGCATTATATAAATATATTTTAGTAAAAATAAATAAATAAAAATTTTTATAAACTTCTGAATTATATTTCTGAAAAAAACTTCAAAAATCTCGTATTTGAACTGACCTTCTAGAACAAATTAATTCGAGTTTAACATCTGAAGTATTTTTACACTACCAAAAAATAAGTGCTTTTATACCTTTTCTGAATAGTGTTTTAACCCTTTATCTACTGACGGTAATTAGATTAAATAGCACATAAAATGGAATTGATGTAAGAAATGTCAAAGTTATTTATAATAATAGAGGGTATATACTTCACTTTAAGCTCACTCTATGGCACTGGACGCTACACGTACCAGTTTTTGTTCAAGACAGGAATATATAGAGTGCTGTCATTGTTTTTGATTGCCGTTTTCCACGACCTTTACATGTGTTATAATTAATTTGTAAATCAGTATAACCCTAGCAGCACACTCATCCCTAGTACATCCTAAGGATTTTCATAGAATGCCTTTTTATCCTCGGGATATCTTGAAGATGTCCTGTAGATAAGATGTGCTGCTATTCTACCACAAGTTTTGTAAAAAATGTAAAGAAAATAAAAAATACATAATTGTTTACCTTTTTTTTTTTTTAAGTTTTGATCTATTTTTCGACTTGTATGTACTAAGGGTAAACTAAAGTATCCTTTCAAAAAAAATTCTCATTAAATATTTTAATGAGGAGATCTGTATGATTTTTATTGCTTAATTGATCTATGCAGTACTTTTTTTACATCTCTCTAAATTCATTAATTTTGTTAAGAGTCATCTTTAGAAAACTACATAAGTTATGTTATTAAATTATAAATGATGAAAACGGATTTCTTCATAAGGAACTTCTAAAAGATCATTCATTTTGAAGTTTTGTTTTTGCTTTTATGAGTAAAATATCTACTGAGTTACAATTACCGATAAAATAACAATAAATAAGAAACATTTTTGAATGTTTTATTTACAAAGCATAAAAATGTAGTTTATTATTTCTTTTTTTTTTTTCACTTTTGCGTATTTTTATGTTACTTTACTCTTATAGTTCATGTTGAAAAACCAATTTTTTTTTCACTTTAAAACCATTTAAGAACTATTGTAGATAATACATTTAAAAAAATATTTCAGAAATAAATGAAATGTACTCAATTTATACTGTAGAAAATCATATTTCAAACATAATCAGAGGGATGTTACACTAAACGTTTCGTTGAAATGAAGCAAATGTACAGGAACACCCAACAGAATTCAAATCCATTACGTCTATGGGGGAAATCACAGGTAAGTAGAGTTTAACATCTATAGACTGCACTAAATCAAATGAAACGAATATATATACATCTTTTATATGCGTAAAAACATGTTTCATGTAGAATAGGGTATGGAAATCATTCACTGTTCGTTTACAGGGCTACACAAAAGAACTAGATTATAGTGCGACAATGTTTGAAAATTGATGGAAGTGTATTTCAGGTTGTGCCGTGTGTTATTAATATAGGATTACATTTATGTGCACCATGTGCTGTGTACATAACCTTCAGAAGATATACAGGGCTGTCAATATTTAAACCATAACATTCTTTTTTATTGTTAGTGAAAATGCTTTACTATAATATTTTACCTTGTCCAGGAAAGCTGCTCAGGAATTGAAATTAATTCCTAATAGCAATATGGCAAATAAAGTATTTTTTTTGAAGCTAAATATTCATAGCGTGTTTTTTTTAAATATATATTTACACGTTTTGAGGTTTTTTTTTAATACCGAAGTCAAGCTTTTAACGTTTGATCTTTGTCTGTATCTCTTAGAATAAATTAAAAACAAATAATTTTAGGCGCATCCAAATGTTGTATTTTGAAGTTAATACGTTTGTTTCTAGAAAAGTTTGATCAAGTTTGATAAGTTTCAAGGAATGTTGCGCGTGAAAGTTGTCTGAATAATTTTAAATGAACTTTTGAATTTAATAACAGATTTGAATTTTATATAAATGTAGCTACAATAATGAAACGCGGGGTTGAGGGGGGCGGTAGCCCCCTCACATAGAATTATTTGTCAAATAAAGCTGTTCCGAAGCTTAATTTAAATTGTTTTAACATAAATTTACATAACCGTACTCGTTATCTTATCCCTTAATTTCCAATCTGTATTTATAGTATTAAATTTCAGGGTAAGAGAAAGTCGTGTGAGTGACACACCACACTATTTCTTTCCTTTTAACCTGATAGTTATTAGTCTAGAATATTTTCACAAAGCTTCGAGTCAACCGGAGTATTAAGAGTGACAGCCTTTGGAAATTTCCCATATTAGGTATGTTTTATCCCTATTTAAAACTTTAATCGCCTTTTTTCTGGAAACACTATTTTTGAGATCGGTAGACACGATATCCCAAAAGCTAATGCAACGATTTTACTGATGTCTTGCACACTTCTTCACAACAAAATTGTCTAGTGTCTAAACGAAAGTTTTTTTTTTTTTTTTTTATCATTCGATTAAAACTAATTTTACAAGGCTGTATGATGGGTTAAAATTTACCGAAAATTGTACTGTTTTTTCCAAAAAAAAAAAAAAAAAAACTGCCAAAATTTCGAATTGCAATTTTTTTTCCAATACCTCGTTGAAGCAGTAACTATACTTATCTACTGACGATTTTTTTTTTTTTTTTTTTTTTTTTTTTTTTAATTCAGATAAGGCTATTATGAATTATCATATATATCGCTTTTCTAAAGGGCCTTTAGAAATCCGGACCCACGGGATGAATTTTTCAAAATTCTCAATGAAAATTGCATGAAATATTCTTTAAATATTGCTCTTTTATATGCTCAAAATTTTGAATAAAAACTTTTATTTATTATGTTTATAAAAAGGGAGAGAGAATACATGCTTTTTTTTCAGCTTTCGAAACCCCATGTAACTCCTTAAAATACAGTCATTAAAAAAATAAATAAATACATAAAAACTTAAAAATATACTTAATTGCACTAGTACAGGATAAAAACAACAACAACAACAATAATAATAAATAATAAAATAAAATAAAAATAAGACATAAAATATCCGCTGTAGTTAGGCATAGACAGACATCATCTTTCAGTTTTATAATCTTATCAAATTCCTTGCTGTAAACACATGTCTATGCTGATAAAGAAATTTCACTTACTTCATTCAACAGGGAAAAAAAATGAAGAAAGAACAGAGAACAAACTCTATATTAGTTTTAGAGGGTAGTAAATGTGTGTTTTCTACCATTTTAAAAAAGTAAAATGTAAAATAAGTTCTATTATTAAAAAATAAAATAAAAACTTTTATAAATGATTTTAAATAATTGAAAATAAAAAGTAATTTCTACGTTATTAAATGTGTGAATAAATTCTAATTTTTGAATCAAATATGATCTCTCTATATATAAATAGCTAAGAGAGTTTTTTCCTGTAAGTCCGTGGCTGGACGCAAGTTGATTGGCTAAGAGAGATTTTCTTCTGTTTGTCTGTGTATTGTTGCCACAAGCTTTTCATACTTTAAGTTAATTTAAAAAATCTAATTGTCCGACCGATAAGTTAATTAAAACTACGGATTCAGAAAAAAACGTCCCTTTCATTTGGTACCTTATTTGTAACGAAATTTTGATTAGATTTTTTAAAATTGGTTAAAATGTGAAAATAATAACCTGATAAAAGCTTTAAATGTGGACATTTAAAACTTTAATTGTTGCTAAAAAGAAAAAAAAATATATATATATATATATATATTTTTTTTTTTTTTTTCAAACATAAAATGAAATATGCTTTCGCGCGAAAAATAAAAAATCAGAAATTATTTTACTCATGCACATGAAAAAATGAAAATGGAAAATGGAGTAAAAAAACAATTTAGATAAAGTTGCACGAAAGTTCCAAAAATTAATGGAAATATAAATGAACGTTAAAAAAATAAAATAGTCATCTGCTCAATCACGTGATATTGAAAAACAAAGAATCAAATTCAGTAAATATGGAAAGGAAAGGAAAACGAAAAGAAAAGAAACAAATAATAATAATAATAATAACGGAAACCAAAGCGGGCTTTAAAGCAATTTCATGATTTCTTTAAATTTTATTTTTGTTTGTAAAGCGATATAGAAAAGAGTTTCCTTTAAATTAACCAGCGAAACGAGAAAAGCCTTCGTTGATTCACTACCTTCATTGATTTCATGAATTAAAAAATGGTTTCGTTAACAAACTTTGATCTATTGGCACGCAGACCGAGTTTTGTACATTTCGAGTTTGATTTTGAAATTTTTCCCGCATTCGGAATTCGGTTCGTTCCCGAACCGGGGCTTTGCTAGTAGTTATATATAAAAACACTTGAAATTTAAAAATTTAGGAATTTTAATGCTAATTTTAAAACGTAGCATATCATTACTTTTGAGTTTTTAATGGGTAAAGAAAAAAAAAATTAGAACATATTTTAAGTTAAAAAGTGTTTTAATGATCATTTAATAGTCCTCCCCCCCTCCCTTTTTTTTTTTTTCCTTTGTCAATGTTAGTAATAGTAAAGATGTCTGTGTTTATTATTTATTTAAAATTGAAAAATTTTCTATGAATTTATAATATGCGAATGACTTATTAAATGTATTAATAAAAATGAGTTTTTTTTTTTTTTTTTTTTTTTTTTAACTGAATTTTAAATAAATTGATCACTAAAATATACTTAAAAAATATATATATATAAATAAAAACATTAAAGAATTATTTTATCTTGGTGTTTACGGTTTTTTCTTTGTCTTTCTTCTAATAATTTTTGATAATTTTAATTGTATTTAAATGCTATTACTCTAAATGTTTAAAGCTTTTAGAATGGGAAATGTCATACATAAATTACAGTTTACGTACTTCTTCGATAAATTAATTTTCATTAAAGAGTATAATTAGTGAAATTATGAAATTGTCTTCTAGTATGGAAGTTTCTTTTCAAATTTTCTTCTATATAAAATAGATACTGTCTTTGGAAGGTATTTCCTTTCGGGAAATACCTTTCAAGGTTCTCAAGAAATATCATTTTTCTACTAAGTGTGTCATTCTATTGTGAAAATCAATTAACAGATTACAGCCAGATATTTTCTTCTTATATTTGTTCAAACTGATTTTTACAAAACACTTTTCATTTGTGTAGAGGTTAGTTTACTGCCATGATGCTCTAATTATGATACGCCAATTATTTAATAGAAGTTTTCTTTTTCTTTTTAATACTTTCCAACAAGGTTGAAAAGTGTTAATGACTTCAGTTTATCTGTCTGTCTATCTGTCCACGCTCTAACTCCCGTAAATATTCATGGAATTTCTTGAAACTAATATATGTTATTGAAGTTCACTATCAGATGTTCCCTATTGAAAATGGAGTGGTTTGTGTACAGAGACACATAAAAGTATTCCAAAACACCGTGTTCTATGAGAGGTATTTCTGTAAACCTATATTTCCTACCTTTACTTTACATAAATCTTAATGAAATTTAAATATGTTATTCAAGTTCACTACTGAATGTTTTTTTATAGAAAATGGAGTAAATACCACTACTGGTTTATGTACAGAGACATCCGAAAGTATTCCAAAGCAATGTGTTCTATGAAAGGTCTTGCTAGATATCAAATTTTAATAATTTTACTTTGCACAAATCTTAATGAATTTGAAATATGTTATTCATATGCACAAAAGAATGCTTTCTATAGAATATATTATGATTGTATTAAAATTTACAGGGCAACACAGAAATATTCAGTAACATTAAGGGCTATTATTGGAAATTTGTTAGAATTGCATTTTCGTTCACATAAAGCGTTTGCAACAATTTCCAGCAATTTTTAAGTGTGAATATGATTTAAGTTTGTGTGTCTGTCTGTCCAATTGTCCATGTATATCTATCTGTCCGTCTACCCGCCTCCAGCGTTCATAAATATTTTCAGAATTAATATATATATTATTTAAATTCACTATGGAATGTTCCCTATTTGAAATAACATTAATAGGTCCTATACAATTGGTTTGTGTACAGGGACACACCAAAAGATGAATTGCGTATTAGGACAGACTTTTTATAAATCACATTTAAATAACTTTGTACTGTATAAATCATAAAAAAATTGACATTTATTGTTAATATGCTAAAATGATAGAATATGATAATTATCTAAAATGTATAAAATATAATAAGGTTAACCTTCAGATTTAAAGGGCTACACTAAAATATCCAGATACATTAAGGGCTGCGATTATAATCTAAGGGCTGCATTTTCTTTTGAATTATGCAATTTTAACACTTTTCAACAATGTTTAAGAGTGATTATGAATTTAATTGGTCTATCTGTATACCTTTCAGTACTTCTGACTGTCCGTTATGTGATAAAGTACGCAAAGATCGTTGAAAGTTACACGGTACTTATGCGTACAGTTGGAAAAAGTTAATAATCAATGAGTACCACATGATTTTTCGTTCTTGTTCATTGTTCTCCAACACACTATAAATATTCGTAAATATTTTCGTATGAGGAATTGGAAAATCTCAAATCGATTTTGTGTTCGTCTGTATATTAGTCAGTTTGTTAGTTCAATGTGAACGTTTGTTAGTTTGTGTAGATATTATTTCAAGAATGAATTATTGCAAAGAGATTAGTTAATATCGCTTAATATTAGTTAATATTACGTATAGTATTGGCAAAGACCCTATTGATTTCCAACATTCTGATTCGGAAACTTCATTAGTTATTCGAAATACACTGTAAAAAAAAAGAAATAATAATAAAATAAAACCGCAGGATCTGACCGTATAATTTTACGAGTACTGACCGTTTTGCTAGCTAGGTCATACGCCGTAAACTGCTGTCGTAAAAATATAATTTTGGAATACTCGCACACATATATATATATATATATATTTTTTTTTTTTTTTTTACTGGCAATAGCCGTTGATCGACGTAATTTGCTCAAGTCTGCCATCAAACTGTATTTTTACGATCAAATCTCATCAAATGTAAAGTGTTGTGACGTCATATAAGAATCCCTTTATATTTGAAATTAAAAATATAATTGTGTTTTTATTGGTTGAGAGAGCTTATTTATACATTCATACAAATAGCGATTGGTATAAAAGAGCTAATTATTTTCCTAATTTAATTCAAAGTTCTAATCTTGTCGCAGCGTAAAATTACGGGAAATACATCATTTATGTTCTTGATATTTTTTTTACGGGCTTTGCCTGGAATCTCTTCGGCCGGGCTTTGCCCATAATCTTTTTTGAATTTTTCTAACTGTGTATAAGATTTTTAAACATACAGAATAGGGAAATTTTCGTATAAACATTCATCATGAGGTTTATTTTTATCGTAAACATGTCACACTAGTGTTAAAATATCGTTTATGATATTGACATAAGCATAGCTGACTACGAATATTCTATTTTGAAATCTTCGTAAGTTATTCAAATTTTAAAACTTTCTTAACAAGGGAGAGCAAGGAAAAAATTCGTATAAACGTGCATTCCTGGGATTATTGTACTGGAAGTAGTATAGAATTGTAGGAAAATTAAAATACGAAACTGAACTTAATCAAATTAATCATCAAATTAATATAAGTAAATATATGTATCAAAGCGAGGGAGGTTAACCTACAGGGTGGAGCATTTTAGTATTCGTCCCGGAATATTGGGCGAATTCATTGCTCTAAACATAAATAATATATGACTTACATTAGACATTTCGAGAACAAATTTTGGATGGGAAGCTGAGCAGATTTCTCTTACGGTAAATATTTTAAAACTATATTTGCTCACATTAGATTTCAGATTATTTTTAGAATAATAATAATAATAATAATAATAATATATATATATATATATATATATATATATATATATATATATATATATGAAAAACAAGTTGTAATAAAATGCACCTAAATTATTACAAATAAGATATATTTAAAATAATTTTATTCATAATTATCGTTTCGAAACTTTTAAATACAATTATGAAAAGTGACTAGATATAATTTTATGAAAAATCTCAACGTAACGAATTCCTAATTTCATCCATTACAGTTTCACATGAAAAATAAATAAATAAATAAAATAAATAAATAAAAGCAGCCGGGCGGGGAGGGGGTGGTGGTCTGCACAATCACAAATATTAAAAAACAAGAAAATTCAAATAACATCTGTCGGAAAATGCACTAAAAATAGACAAGGAAAAGCACGGAAGTACGGTAAGGGTAGGGTTGTGGCTTTGGAATCATCGACAGTCTCTACCTCTCCTCTCGTCTTTATCTAAATGAAAGTCATAGTAAAAAGAGTATCAGGTATTATTATTAAACTTCCGAGGAATGACACCTATGATGAATTTTATTCATCTTGGTAAATTGTACTCTGTTTGCATGATTTTTGCGAAAATAGCTTCATAGACTTTTCTGCAAATTTAAACATCTTATACAATAAATTAATGTACATAAAATATCAATTAATTAAAACCGCATACTTCAACATAGCAACGTTAAAATTTTTTCGATAAAAAACTATTGTAATGCAAGTGTAAAACTAGCTTTATAAAAACCACCGACATAGGATTTAATTAAATATATATATATAATTTTTTTTTTTTTTTTCTATAAAATTCGTAATTTTCATTTGGAACACTGCCAGCTCGCAAAATATAAAATATCAACGCATGGCTAACCTTGAATTTATTACTAAATTCTATCTTTTATAAAATCTCTAACATTCAACAAATATAGAGATTTTTTGACTGTAAACTTATAATCACTATTTTCGACTAATAATTAATTTTTGTCAAAAAAGTACAAAAATGCTCTTATATACTTCAATCCAAACACCTCGCGACTTATCATCTTACATAATTTGAAAATCGTAAGATTGATAGCTTGCAAATTTTAAAATATCAATGTAAAGTGGCTTGAAAAATAAATAAATAAATAAAATAATTAATTAAAATTCAATCGCATTTTAATTTTTAAAATCCTCTACAAAAATCTCTAACTTTCAACCGAATTTAGAGATTTTTGCCTTGTGGCCTTATAATAACTATTTATACTGATTTTGACTTTTTTTAAATCGGTTAAAAATTTATGATATACATATATTCCAATTCAAAAACCATGTGATTTATCAGCTAACATGAGTTGGAGTTAAAAAGATTGACAGCTTGCAAATTTCAGAGGGATTTTTTGATTTAATTTTCTTATAAACTTTTAACAAATGTGTCAAATTTTTAATAAAATAAGTTATTTGAACTAATTTTTAGTATTTCAAATGTTCCAAGTCCCTTAAAATAAGCATTATGTTTGTATATAAACTAATATTACCCAGTGGTCGAGACTCGACGAATTTTTTTAATTTCTAGGGAGTAGGGAGCTCTACCCCTTGATCGTTTTGCTCACCAACCTCCACGGCATCTCATCAAGCAGGTTTTTCCCACTTCGCTGGTTAAATATCTAAATTAATTTCCAAAGAATAAATAATTCAAACGTTTAAATAAATATATTTTGATTGGCGACTATTTTCAACAATTCATAACCATCGCCAAATCCCACTAGAGGCTTGAATGAAATTTAAAAGACATTTAATTATTTGCGTTTGATTATGTAGTGGTTAGAAACACAGTTAATTTAAAATAAACTAAATATGCATTCACGTTAGTTTGCGGACGATAAAATCAAGAAAAATAAGACACATAAAAACATTTGATGATGATTATTATTATTATTATTATTTATTTATTTTATTTATTTTTTTACTTTCCGAACACTATAGTGAGGAAAGTATTGTAATCATGTCAAAAATCCGAATTCGAGATTTTGATGTTTCTATACGTTTTGAGGTCCCCTGAGTCCGTTTTCACTATTTTTACGATGATGTATGTATGTGTGTGTGTGTGTGTGTGTATGTGTGTATGTTTGTGAACACGCTAGCGTCTAAAGGCTTTGTTCGATTAACCTGAAAGTTGGTACGTATATTGTAAGTCACCATAGTACGAACCCTATAGATTTTGGTGAATCTAGCACTTATAGTTTTTTTACAGGGACACAAAGAAAAATTCTTTATCATTATGGCCTATGGGACCAAAATCTTAAAAGTGCGATAGCATCTAAACGCCTTATTCAATTGAGCAAAAATTTTATACCCATATTATAGGTCACAGATACTCAATCTGTATAGATTTTGGAGAATCTAGCACTTATAGTTTTTTTACAGGGACACAAAGAAAAATTCTTTATCATTAAGGCCAATGGGGCCAAATTTTTAAAAGTGTGATAGCGTCTAAACGCATTATTAATCTGAGCAAAAAAATTGTACACATGTTATAGGTCGCATTTGCACCAACTGTATAGATTTTGGTGAATCTAGCACTACAGTTTTTTTACAGGGACACAAAGAAAAATTCTTTGTCATTATGGCCTATGAGACCAAATTTTTAAAAGTGCGATAGCATCTAAACGCCTTATTCAATTGAGCTGAAAATTTGTATGAATATTATAAATCACTGTTGCACTAACTATAAGCATTTTGGTGAATCTAGCATCTATAGATTTTTACAGGGACAAAACGAAAAATTCTTTATCATTATGATCTAAGGGCTCAAAGTTCAGTAGCGTTAAATAAAACCTCGTGTGATATATGGAGAAAAAAACACTCTATTATGGTTTTCTCTCTTTTGTTTGTTTAGCAATTCCTCTTTCTTTATTTTATCTACAAAACTGTTAGTTACTCAATGTTCGGAAAGTCGAGTGGAGTCACTCCAGATTTTTTTTATATTTTTGTGTAAGAAAAGGTTCTTTTTCTCTATATATTAAAAAAAAGTAACTGTCGCTGGCGTCAATTTTTTTTTTGTCTGCGACAGCAACTGGGAAAAGTTTCTCTTATGACTTTTTTTCTGTGTCTCTGACGTCACTTTCTTCAGGAAAATTAAAATGTGATCAATGGTGTAAATAAGAAAAATTGAATAATTGGCATCTTTGAGATGCTCGAGAGAAGAAAAAAATATTTAGAATAGCAAAACATTTGAAAATAACCGATATTTTTAAAATATTACGTAAAAATTTAATAAATATGAAACGAAAATTAGTTTAAATTTTTTTTTATTTTATATTATGGTACAACTTCAGTATATCCCCGCAGCTGAATTTGGCGATTTTTCTTTGGCGCCGTTTTGAACGATAACGATGTCGTTCTGGACTGTTTGCGATATAATATGGCAGCCTAGATGTTGTTTATTTTGGATTTATGATTTTATGTTTTATGATTTAGATTATGATTTTATCATTTATGATTTTATTATTTAGATTATGATTTATGATTTTTAGATTTATGATTTAACCATAATCGCCAACAAAAAATCGCCAAATATCGTTGTGGGGCTATACTGAAGTTGTTCCTTTATTTTAATGTTAGGCGAAAAAGATTTAGTAATGAATACTATGATTATGTTAAACAATTATTGGTATAGAGTTAGAGATTAAGCGTAGACATTTTTTAAATGGAATTTATGAGATAAAAAATTATATTAGTTTATATAAAGATTTAGTTTTTTAACTCAAAACATATTTAATAGGATAGATCTTTACTATGACCAATTTAGCGATTTTTAAGATTTAGAAATGAAGCTCGTACGTTTTTCGCTAAGGAATTCATTTACGCAACCACAATAGCCATTTTAACTCTAGCCATGCCTTTCTATAGAGATAAATTATAAAATGGTGCAATAATAATGATAATAAAAATAATATCCGCAACATATTTTTGTTTTTTAAGCATTGATATAAAACTTTGAAGAAAACAGAATTTAATACAACAGGACATTTTCCCCCCTATATAAAGGAATGTAGTAACTACATTGCTAAAATATTGTAGTTACAGCTAATACAGGACCTCATTGGCTGATTTTAAATTTTTCATTTATTTTGACGATGACTTAAATTATCTATAGCAATTATGCATGCCAAGATTTTCGCGAGAAACGTCTAAGCTACTTCGGTGCCAAATTTAAAATTTCGCCAAGAGCTTAAACTGTACCTGTACCATTGTTTTAGAACGACTTTTTTCAATTTTATTTTAAATAATTTTCAACTTAATTCACGAGGGAAACAAAGAAGAAAATTTTTTATTTGGTCTAAATGTACAAAATATCTCCAGGTAAAATATCCGTTTTTCGTTCTGTTCATTATTAGAAAGAAAATGGCTGAAGTAGTTTTTCTTGTACCATTGATGTTTTTATAAATTAAATTAAGTTATCCAGTATCATTAAATTTCCTTCTCCACGCTCATTTTTTATTTTCTAAATTTAATATTACATAATATATATGTAAAAAAAAAAAAAAAAAAATCAAGGTGTAATCAGTACATATCCAGAAGATGTAGCCAACAAATATTCAGACCAAAATCAACACAAGTTCAGGAGCTATCGCCAACAACTATTAAGATGTCATGTACAAAATATCTCCAGGTAAAATATCCGATTTTCGTTCTGTTCATTATTAGAAAGAAAATGGCTGAAGTAGTTTTTCTTGTACCATTGATGTCTTTATAAATTAAATTAAATTAAATTAAGTTATCCAGTATCATTAAATTTCCTTCTCCACGCTCATTTTTTATTTTCTAAATTTAATATTACATAATATATATGTAAAAAAAAATCAAGGTGTAATCAGTACATATCCAGAAGATGTAGCCAACAAATATTCAGACCAAAATCAACACAAGTTCAGGAGATATCGCCAACAACTATTAAGATGTCATGATCAATATATATCCAGTAGATATCGCCAACAATAATAATTATTCAGCAGATATCGCCAACAAGTATTCAGGAGCCATCATCAAGAAAATGGCTGAAGTAGTTTTTCTTGTACCATTGATGTTTTTATAAATTAAATTAAGTTATCCAGTATCATTAAATTTCCTTCTCCACGCTCATTTTTTATTTTCTAAATTTAATATTACATAATATATATGTAAAAAAAAAAAAAAAAAAAAAATCAAGGTGTAATCAGTACATATCCAGAAGATGTAGCCAACAAATATTCAGACCAAAATCAACACAAGTTCAGGAGCTATCGCCAACAACTATTAAGATGTCATGTACAAAATATCTCCAGGTAAAATATCCGATTTTCGTTCTGTTCATTATTAGAAAGAAAATGGCTACTACTAATGAAATTTTTAAAATAATTTCAATAATCGCATAAGATATTTATCTCCAACCTGACTAAATCATATTCTAGAAAAAATGCACTTTAAAAAGTTGCATCTTTAGTGTTGGAAGCACCATTTTAAACCTTGCTGTACGCTGGAAATAAATGCAGAGTATTACATATTGTCCTAAATTAACTAACGATAACGATGTCGTTCTGGACTGTTTGCGAAATAATATGGCAGCCTATATGTTGTTTATTTTGGATTTATGATTTTATGATTTAGATTATGATTTAGATTATGATTGTATCATTTATGATTTAACCATAATCGCCAACAAAAAATCGCCAAATATCGTTGTGGGGATATACTAAAGTTGTTCCTTAGTATTTAATACAGTTTAAGAAATTAAATGGTAAAATCAGATATTGACAGGCATCTTGGCAAATTCATGGTGTAATACAATAAATGGCGACAATGCAAAATCGCTATCTGAAAGAAATTTCCCTGTCGTACTACTACTACTAATGAAATTTTTAAAATAATTTCAATAATCGCATAAGATATTTATCTTCAACCTGACTAAATCATATTCTAGAAAAAATGCACTTTAAAAAGTTGCATCTTTAGTGTTGGAAGCACCATTTTAAACCTTGCTGTACGCTGGAAATAAATGCAGAGTATTACATATTGTCCTAAATTAACTAAAAAAGTTCAATAGTAAAAAAAAGATAGGCATTAGAAAAAATAAGTTCATGATTTCTTTAATCAAGCAATAACACCCGAAAAATTCATCGTCAAACAGTGACAAAAATTTAACAAGTCAATCATATACTAAAGTTGTAACGCTAAATGATTTAGATGTCAAGAATTTCTCTCTGTTCTAAATAATTAGTGCTATGGTTGTTTATTTTATGTTCTCTCTCAAAATAATGGCAAATTGTTATTAAATTGTCTAACATTATAACAGATTTTTGACATATTATAAACGATATAATATTAAATATTGTGCATTTCAATGCGATACCAAATATGGTGGATTTCTATAATATTGTTGAACTCTTTTGTGTTATGTATTATTAATATTCCAATTCAATGAAAGGCAAAGTTGCGAATAGTCGGGTAGAATCCCGCAGGGATTAATGAGCGAAGCGAGTCGGGGGGAGGCGAAGCCTTCCTCGGGGGTTGGTGAGCGGAGCGAGCAGGGGGCAGAGCCCCCTAGTGTAATTAAAAAATAAATAAATAAAAGACTGTACGCATCTTATTTTTGGTGCCATCTTCGTGAAATTACAACTCAAAGAAAAATGAAGGGGAAAAACTCAAAAATCGCATAAAACATAAAAAAATAAATAAATAAATAAATAAATAAATAAATAAATATAAATATAAAAATTTGTCAAAATAAAAGGCAAAAAACCTGTTATATAATGTACACCACAATTAGCTGATGTATGCCTTAACAAAATATGATAAGGTTGCCAGGAATTGTTTTTGAGCCTATAAAACTTTTGTAACTAAAAGGTTTTGTCCTACTTCAACATTAAATATCACCTGAAATAATGCGTTGACATATAACATTTTGTTTCGTCATATTTATCAAATATGATGCCAAATTTTATACTTTTATGTGAAATAGTTTTTAAGCTATTGTATAGCTTTTATCGCGGGCTTTGAGCGCGGCGACCGAATCAAAAAATTCCGTAACGAAAAAAAAACCTAACACAGTTCGGCAGACTTCGGTAGACTTCGGCTGTACGAAGCTCACACGGATCGAGACGAGCTGCTCCGAAATCGGAAGAATACGTAAGCAGCTGTTTGTGAGAAAGTATATAGGTGTATAGGTAGGTATCTATCATTTATGTACAACAGTGAATAGCTGTACGCGTAAAATTTGTGTATAAAGTAGATCAAATAAAACTTGAAAATCCCCATTCGACTTACAGGCCTTTAAAACCTATTAAATACCTTTTCTCTATTAAAATTTGTTTTCTTATCGGTCACCACGCTAAAAAAGAGTAACTTGAATTAATATCAAAGAAAAAACTTGAATATCCCCATTCGACTTGCAGGCCTTTAAAACCTATTAAAATTCCTTTTCTCTATTAAAATTTGTTTTCTTATCGGTCACCACGCTCAAAAAAGGTAACTTGGATTAATATCAAAGAAAAAACTTGAATATCCCCATTCGACGTGCATGCCTTTAAAACCTATTGAAATACCTTTTCTCTATTAAAATTTGTTTTCTTATCGGTCACCACGCTCAAAAAGTGTAACTTGAATTAATATCAAAGAAAAAACTTGAATATCCCCATTCGACTTGCAGGCCTTTAAAACCTATTAAATACCTTTTCTCTATTAAAATTTGTTTTCTTATCATTATTGTTATCTTATTCATTAATATCAAAGAAAAACCTTGAATATCCCCATTCGACTTGCAGGCCCTTAAAACCTATTAAATACCTTTTCTCTATTAAAATTCGTTTTCTTATCGGTCACCACGCTCAAAAAGTGTAACTTGAATTAATGTCAAAGAAAAAATTTGAATATCCCCATTCGACTTGCAGGCCTTTAAAACCTATTAAATACCTTTTCTCTATTAAAATTTGTTTTCTTATCGGTCACCACGCTCAAAAAGTGTAACTTGAAATTATATCAAAGAAAAAACTTGAATATCCCCATTCGACTTGCAGGCCTTTAAAAACCTATTAAAATACCTTTTCTCAAAAAATAGAGTTAGATCGTTCAAATTTGGTACATCGAGGTTTTCGATACCTACAAATCGATTGCGGATATTTTTGATATATTCTCATTGCGGATACATTCTCATTTATTCAATAAGAAAAAAATTTGTTTTCTTATCGGTCACCACGCTCAAAAAGTGTAAATTGAATTAATATCAAAGAAAAAAAAAATACTGCATAAATAAATTAAATAAATAATTATAATTGCATAAGTTGATAAAAAATGCTATGCAATAGCTTTACCGCGGCAGTCCTCGAGTGCCACACGTATTTTTTTTACAGCATAAGTTAAGAAAGCAGAAAAGACACGAAAAATTAAAAACAGCAATTTTTTTTTCTTTTAAGAATTGAGATAAACATTTAAATAATGAATAAACAATATAAAAATTTCGATATAAGAAATGTTCTTAGTAATCATTCAATCTTTAAAATAAATCATTATCAGCAGCTTCATTTACATGATAATGCATATCGCTATGAATTCTACATATATTTGCCTCTCAATCCGACCTTCTGGGCATTTCAATAGCAAGGAACACTGTCCATATTGAAACAATATGTCAACAATTTGAAAAAATAATTTCTACTAATTTCTGTTGCAATACAAATGAAGGGGTAAACAGCCCTTTCACAGCATTAAGAAGAAAAAAAAAAAAAAAATGTGCATGCAGATTTAACTACTTTCGACAATAGGAATTTTAATTGCAAAATATCACACGTATAAAATGAATAAGTGTATAAAAACAAATGTATTTTTCTAGGTCTTCTTTATCTCATATGAGTTTTTTTCTTTTCTTTTTTTTCTTTTTTTTTTTTTTTTTTTCCCCCTACAAACTACATTAACCATACCTTTTGAACGATACTACATTTAATCTCTTCTTATTAAAAATCAGCTAAAAACGTACGACAATTTTATGTTTATGTATGATGTACTCTAACATTTCCAATATATTAAGCTATTTTCAACCTTTTCATTTTTCTTTTCTCTCTCTCTCTCTTATTTATTTTATTTATTATTTTCTTTTTCCCTAATTGTTAATATATTTGACATTAATGCATGTAGTTATAAAATCAGTTAGATGAAAGCTTCCTATTGTTAAGTTCAATTTTTATTGGGCTGTAAGAAACTTAAAAATTTCTCATCTAAAACTGTATCATAAAACAGAATCGCTATTCTTTCCCAATCAGCAATTTGTTTATAGTTTAATCCTTAATAAAGGGAATGAAATTACAATAAAGACTTTCAGACCAATTCAGTAACTCTAGTGCTACATTAAAACCCACTCTACCTCAACTCCAACCTCAATTATCTGATTATTTAAAGAAAGAAAGACATATCTTTTGCTCTTATAAAAATCCTTGATTATACATTATTTTATGGGGACAAGAAACGATGAAAATTGTCAAAATTGATGCAATTAAAAATATCCGTATAATTATTATAAAATGTATAAAGTTATATACGTACTTTTAAAATAATACCATTTTAGCGTTTCTGAGCATTATTTAAAAGCTTTTACAAATTTTTAAATTCCTTTTTCCTGGGTTCCAGATTTCGCAAATAACTAGTTACCTAGTACTTATAATGCTCCATGCGAATTTGTTTTCGTCCAATCATTTAAAAAAATTGCATGAATATTAACCAGTGTGTTTGTCCCAAAACTGGGTATTTATTTTAAAATCAAGAAATTATTACCTTTATTACTAACTCTCAAATTCAACCACAAGACTAAAATTCGTGAAAAATTCAAATTTTATACACACACGATAGAATGTGAAACAAAAATAATTAATTTCAACTCCCCTTGTTCCCTTAAGTTTTTAGTATGTGCGTAATAAAAATTGGTACTTAAACGATAAAATTATTAAGAAATGTTTTTTTCTTTTTTTTATTATTATTATTTATACTTTTTTAAGATACGCAGGGTATTCAGCATGTAACTGAAGAATTATCTCATTTAAATTACTGATTTTCATTACTTCGTACCCTTTCTTACACTGATGGATTCAATTAAGGTTGATTCTCAGTGGCAAAACAATAAATCATTTTTTTCTCCCTCACGAAATTATTGAATAATACATACGCACATTCAGCAACTGTGCAAAATTTCGTTGCGATGAAATTATTCATAATCTAGAAAACTAATGCACCTTTGCAGATATAGGCCTTACATTATTTTTAGGTGCATTTGAAAATACGATTTTTTTTTTTTTTTTTTTTTTTTAAGTTGATATAAATGTATATTATGTATATTTATGAAAAACTGGCAGATACTGAAGCATGACAGGTTCAAATACGATGGTACAACACACCTAGGCTCATTCTTTGGCATGCATTTCACTTTTAGATCTAAAGCGAGGTTGTTAGGAATGTTACAGCATCTTTCTGTGTGGTTGATTATGTCAAAAACATTTTAGTCTTATTTTATAGACTGACATTTGACTCGTAAATCTAGTTCAACAAGCACCTCCAAAAAATAAAGCTCAGTTCCGTGATTTCATCGATCTAATTCTGTCTGAAAATGATTATACAATGGAAGAACCCTAATTAAGATGAGAGTAAATGATAATCTAAAAAATATTTCATTTTTAATTTTATTAATGGGTGTATAACACCGCCTTGTCATCCGAATTTCGCGTCTGTCTGACTTCCGTCAATGCGGAAAGGTCTGTTGAAACATCTTTAAAATCTAACCAAGGCCAGACATAGCTCCGGCCCACGCAAAATCATAGTTTTTGTTGACAAGTGAATGTGGGCTCTTGTGTTTTGTGTTCCTTCTTTTTACTAAGAAGATCTCCAATCCATGATGGTCGGCTTGTGGGAAAGATGGCGTTCCCATTCGGGCATTCAGTGACGTAACAAAGAGTGGTCGGGATGATACCTCCATCCCTGGATCTCTCTGTGATGATAAACAGAAACTTCCGCTGTTTTCTGATGAAGAATGAACCAGTGTTCTCTCTTCAGGCAAAAATATCTCAGAAGAGTGTAGAGATCAAGTGTAAATGTTTAAACTTGTGGTAATAATTTTTAACTGACTGAAGGAAAAAGAAATGAAATTCTTGGTTTGAGTTTTATTAATAGGTATTATAAGTACAGAAAATAAATAAAATAAACAAACATATAATAAAATACAACCGTTCTAACTTTCGTAAAAATAGTTCAAATTTTTAGAATTTTTTTATATGTGTTGAAACATGACAGAACTAACGCCTTTACATACAATATGCAGTTGTAATCGTGTGAAATGTATTTCTTCTTTTTTTCGATGCATAGAAAATCTTAATACATTTCCATCTGCTATTTTCGTAAATCGCTTTCGAATTTAGATGTATAATTAAGATACACAGTGCTATTTTATGTTGTACTCATATATACCTTTTTTACAGAAAGTTCAATAATTTCAATATGTTACATTTTGCAATAATGACTTATCAAATATTTCATATTATAGAACTTTATATAGAATGACGGCAGAGTGCATTAGGCAAGGAATATTAATAATTCTCATGATAGCGATAATATATTTTCGAATATATGCTCTCGTTTTAAGGGATAGTAGATTTTCAAATTGCCAAATATTCAACAAATAAAATCTGTAAATATTTTAAAAGATTACCTTTAAAATGTGTTGAATTACGTAAGCACTGGAAGAGTAATTTTTACAGACAGGTGTAAGTAAACCTGAAAAAAAATTACTCGCGACTTACCGCGTGGCGAATAAACAAAATAAAGTGGCAGCATAAAAAATAAAACAACTTATTATTTTTTTTTTATCACGTGACCATTGTAAGAATGAATAATTAACATCACATATATTAACCCTTCACATACATTAACCCTTTGCCAGCCCTAACGCTCTTCTAAAGCGCTCTAAACAGTGTTGTGAATTTAGGGATTCTTTTATTCAGTTATCACCAATAATTCTGAGGAATGATATTTCATATACATTATTGACAAATAACTTTCACAGTGATTAGGCAACCGTTACAGTTAAAATTTAATGGTGGATGTTGAATAACAAAATGTTTCTAAATTTGGCAACACTGACCAGAGAATTGAAATTTAAGTAGAATCGGCAAAGGGATCATTGACCAAGTAAAAATTGCTTATTTTTGTAATTAAATTAAGTCAAATGGTGGCAAAAATGATCTCTCATTTCCGAAACGCTCTGCAAAGTTATGACATATTTCGAAAACTAGACATCTAAAAGGCAGAAATTTTGTTGATTTGCGATAAAATAATATTTTATTTTAGAAATTAGTTTTTTTTTTTCCCTCCTTTAAAGGAGGGGGGGGGGGGCAGGGCAGGAAAAAAATGTTAATTTTGTCGATTAGGGGTAAAATAATCGGCTATTTCAGAAAGTCTCAATGAAAAAAATCGAGTATTTCAGAAATTGGCTGCGATTAAAAATCAGTAGCGAATTATCTACGCATTTCGACAATCAGATGCAAAAATATTGCATTTTGTTAATAATTACAAAATGTGCAAGATTTTGTAATTAATCATGAAAAAAAATGACCTGCCATGACATCTATCATTAAAAATGCCGATTCGAAAACTGACCCTCCATAAAATCAGCAAAAATAAAACGCGCACATTTAATAAAAATTGTCCATTTTCAATGGAAACTTAACAAAAAAAAAAAAAAAAAAAAAAGAGAAAAGAAAAGGGGGAGGGGGCAATTTAATATAATTTATTGAAAACAAACAAGAAACCTATTCAATTTGGTCAAAATGTCGCCAGTAAATTAAAGGATCTACCAGCCACTCGAGAATAAATTAAAATTTCAATTAGATGAAAAAAGGTATAGATATCAGAATGCCTTTAAAATAGCTTTTTCTGGAAACGAGCATTTTTCATAATTTCGTGTCTTCTATATGTTCCCTATGACCTAATATTAGAATATAGTCTTGCCCACCTGATGCGCAATAAATAATTGTATGTTACATAAGAAACTAAATTAAAATTCTATTCAACAAAATAATTATGTTACTGAACACATCTTTCTGAAAATTATATGTTACATAAAAAATTATAAATAACATCTCTAAATGTAAACAAAACTTCATTGAACAATACGACAAAATTTCATTTGTATAAACCATACTTAAAAAAAAAAAAAAAAAAAAAAAAAAAATCACGGTTTTAAATATTTTGACTACATTAAAAAAAAAAAAAAAAGTAAAACTAGGAAACAAATACACATTGAAAGGCAAATAATTGTCGTATATACAATTTTAAAAGTTAAGTATTTATTTTTACGTAAACTCTTGTTATGGATCATGTTGCTTTAAATTACTATGAAGGGAGAGAGTGTCATGCAATGACTGCATTTAAAAAGTTAGATTCGTAAAAAAAAAAAAAAAAAAAATAATAATAATAATAATAATAATAATCTGGTGTGTCACTCACACGACTTTCTCTTACCCTGAAATTTAATACTATAAATATAAGTTGGAGATTAAGAGGTAAGATAACGAGAACTGATATGTAAACCTATGATAAAACAATTCAAATTAGGCTTCGGAAGAGTTTTATATGACAACTATAGATCTGTGTGAGGGGAGCAGCCGCCCCCCTCAGCCCCCCGTTTCCTTACTGCACATACATTTATATAGAATTTAAAGCTTTTATTAAAATTAAAAGTTCACTTAAATTATTCAGACAACTTTCGCACGTAACATTCCTTGAAACATATCGGTCTTGATCAAACTTTTCACGCAACAAACTTATATATTAACTTCAAAATACAACTTTTGGATCTCCTAAAATTATTCGTTTTTAAGTTACTCCAATAGACTTACAAAGATCAAATGTTAAGAATTTGACTTCGGTAATCTGGAAGCCTCAAAACGAGTAAATATACAAAAAACAAGCGATGAATATTTAGCTTTAAAACATATATATATTATTTACCGTATGTCTATGAGGATTCATTTCAGTTCTTGAGCAACTTTCCAGGACATGATAAAATATCATAGTAAAGCACTTCCACTAACAATAAAAAGAATGTTATCGCTTAGATATTTGCAGCCATGTATATCTTTTGAAGATTATGTATAGACCAAATAGAGTGCACTTAAGTATAATCCTATAGTAATAACACACTTTACAACCTGAAATACACTTCCATCAATTTTCAGCTGTTGTCGCACTATAATCTAGTTCTTTTGTGTAGCCCAGTAAATGAACAGTAAATGATTTCTAATCCATATTCTACATGAGACATGTTTTTATGCATATAAAAAATATATATTCATTTCATTTGTTTTAGTGCAGTTTATAGCTGTTAAACTCTACTTACCTGCAATTTCCCCCACAGACATAATGTATTTGAATTCTCTTGGGTGTCCCAGTACACAAACCATTTGTGTCATCTCAACGAAAAGCTTAATGTAGCAACCCTATATCATACACATTTAGAATACCAAGTTTGGACTTTCTGCTACCATTTATTCTTGAGATATGCTGATAACAGACACACACACAGACCAACCGCTAAAAACATGATTTTCGGATTCAGAGGACCTCAAAACGTGAAATATAATAAAAACTCGCTTTCGAAAATTTGATCCAAAAACTATACTTTCTCTACCTTATGGGTAAGAGAAAGTAAAAAAGCATAAAAAAATTCTTTGGAGAAAATATATTTTTGCGAGTAGCCCACGAGTCAAAAATTAATGGAAATCTAATCCTCAACCGACTCGCAAAGCGGGTAACCCACGGGTACCCGATCCGATGCAGGACTCTGTAAATCCTATAAAGTATTATAATGAAGACTTCTTATTTAAATTCGAATATATCTCTGTATCTATTTTAGTTTCCATTTCAGTGTAATTTAAACTTAAAAATACAATTTTAAGTTTTAAAAAACCTGAAATCAACATGAAATTTCACCCTACCTCGCTGTGTGTGAATCTGAGAACGCCCGTAACTCGCTTCCGCGGCAATCACTACCACGCACGTAAAAAAAAAAAAAAAAAAAAAAAAAAAAAAAAAAACATCAGTGTACACTCCTACCTTGCTGTGTATGAATTTGAGAATTCCCGTAACTCGGTTCTGCGGCAATAACTACCACGTATGTAAAAACCAAAAAAACATCATTGGACACCCCTACCTTGCTGTGTATGAATCTGAAAACGTTGGTAAGACGTTTTCGCAGCAATTAGTATCACGCACGGATATACGCTTCGCGCACATGAAAACCGAAAAAAAAAAAAATCACTGGACACCTCTACCTCGCTGTGTATGAATATGAGAACGCATGTAACTCGTACTATTCTTGTATTTTTTACTTTATTTGCGCGAATGGGAAGAAAAATCGCCCAAATATTTTTCACCACTTCACGCAAATGGGAATCGCGCAAGTGGGAAGACACCTCACAGACACACATATATGTGTGATTCTATAAAAAAAATCCTCAGGTTCAAATCACATAATAACAATGTATAAACTATTGTTGTTACAATTCTTATTTTACATATAAAAATACAATGTTCTTTGGATATTTATTTATTTATTTATTTTTTATTTAAAAAATACAAAGAGTAAAAAATGTGTCTACAGAAAGTGACATATCAATTCTGTGGACTGTTACAAAACAGAGAAGTATAATTTCAATGGTTACTGTTGACGTATTTTACCCGATATATAGAGTAAGTGTATTTTATTTAGAAAATATATGAATTTAATATCACATGAAACATTTTTACTCTGTTTAACGCAATAAGAATATTTATAGTGAAGAAAGCTTGTTTAAAAATTTTTGTCACTTCTGCGAACAATATTTCTCTGAATATATTGATTCTGCAGCAGTGATAACTAACCACAGAATAACTGTCTCACCACTTTTACAAAATCTAAATGCATGTAGGGTCATATTTATGTAATAAGCTGGTCTTAAAATTCTTTAAAGGAATTTACCTTGAAATTTCAAATTTGGAAATTTATACAATTTTTAATAAAATCACACAATAAACTGTGGAAGGAAATCATATTTATTGAAATTTAATTTTCCGACTGAGTGAAAATAATGCCTGGACCGGGACTCGAACCACGGATCTTTGACTTACAAGGTCAGGGCTCTACCAACTGAGCTATCCAGGCCGACATCCCGGTCAGCATTACTCACTCAGACAACCTTATAGGCTGAAACAATCTGGTCTATCATTTAGATAGCTCAACAGAAATAAGCCGCAGGAAATGGAAAACACCATTAAACAATGGGAGAAAGAAATACAATTTTTAATAAAATCACACAATAAACTGTGGAAGGAAATCATATTTATTGAAATTTAATTTTCCGACTGAGTGAAAATAATGCCTGGACCGGGACTCGAACCACGGTCTTGACCTTGTAAGTCAAAGATCCGTGGTTCGAGTCCCGGTCCAGGCATTATTTTCACTCAGTCGGAAAATTAAATTTCAATAAATATGATTTCCTTCCACAGTTTATTGTGTGATTTTATTAAAAATTGTATTTCTTTCTCCCATTGTTTAATGGTGTTTTCCATTTCCTGCGGCTTATTTCTGTTGAGCTATCTAAATGATAGACCAGATTGTTTCAGCCTATAAGGTTGTCTGAGTGAGTAATGCTGACCGGGATGTCGGCCTGGATAGCTCAGTTGGTAGAGCCTTGACCTTGTAAGTCAAAGATCCGTGGTTCGAGTCCCGGTCCAGGCATTATTTTCACTCAGTCGGAAAATTAAATTTCAATAAATTGGAAATTTATGTTGTCAAATTGCAGGTTCTGTTTTCAATGATCCATATATCTTTTTTCTTTATTTTCTTTACATTTTTTTTTTTTTTAAATCAGAATTCTTTTAATCAGGCAATCATGTTAAAAAAAAAAAAAAAATCTGGAGTGACTTCATTCGATTTTCTAAATATTCAGTAATTAAAAGTTGTTTAAATAAATTTAAATGAGAAGACTCGTTAAATAAGCAAAAGGAAAAATCATAATAAGATGTTTAAGTGTTTCTTCCGAAGTTGAATATCGTTTTATGGATCATAATGCATGTTTTCTTTTCTTTTCTTTTCTTTTTTTTTTTTTTTTTTTTTTTGTGGGTGTGTGTATGTGCGTTCCCTGTAATAGAATCGATAATGGTACGCTTGCAATATCAAACATTTTTTTTTTTTTTTCTTTTTTATGTTTTAAACAATTTAACATTAAAACAAATTCAAAATAGTTTGAGATCATAGATTGCAATGTACAAAATTTCCAATTTTCATCCTGGTTAAAAAAAAAAAAAAAAAACTAAGTCCTACACTCATGTAAATCTTTACGGTTTCTTATAATGATAACTTATAACGTGTTTATATTCTTTTTATCAATTTATATATAGATCGAATGTACAGTTTGGAAGTAGACGTATTTCAAATAATTCGAGCCTATAGACCGTAATAATAAATATTTTTTCTCTTCACTGTAAAATAACTACAAAATCTATACTCTTCAAAATCTATACAAATCGTTTGACGATGACTTATGACATATCTACCAACTTTTAGATCAATATAATAAGGCGTTTAGACGTTACCGCACTTTAAACAATTCGAGCCCCTATCTATAATAATAAAGATTTTTTCTTTATATCCATGTAAAAGAATTATCTATACACATCAAAATATATTCAGTTCGGGCGAAAATAACCTATAACATATCTATTAATTTTCAGCAGAATCGAAAAAATCGTTTAAATATTATAGTGTTTACTCACATACATCACCGTAAAAATAGCAAAAATGAACTGGGGAGGTCTCAAACCAGAATCTCATAATGTAATTTTACAATACTTTCCTTACATAGTGTGAGTTCGGAAAGTCATTGTTGCAAAGCTAGAACAGTTGGAATAGTTCCTCCCACAAGGCCAGCAATAGCAGCAGAGCAACTAAACTAACTCCTCTCCAGTTGAAGCGGGTGATAATACCGGAATGCCTCTGTTTACCGCTAGGCGCTACCGGTGAGGGTAGAAGAAAATTCTGTTCTGATCGTTATGTCGCTACTGTGCGAGTATTATTCGAATTTACTTTAATTTCTGGGCCCTCTGTATATAATTTGTATATAATAGGTTGTAAATACAAATGTTTATGTTCAGAAATATCTGTTGATCGTAAGATGTGAAGTGTGTGCAGTTTCATTAAAAATATTGCAATTATTTTATCGTTCTATGTTCTATTTCAAGACTTCAGGCTGATTTATTTATTGAAAAATGATTGTAAAATCAACAGTCATAATATCCTGTCCTATTTTTATAGTTTAAATAATTATTTCATTCTCTTCCATTTTTAAATTTTTGTATTTTTTTTTTTTATGTAACTGGCAAATGACGTATATCTAGTGATAGTTCAGTTTTAATTAATACTTTTTCATGTAATGCAATACCGTCTTTCTAGTACGCAATTCTAGTAGATAAAAAACAAAATAAATAAGCTTTTTCTGACACATCTATTAATTTAACCATAGGAATAAAAAGATCATGTTTCAAATCTCCAAATGTCTCTTACCCATTTTTGGTGAGTTTATTAACATTTATTAAAATTACTTCAAATTAACAAACACAAAGGTCCATTATAAATTAGCACAAGGACAGCAAACTTTATATAGGAATAAAAAGGGGGAAAAAAATGATAATAAAATAAAAAATACTCCGTTGCTTATACAATTTCTAGAACAAAAGCCATCAACATCGTCCAATCTGTCACCCAAACAATTCACGCCAAAAAAAGTTCTTTTTTGATTGATGTCCCTAGATTTTTTTAAATAGATTTGGTAAAGAAAATTGCATCATATTCTTTTTTTTTTTCTTTGGTCACTTTTAATTGTATTGAGATTAGTGGAATTTGAAACTTCGGAAATGCACTTATTTCAATATATTAGCAATTCAATTTCAAGTTTTAGCTCTAATTAATAGAAGAGGGCATCAGAAGAAGAAAAAATACGAAGACTTTTTTTTTTTCTTTTTTTCACTGGAAGGACAATTTTTTTATGACAGGTTCATATTACTTTTAAGACAAAGAAGACTCTTAATTTGAGTCTTTGAAAGAGGTGTAAATGGTAGCGATAAATAAAAATAAATAAATAACAAATTGCAGTGTTTTTTATTTTTTAGTTAATGCATCAAAATGCTTTATTAATATCTAATATATATATATATATATATATATATATTAATTGTTTTCTTATTTTAATTTTAACATCTTCAACGTTTATATTATTAGTATAATACTAAATAATTCAATTTAAGAGTCGTATTTATCTTATCATTCTGAATTATCAAATATATATTTAGTTCACTTCTTAAAAGAAATTAGAAAAACAACTTTAATAGTACTCCCACGAAACACTAAAAGAAGACTATTGCGAAGTACTATTGTACTGTAGTATTGTTTTGTTTTGTAGTATTATTTTATTGTAATGTTATAGTACTACAGGAATGCCCCCAACTGAGTAACTGAAACAGAAATTAAATCAGCATAGTTTGTATAACAATTATATCAAATAATTCAGCTAAAATGTAATAACAAGGGCGTATTCAAGGAAGAGGGGCTGTGAGGGGGTTGAACTCCCTCCAGATACTTCGAAATTACATAAAATTTCATTTTTGACCGTTATAACGTCTTTCGCTACGTCTCTGAGTAATATCTTTTTAACATGCTTTTATTAACTTGACATGATGTAACTATTAATGTATGTAACGGAATCTTGCAATACAATTTTCGACCACTTTTGTTCCTTCGATTGACTTGAAATTTTGCACACGACTTCATTGTCGATGACAGTACTACATACAAGTGTTTCCAGGCTCCTATCCCATCAGGGGCAGGTTCTAGGGGCAATATATATATATATATAGAACTCTATCGCATGTGTCACAGGATTTGGCCGTATTTGTATAACGTTGAAAAGCAACAATTAATCAATTAGTTTATTATTATTATTATTAAAGATGTTAATATTATGATGTGTCACTCGCACGATTTTTTCTTACCCTGTATTTTAATACTATAAGGATAGATATTTTGTGCTTTTTAGTTTGCATTTCAATAAAAGCGTGTTCTTTAATTTTTTAAAAGTATAATTTTATCATCGAATAACATAGAAAGGCAAGCAGTCAAAATCAAAACAGGTCAATTTCGATTCGAGAATGACAAAACGTTGCGTGTTAACCTATTTGGGTGAAATACGCAATACCTTGTCATTCTCACTTCTAAATTTCGAAGAGATGATGGAATTCTCAACATTTCCTCCTCCTATTATTGCTCAATGTTTAAGATATTAAGTTTTGTGCAGTGCGCAACCATAGAGTATAAGAGCATCCATTTACACAAATTGAGTTGGTTGGTCGATGGAGATTAATATCACACAACTACACAGCGGTTATTGCCGGCAGTCTGAGAGATATTCCATCACAATTTTGATACACCGCGGAGAAGTCGGTCCCTGTCGTGTATTTGATAAATAGCGACAATCAAGCGAAGTCGAGCACTCGATGCCATCATATCCTCGGCGTATTCACAGAATAGTAGAGAGGTAGACAGATCAGTCACTGTTGTTTTACTTTTGTCACTTTAAGGGAAATAAAGCTTAACCAACTACTTCACTGCAGAACCACGTAAATCAACAAAAGTGCGGCATATCAACGTCATCTTTTGCATATATGCAGTAAAAGGTGATCAGTATAATTTCTCATAATAAACAAGCCGTCATCAATTGTCCATTGCGTAGCTCTAGTGCGTCGCAAAAATCATTCAACAACCTCATAAAAAGCAATTTACATATCGAATTTAGCGCAGTTCTAAGCTATAAATGCTACAATATAGCTATAATGCTAATATTTAATTTTTTTTTGTATGACTATGCGTTCTTATTCACTTAAAATGAATCAGCGTAGCTTTTCATAACAAACATCATATGAATTAACTTCAGAGCAATTGCAATAAATGTGCAGGTACAGCTTTCATGAACGTTGTAAAAAATGTAGCATAAATGTGCCATTTGTAAAGCATGCACGGCAACATCTAATCCTCACCAATTCATATAACACTTCAACTAAGTGTAAAGTTTGATAGGATTCCGTGTATTAGCTTGAAAACTAAAGTGCTCATAAATTTTGGCAACATACTCGCACATACGTATATATATATATATATATATATACATTTTTTTTTTTTTTTTTTTTTTTTTTTCAATTAGTTGGTCTTCACCCGCCTAGTGGTCTATATTTTTAAATGAAACGATTTTCAAATTTGCCATATTGGCTAAACAGAAAACGGTGAATAAGTGTCTTGATAAATAGCCAATAATGAAAAATCTGGTGTGTAACAGCCACACGACTTCCATTACCCAGTACTACACACATTATAAACATTTTGTATACATTTTTGATTTAAATGAGTAACAAAATTGCTCTAATCGATTGTCTGAAATTGAGCTATTTATACAGGACGCCTATCAATTTTCCTGAACTAACCAACTATATCATTCGAAAGGACATCTAATAGAGTGTTTATATAGCAAGTTTGAAGAAAATCGTTAGAGCCGTTTTTGAGATACGAACATACGGTCCCACTTCCGGTTTCCGATGTCCCACTTCCGGTTTTTCAATTTTCACCAAAATTTGGAAATTTCATCTGTACACCAGACGTATTTCAATTCTAAAGTTTCGTAGCTCTATCTTTATTAGTTTCTGAGCTATAATAGCCAGAAGATTCTCCACATACATACAGTGCGTATCGAAATGATAGGTCCACCCGCATTTTTCAAAATTTCGACTCTTAATTGAGAATAAGAATCACTTTTTTGGTAGAGATAATTAATCAGTAATCGTTATAACTATTTATGAAGAAATTTCTTTAAAATGAATAATTCCTTTTTATTTTATGCAAATTTTCATTTTTAGTTCGTTTCGAAAAGATAGGTCCGCCTTCAGAAATTTTGCACCAATCACGTTTATTTCCAAAAAATTTGCATAAATATCGTTGGTTAGTCTTACTGCGGGATTATGCTGGCTGCTGTTGAGGTATTTAAACAGATTTGAACATCACGTTGTAATCAAACGAAATGGGTCGTCGTTGCAGTCTTTCGCTGGTTGAGCAGGGGAAAATTGATGCATTTAAAACGTGTGGAAAATCGAATAGAGAAATAGGTAAACTTTTAAACAGATCACATAATGTTGTAAACAATTATTTGCGACTTAGAAATGCTTATGGCAGTAAAAAATCACCTGGCCGCCCATCAAAAGTGACACCCCGACAAAGAAGGACTATCGTAAAGGAGTTAAAATCTGGAAATATGAGCTTATCCACTGTGGCCAGACAACAAAACCCTCCAATATCAAAATCCACAGTCCATAGAGTGGTAAAGAAGTTCGGCAATATAGTTTACGTGAAGAGGAAAGCGGCTCCGAAATTGACTAAAAAGCACAAAGAAAAGAGATTGAAATTCGCACATGAAGTGATGTCCTGGAAACAAGATTGGCATCGTGTGATATTCAGTGATGAAAAGAAATTCAACCTGGATGGTCCAGATGGCTGGCAGTACTACTGGCACGATCTGCGTAACGATAAACAGATATTCTCGAAGAGGCAAGCTGGTGGTGGTTCAGTTATGGTATGGGCCGGATTCGGAGGTGCAGAAAAAACTGATATAGAATTTGTAGGCAACCGTTTGAATGCTGCAGGCTATCAACAGCTGCTTGAACAATATTTTCTTCCACAAGCAGAGCACATTGGGGGCCCATTCTTCATGTTCCAACAAGACAATGCTCCTGTGCACACTGCCACTTTCGAATGGTTTCTGGATAATGGTGTACATGTTATCGATTGGCCACCTTGCAGCCCCGACCTGAATCCGGTAGAAAACATGTGGGGTATACTCGCAAGAGCGGTGTATGCAGGCGGAAGGCAGTACAACAGTACTGAAGACTTGAAAAAGGCTATTTCCTCCGAATGGTCAAAAATCGAGAAAAAGGGTTTGCAAAAACTTGTAGAAACCATGCCGAATAGGATTTATGAACTTATTCTGAAACGAGGTGGAAAATTTTCTTATTAATTCAACATTAATTTGATGCTTGGTTCAGTAGACCTATCTTTTTGAAACAGCTTTTTCCTGTAATTTTTGTTTTCCTTATTATTTCTATTATTTGTATATTATTCATGCATTATTTTACATTGAATGAAGTAATGTAGTTTATAAAATAGTACTTTGTACACAATAAAACCTTTTTTACCAACATAACTTTCGTTTTTACTGGTGGACCTATCATTTCGACACGCACTGTACATACATACACACACACACACATACATACACACTGACCAATTGCCAAAAACCACTTTTTTGGACTCAGGGGACCTTAAAACGTGTAAATCAGGTGAAAACCCGATATCGAATTTTCAGACCGAATACAATACTTCCATTACCTATGGTAGTAGGGTAATGGAAGTAAAAAACGATCGTTTAAAATTTTATTTTATTTTTTATCAAAATAATGGAATTCGAGTGATGAAATGTAATTTAAATTGAATTATTTATGAAACTTAACTTCAGCACAAATTTATTAAAATTGTCGGTAGTTTATTTGCCGAAAGGATTATATCTAAATACCTCCAATTTTTTGCTTTTCTCTTTTTTTATTCTACCTAAATCCTATATCCTGATAACAGAAAAGTACCATACTTTTTTCGGCTTGAATTTATTTTCATTTATGTTATCTTTAAAATTTTTAATATTATTATTATTTATAGTAGTTTTAGAGTTTATTATTGTTATTATTTCTCCTCTTATTTAGCTGAGTGTTTTAACTATAATTTGGCATTTGATAACGATGGCCGAGAAAGAAACTGCCAAATCGCCAATTGATAGTCATAACATTACATTTTTTCTTTTAAATTATCCTTTATTTGTATTTAATTTGTTTCAAATCATGGATACAATTTATTTTTAGTTCCCCATCATACTATAGGTATGGGAAACTTAGGTAATCGTGAAAATTTTCGACCTCGGTTTTTTACTTTTCTACACGTTTTCAGGTGTGAGGAATCCGAAAATGACAAAACTTCTATGTGTCTGTCTGTAGGGTGTCTGTTAGTCTGTTAGTGGGTTAGTGTGTTAGTCCGTTAGTCTGTGTACACGATATCTCAAGAACAAATTGTCGCAAAGAGGTCAGATCAGTTTTAAAATATTACTTTCGACACTGGCAAGAACTCTATTCATTTGCAACATTCGAATTTAAAAACTTCGTAAGTTATTAGAAATTTACGATTTTCTTAACATGGGAGAATAGGACAAAAATTCATTTAAACGTGAATTTAATGGAAACTTTTTACTGTAAAAATGTCAGACCAGTTTTAAAATATCAGTTTTGATACCGGAATGAACATCAGTAACTATAAATATGCTACTTTGAAAATTTCGCAAGTTATTGGAAATTTACGAATTTCTTAACATGGCAGAATAGAGCAAAATTTCACATAAACGTCAATCTTGAGGGATATTTTCATCGTAAAGATGTCAAACCACTTTCGAAATATTATTTAAGATACTGGCATGAATATCATAGACTATGATTTTTCCAATTTAAAAAATTCGTAAGTTATTTGGAATTTACGATTTACGTAACATGTCAGAATAAGGCAAAATGGAACATAAACTTCCATTTTGAGGATCCTAAATACATTAGACAACTTCAAAATTACGTTTATGATATTTGTTTGAACGTGATTGAATACAAATATTCTACTAGGAAAATTTCGTAAATTATTCGTAATTTACGATTTTATCAACATAGCGAAATTGTAAATTTTTCATATAAATATAAATTTCGAGGATTATTGCATTGGAAATAGTAGCATGAAAACTAAACAACGGAATTGACCCCGATAAAATAAATTAATAGATTAGAATAAGATAAATATGTCGAAGTGAACAGTGGATAGCCTATTAGGCGGGGATTTCATTCTGTCACTGTATCAAGCTTTGGTCAAATTCATTTCTTTTAACATGATTATAATATGTCTCGCACTAGAAATTTCTGAGAACATAAATATGATGGGGAACTGAGCGGAGTCCACCTATGCCAACTAGTTTTCTCTATATATTGTTGCAACTGAGATCATTTTTTTCCCTTGCTAAATCATTCTTCTGCCGTTATTTTATTCATTCTTCTAAATCAAGTACAAAAACTTAGTTTCTTTATTTCGAATCACTTTTGTAGCTATGATGTTAGTTTCTCCCGTCATCCCCGAAAAACTTGGGTTTTTATTATTAAGAAAATAATAAAATCAAATGCAGAATGATTCAAAAGTATAAGTCTATCAAAATCAGTAAATGAAAAATTTTCACTAACGCAATATTTTTTATGTAATGTATATAAGAAGTTTTATTGTTATTAATTAGTTTTATTCACTTTGTAAAAATTGGAATGCATTTCCTAAATCGTAAAGTTGGTTTTGATAATAAAATTATCTTTAAAATGCATTCATGATTAAGTATTATTTAATTCGAAAAAACGATCTACTAATATGTTGGCATAGCCCGTTGGCAAATTAAAACAAAATATATGCATACTTAACATTTAATAATGCTATGTAACTTATTAACAAAACTATTAATTAAAGTTTATACACGATTGTGAATTGTTTAAAATTTTTCTGTTTTGTTTAGTCAGAGAATCTCGACACAAAATAGACAAGATGAAATTCCTGGAAAGACGTTTCTGGGTACTTTTTGCACTGATTGTATGTGTAGCAGCCAAGGATATCCCCCACGTAAGTAGCAATTTTGAAATAATTTGCATAGCTGAATACATTACACAGGTCGACAATGAAATTTTTTTCTTCAAGGTGATATGTTTTTCTGATGTATTTTTGGATGCTGATTAAGGAAAAAAAAAAAAAAAAAAACTATTCAAAAATTTCCCTCACGTACACTTTTGACAAAAAATAGGATTGTACAAGTCTACAGCTCCCCTTTTACAACTCCCATCTAAGTTATTTCAAGGAAAATCTAGGTGATGTGTGTAAAGAACAAGGAAAGCTATTTTATCAAGACACCAAAGAAACTTAGAGAATGTATCAGGGACGATGGGGTGTTAAAATGTTATTAGATGGTAAAATGCTCTAAGGAGCTTCGATGCAAAGAAACACATTTTAAAGATAATCTATATAATATTTCTCTAACGTGTACCAGTTTCAATTATTTTTTGTCGAAACGATACGATACGCGAGGATATAAAAATAATATTTATACATGGACAATATTTAAGCATGCGGATTTAGCTCAATGGACTAATAAGAAAAAATGACGACATTTGTCTGATGAGATTATTTTACGAAAAAAATGTATTTTTAACAGATTTTTCTTCAGAATCTTTGCAAGCGTCATTTTAAACCTAACAATATTTTAAAGATATATACAGAATATGAACTTTTATGTCATAAATTGACTAAAAATACAATCATAAAAAATATAATCAAAATAGAAATTATTTTATTTTATTTATTTTACTGTTAAAAATGTATTTTTAACAGTTGTTTCTTCAGAATCTTTGCAAGCGTCATTTTAAACCTAACAATATTTTAAACATATATACAGAATATGAACTTTTATGTCATAAATTGACTAAAAATACAATCATAAAAAATATAATCAAAATAGAAATTATTTTATTTTATTTTATTTAGTCATTAAAATATATATTATAAAATATATACCAAAATTAATAAAAAGTCATCATGACGACAAAAATTTAAAAGGCATCGTGGGAGTTCTATATTAAAATAGTACTGCCTGTGGAAATATGAAAATTGGGTCGTGGACCATGAATTTTATTTGGAAACCTTTCATTGAATGATTTTGGTTTCAGTATTGTACAATATTAATTTGGTTTTAATAATTTGGCTTCTGGTAAATTCAAATTTTAATTAGGTGGTGAAATTGGTATAACATTTATGACTTTTAATTTTAAAGGTAAATAAGAAAAGAAATAAAGTGCGAATATTTTGCAAGGGTTTGCTAGTATGTAAATAATAGCCGATTTTAATGTATTTTATACATAAATTGGTTCGAATTTGTTATAGCCTCTAGGTGAATTCTCCCGATCTTCACCCTTACGCCGTGAAAATTCCTTACGTGAGAGGGAAAAAAAGACAATCATTTCTGAATTCAGAACATCAAAACACATTAGAAACACCCAACGCAGTGAAAAAAAAAAAAAAAGAAAGAAAGAAAGAAAGAAAAGTACGATTTTGGAGGGCTGTGTTATGCATTAGAAGAATGAATACAAATAAAAAGACAAACAAAAAGTTAAATATAAACTGCTGTTAGAAGAGTTTTTCTTGACAGAGGTAAAAGCTATAGCATTTCGAATGCTGGAATAAGCAAGTGTGTTCTTTTTACAGTTCCTCGTTTTATTTTATATTTGTACGCAGAAAGATTACATTGAAGTAATATAATAATAAATATAGCAATTACAAAGCTTTTAATAAAATAAAAAAAAAACATATTTTCAATATTTATACGAGTTTGGTAAGGGATGGTGGGCATTGAAAACCGTTCTTTGAAATTACTGTCTTATATATGAAATTTAACAGACATATGCAAGAAAATGTATCAACATTAAATATATTAAAAATTTTTAAAAACTATTAAAATTCCATATTTTATAATTTTGAAAAAATTTAAAATGTTCCATGCAACTTAGTTTTTGAAATTTTTTCTCTCGATTTTATATTATAGTAATTTATTAATATATTCTAAGCATATCTGTGCACTTTTTGTAGCTTGATTGATAAGTTAATTTTCAAGCATATTTTTATGCTTGAATGTTAAAATTTGCATGAAATTTCAGCATTCAATTATAACAATATTTTTAAAAAATTAATTTATCAATCAATACACAGAGTAATGCACAAATATGTTTGAGAATTTATTGATAAATTGTAATAATATAAAATCGAGGGCAAAATTTAAAAACTGAGTCGCATTTTAAAAATGTAAAAAAAAAAAAAAAATCAATTTTTATTTTTTAATTACAATAGTTTTCGAGAATTTTTAATATACTTAATATTGATACATTTCAATGCATATGTGTGCTAATTTTCACAGCTTTAAGACAATAATTTCAAAGCACGATTTTCAGCTATCACCATCTTCTTAAAGGCTACCCGAAACGAGCCTTTATATGCGTAGAAATAAGACTTAAATTCAAAGGTTTAATGTTTCATAACTAAAGGAAATTTGGTTGTAAAAGGATGATTTTTTTTTTTTTTTTTTTTTTTTTTTTCGTTTTGTTTTTTAATGAAATTTAAACTTTGCGAGATTGATTTTCCAAAATATACAAGGCAGAATATAGGATCATTTTTTATTGACAAAAAAATCACATTTACATGAATAATTTTATTCACTTAAACTGTTTCAAATATAACAGGTTTTTAAATTATAAACATATTTGAAACTGAAATTCTATCCTTGTAACTAAATGACCATTAAGCCCCAATAGTATTGAACACTCTATTTTTAACTGCTAATAATTCCCTACTTTTTAATATATGTGGCTTTAAATAAGAAAAACACTTTAAAAATTATTTACGTCAAAAAGATTCTCTTACTGGTTTTAAAACATTAGTCATCAAACATTTCAATGCACACCAAACACCAATAATTTTTATACTAATCTAAACTAGAGGATCTGAAGATTAGGGACCTCAATATCTCGTTTATATTATTTATTACTGAATACTTAATTTTTATTTAACTCGTTGAATAATAAAATATATTTCCGTGAAGAGACCTAACATGCAGTCCTGTAAAATAATTATTATTTCGACGTATCTTGCTAATCAGACAAACTATAATTCTAAGCATCTTAATAACGTAATGTTGGTTTCATTGTGTTGGATGCAATGTATCGATATTAAAATGCTATAATGTATCAAATCGATTTTGTATGTCCATCTGCACGAGTTGCATACACTATACAGGGTGTTTGACTAATTTTAAGAGGTCGGTGTTAGAGTTCACTAAAAGGAACATTTTTAGAATAGAAAAATATGAGCGTATGTAAAAGCATAGACATAAAAAATCCGACATGCCAATGTAAAACAATAATACCATTGAACTGGAATAATAATTATTGAAGTGAAAACTTCTTTAGGCGCGTTGGGCATTTTTGAGACGGGAAAACAACCATTGAACTCACGACACTGTTACCGTAACCGACACCTATGTATATAAGTATGTACATATATTGTGTATGTACGTACATAGATACACATGCATGTTGATATTTTTTGAGATGGGAAAAAACCATTGAACTCGCGACGCTGTTACCGTAACCGACACCTCTGTATATATCTACATATATTGTCTCCGTTTACACGAGAGTTGAGTTTGAGTTGAAATACATTGATAATATAACTATATATAATATCAACATATATTGTGTATATACGTACAACATAGATATATACACTCCTTCTCATATTTATAAGGACACTTTATATTTTGAAATAACTAATGTAAAAATAATTGTGAACAAGATTATACTAAGTGCACTTAATATGTCTAGTATTCTAAAAACCAAAACTGCTATAATTTTTTTAATATGAAACAAAATTAATAAAAAATAATGCAAAATGTGTTTTTCTCCACGTTTTTAGATGTTCATAATTATAGGGACAATCCAGATTTTTTCGTTTTATTTAACTTACTAGCGGATAAATTACAGTTGACATGCGGATTTGTTAACTACTGGGCTAGATTAATTCATATACAGGGTGATTCAAAAAAACGTTGACAAAATGACATGGTAGATTAGTCATACAACAAGGATCAAAAATCGCATAGGAACAGGGGGTCGCAACTGCGATCCGGAGCCGCTACAGGGCGTCTAAAATAATACATAACACAAAGAGAAGAAACAAAACCATTACAGATCATTTTATTGATAATTACTCACTCACATGCGACTAATGCAAGCCAAATGTTGAGCCTACAGGAGATGCTCAAAGTTTTTGCCAGATGCAGCGAGTCACGCCTGGCATCTATGTTGCATAGAACACCGCATCTTTTCAAAGATACCAGGTGTATCTCGAACACATCCTGCTGCAACAACGATTCTTCCTACCAGGTCTTCCGGCGTTGCAACATATGTTTCATACACAAGTCCTTTTAAAAAAAACCATAAGAAAAATCCAAGGGAGACAGGTCTGGTGATCGTGGTGGCCACGCGATTGGGCCACCGCGACCAATCCAGCCGCCAGGAAAAAGTAGCCTGCAGATGTGCTTTGACGTCTGTGCTGAAATGTGCAGGAGCTCCGTCGTGTTGAAATCGTTTGCGTTGACGAATAGGCATCGGAACATCATTCAGCATTTCTGGCAGAACCTCTTGCAAGAATGTTTGATAAATGGGACCGTTAAGTCTTTCTGGGAGAATGTATGGACCAAGTAAACAGTCTCCTACAATGCCAGTCCGCACGTTAACGGAAAATTTTCGTTGTGTGCCGTGCGGACCTGTAGCATTCGGGTTTTCATCCGCCCACGTACGCAGGTTGTGAAAGTTCATCACATCCTCTAATGAGAACGCAGCCTCATCCAAGAAGAGAACACTTGCTGCGAAGTTTCGGTCTGCAGCATTTTCTTGCAAAAACCACAGCGCAAAATCCATACGATTGTTGTAGTCTCTCGGTTCCAGTGCCTGGACGCGTTGTAAATGATAAGGACGTAGTCCTTCGTCGTGTACAATGCGCCAGACGGTAGCTTGGGGGATATGGGTCTTTCGGGATACAACTCGTGTACTCGATGAAGGATTACGCTGGAATTTTTGGACAACTCTTTCTTCAGCATCAACTGTCCGAGTTATTCGTTTGCGACCAGCATCAGGCTTTTGCACGTCGAACGAGTCGGTTTCACACAACCGTCGATGCAGACTGGTAAAGAATGAGCGGCTAGGCACCTTTCTACCAGGATATTTCTTACGATACATTCGCAAGGCTTCTCGTCCATTGCAGTTGGCCATGCCGTAAATTAAATGCATGTCAACCATTAAGTGGTGCGTGAAACTAGCCATGTTACGCCCAACGCATCCACGACGCATCCTCGAATGAAGACAATCTCCGTTTGATCAGCTCGTGTTTGTATTGCAAAGCCCTCTCGTGGCTCTAACGCCCTCTACAGGCGTTTGCGACCCTCTGTTCCTATGCGATTTTTGATCCTTGTTGTATGACTCATCTGCCATATCATTTTGTCCACGTTTTTTGAATCACCCTGTATAAGCCTTCAATTTTTCTTGGACGGACATTACTGATAATTCCTCGAAAAAAAGAACTTTCAAGTAGTGAAGTATGATAAATGTGTTTTTTAAGTGGAAGGGTAATTTCAATCCGCCGAATTTCTAATGAAATTCGAAGGTCTAAAATTACTGAAGGAAATGTGATCAAACGTTGAACTGCTGGTTCGATAGGAGAGAGATCTGATGCAAAATCAGAGTTCTTTTACAGAGATCCAAGACTTATAATTCCTCTTACTGTTCTACTCATGACTGCTGCTGAATTTGCTCGTAATTTGTAACGAAAGGTTAGGGTCCACATTTATGCATGTTTAAAATAATTAATAATATGTTAAAATGAATAAAAAACCTGTAGTAATCAATCAGCATTTAATGAGGGGAAAAACGTCTGTGTTAAAGTTGAATAAAGACAATATTAAATGGTAAAATGTTGCATTTTCGGATGAAAAACATTTTATTCTTGATTAACCAAATGGTTTTAACAGTTACTGGCACGATCTGAAGATAGCGAAAAACAGAGCAGACTTTTTAAAGGCAGATATGAATCGGGCATTTTAAAGGTGGATCTATGGTGCTCTGGAGAGCTGTTTCTGCTGAAGGCAGAATGAATTTAGTAATTTTTTCTATTATTATGAACATCAAGAGAATATCCGCAAATTTAAACGTGAAATTATCAGATTTTTGTTAGATTTTGGGGGGTAATAATATTTTTTTCTACAAGACTTACATTTTTGCTCTACTTTTAGAGCAATGGGAAATAGTTTGAAGAAAGAAACTTCTGTATTATTGCCTTTCCCATGGCCTAAAAGTTGAAAATACCTTAACTTATGATATTAGAAAAGTGCATGCAAGTGGAAAGCAATTTTAAATAGTTTAAATGTATTAAGAATATCATATATGCTATACGAAATGGTATTGAAACTGAATATTTAAAAAAAAAATGTATATATATATATACCAGAGAGAATGTCTGACTGTTTAACCCTAAAAAGAGACCCCATAAAATATTAATTTAAAGAATAACTGAAAAAAATTACTAAAATTCAAGCTGTCCTTAAAATTCTGAACACCTGAAAAATCATCTTTTTACCATATTTAAAGTTTTTTAAGATAGAAAAACGATAAAACTTTTTAAATATAGTCTATTAATGAAATTCAAATTAATTAAAAATATATTTGTTTAAATAATAGTGTTCAGTGTTTAGTTAACATAGAAAAACGGGTGTCCTTATAATTATGAGAAGGAGTGTATTCATGTCGGAATTTTTCGAATCGAAAAAAAAACAAAAATTTTTCTTTTTATATAATCAAACATTTTTAAATTCCGCGCCTTTTCGTATGCTATCTAATGCACCCATGCAATGTATTTCTATCTTACCGACGACGAACAATCTAACACACTTTCGATTGCGAAAATCGCATAACAGTTCAGTATACAATTCAATGCACGTTTCTGTTAATTCAACATAGATATTATAATTGTGACAATTCTTGAAATTCATTAAAATATTTTTATCTTCTTCTTTGATTTAGCTAGCTACAAATAATGTATTATACAATTAACTTACTAATGTGAAGTGTTAATAATTATATACTGTATATTGTTTAAATAAGAAATATTGTACTGCAGTGCTTTTGAGTTTGAATTTGTAAATCTATCATTGCTGATAAATTAATAGAACTGCTGCTCATCATCACGTAAGTAAACAATTATTTACGCTATCGTTAAAAAACTGAATGTGTTAATTTTAACAGAAACTCACATGGGTGACGAAGAAATAATTGACATTCCTAATTTCAACTTTGTTGCAAGTTTCATAAGACAAGATCGTCCAGCAGCAGGAGTAGCTATTTATAAAAGGCTGTCTGATGTAACGGGCATATTTTGCACAAATCATATGGATGTGCATGCGAGGTACACCAGTATGTTTAGTACTAATGTTTCTGATATCGGTGATATATGTGTTTGTCGTTGCCACTCTGAAAATGGACAGCTAATTGTAATGGTTGCCGTTTACATTTCACTGGATAAATCTAAGTGCAATACGAGAATTTTTGTATGAAAATTTATTTATTTATTCTAAAGACGCTTCTGTATTACTTCAAGATAAAATTGGGAAGAGATTTGGTGATTTGTCAATAATTTTGAGTGGGGATTTCAACATCAACTTTGCAGATGATAAAAATCTACCATTAATTGAATTTTTAAATAGAGAATTTGATTTAACGATGACCAATGATCGCAATCTTAGCACAACGAGATATAAAACTACAATTGATGCAGTCTTTACAAGATATTTAAATAGATTCGAATTAAAATTGTTTGTTTCCTATTTTAGTTACCATAAACCTATAGTATCAGTTTTGGAATATAATGATAATAATGATGATGATGGAAGAGTTGTTGAAATTGTGGATGAAAATTCATAAGTTTCATTGGTATTCATTTCAAAGAATACCAATTAATTAAACTTCATACTTCATGTATTTGTAAATTTACGTTTTAAGCAATAGATTGCAATTTTTGTATGTAAAATAATATGCATTATTTTTCATGTACAATAGCGCATTAAATAAAAATTGTAATATAATTTTTGTAGTAGTAGTTTATATTAATAAATAAAAAAAACATTTCATTTAAAAGTATTTTCTGAACAATAAAATATTTTCTGACGATTCAAGAAATAAACACGTAATTGTTCAAGTTTTCACTTCTGTCGGCACTCCTGGAGTGCAACTTTTTTTTTTTTTTTTTTTTTTTTTTGTATCTCAGGGACTTACACAGTATCAACGTAAAGTGCTTCTTTACAGCAATTATTACAAGAAATTCTCAAACTTGAAACTAAAGCTTAGCAGCGTCGTGAGAATGATTGGCCAATACGTTCAAAAGTCTCTTGACTATCCTTTGGAGTAAAAAAACTGCACGAGTCAGGAGCTCGGGCCAAATTTCTCCACTTATCCAGCTTAATTTTTTCTGTACACTCGGAGCAAGCCGGTCTGAATTTTTTTTTTTTTTTTTTCACTTTCCTCATTAATTAGTGAAAAAGATAAACGATTAAACGTTTCTTTTTTTCCCCCATTTATTTTACATCTAATTTTATATGCTAGTATGTCACGTGAAATTTTGCTTTGTTAAAAAGTATTTATAACTTCAACTTGATTATCGGTCTGTCTGACTGACTGACTGTTCGTACTCTGATTTCCGTAAATATTTTTAGCATGTCTCCAAACTGACATGTGCTATTGAATAAGACACATTGGCATGTTTCTTATTCAAAATGACGAATATTTTTTAAGCGCATTTTAACTACTTCACAAGGCATTTAATGTAATGAAATTAATATCTATTTTCGGATGCGCAAAGCATGTTTTCCATTGAAAATAGGGGGTAAAAATACATTAACAGAAATTTTCAGTAACATAATAATATAGAAAATATTCGTACACAACAGATTTTTTTGGTGAGGCACACTGTAAAAAATAACTCGAATTAAATGGAAATCTCCAGTTTGACTAGCCAGGGACCGAAGCAGGGTCCACAGCATTGCAGGTCGCAATGTTATCTATCATCCACGGGATTACATTTTACTACTGTTAGCACTTTCCAATCCTGCTTTGATACCATGTTTTCCGTATGCAAAACAGAAAAGATATGTAACAACTAGTGCTGCACCGAGTAGCACTTTGGCCGAGTAGCCGAATACCGAGTACTCGGCCGAGTACCGAGTAGTTGTAAGAAAGAATAATTGATGCATATATGAAGAAATTTGCACATCTTAAAATTAAAGAAAAAGGTTTTTGAGCATAAAATTTAGTTAAATGGTAAACAGCATGCTTTCATGCAGAACTTTTGTAGTGTATATACATAATTAGGTTCATTGCTATATTTTGATACTTTCAACATAGTAGATTACTAAAACCATAACTGATAACTTTATTCTTAACACCTTTTTTAGATGTGAAATTATCATCCTCAGATAATTCTTAGAGAATATAAAAGTTACTAGGTACTAAGACTTAATTTAAGATACATGAAATTCACATATGAAAGGGGAACATTAAAATATTTTATAATTTCAAACATGATAGGCTTCATTAACCCCTTGGGTACGGATTTATTTGAAAAAATATTTGCTTGTGGAACGGATATAATTTTTGGTTGCTTGGAGTAGTATGTAAAAGCAGTACATTTTACGTAAGAATTTATATATTTCTAAAATATTGGTGACATATGTAGTATTAAGATGTCTTCAAGTAATTAGAATTGCAAAACAAAAATAAAAAACAAAAAAAGTGAATGACGTGTCTCAGACGTCAAATGTACCCAAGGGGTTAATCTTCAGATCGTAGAAAAGTAAAATGACAGGTGGTTTTGGGCCATAATTTGCAAAACAACAGATTTGATTATGAAAATAAGTTTTAAATAATGTTTTAGTGTATTTACCCTTTTTATATATAACGTAAAATGCCATAAAAGCCTTAACTCAGTTAAATGTCCCCTCCTCTTTTCACATTATTATTATTATTATTATTGTTCTTAAAATACTAAATAAACGCACCTTTTGCTCAACGGTAGACTGTATCCGAATAGGTGATAGTTTTTTACGTTATTTTATAGTATAAAATTCAAAATCAATCTTTTCTTACAGATTTGAAAGTGTCTTACTTTTATTTGCACAAATGTATAACAAAAATTTCGTGTTAATATTACATAGAGGTTCTTTTTTCTTTCTAATATATTTTATTTTTGCCTGATTTATAGATACAATTTCATGTACTAAGTTTTTATAAAATAATGCATATATGTTATAATTGCAAGATAGTTATAATTAAAAGCTCATATCATGAATCATCTCTATATAAGTTTGGTAACAGCTCGTTTTAACTTCAGAAAGCTGTTATAGCAAAAATTTTAATTATAATGACTCTGTATTTATATTTTCATATTTTTTTAGTTTAGTTATAAAATAAATATCTCTCATTAACACATTTCTTTCAATAATGCATAAAAATAGTGAAATTCACACAACTACTCGGTATTGGCCGAATACATATCCTAAATTTGGCCGAGTACCGAGTACTCGGCAAATAGGCCGAGTAAGCCGAGTGCCGAGTATATACCGAGTACTCGGTACAGCTCTAGTAACAACCAGATAAAATCCATATCAATGATTACAATTTTTATCTGGTTACAGAAAAAAATGTGTCTTTTGACAGATCGAGATTTAATTTTACAGTAAATTTCTGTCGTTTTAGAAAATAGAGGTTTTCTGTCGGAAAATTTCAGACTTTTTAAGTTTTTTAACAAAATTTGCTGAAAGTGTATAGTTACAAGTATTTGATTAAATAATAATGTAAATAAATAAAAATTTTGTAAGTTGAATTGCCAAAATATTTCACCACATTTTTTTTTTTTTTTTTTTTTTTTTTCTTTTTAATGTGTGGTGTTGGTTTAAAAAGTTTACATTCATGTTCAAGCAATATCAGTTTCAAGTACATTTTGTACAAAAACAGAATATTGTATTTTCAGGATAATGAAACAGAGAAAAGCGAAAAAGATCAATTGGATTTAATCGCTGAAGATGAAACTGAAAATGAGCTACACACTGAGAGTGCTGAAGAGGCAACTCCAGAAAATGAAGTTGAAGGTGGATATAAGACAGGTAAAGAAACAATTCACATTTCTTTATTTTATACTCAATTGAAATATACTCATTAAGAGACCTACGTTAGAATTATAAGTTATTAGAAAATTCTCTTAAATTTTATTATTTCCTAAATTGCTTCAAAAAGAATTATATATATATATATATAGTAATTTATTCGGAATCTAGTCAAGTTCTGACTAAAATTTGCTTTTTATTTCTAAGATTTATTATTAAATGGCAAAACTGCATTTTAAACATTCTTAAAATATGCACTACATTAGATGGGTATTTTTTTAACCAATATATATTTTTTATTTATTAATATATTTATTTTAAGTAGAATAATTATTATAGTTAGCATGTTATATATTTACATCCAGTAAGTCAGGACTTATCCAACAAATTTTTGTACCCCCTTAGAATGAGTGAAATTTGAAAACTATCAATGGACATAATAATGGGAGGGGAAGGGAGAGAAGAACCATTCACTTAACGCAGAAAAAAAAATACTTTAGTCGGTTTATCGAAAAATAAATAAATATAATAATAATTTTTTTTAAGTCGATTTCTATCCTGATGTAATTTTTAACAGCTAAATAGGCCTAGTAAAAAGAATTTGGCCGAAAGATGAATATATTTCTGCTTTTAGTCCCAAAAAGAAAAAAAAAAAAAAAAAAAAACTCCGGTCAGTCTTGCAAATGATTTTGTTTTAAAATTTTATTCACATAAGTAAAAATGACAGAGTTAGAGGTAAAACTGAAAGATTTTAACCATATATTTTAAACTATCAATAAAATTGTGTACTTCTCAGATGTTTCATGTCCAGGGATGCCTGTGCAATAGTCAGGGCTTGGATAGCTACTAAGAGAATTAAAAAAGTACTGCATCTAAATATAAAATTTCACAGAATTAAGCTCTTCGGCTACAGTGTCCACAAAATTTTAATAACACAAAAGAGGCGGAGATATATTCTAAAAATAGTGATGTTCAAGACACCCAAAGCGTCTAATACCATCAGAAAAGGAAAAGAACAAAACAAAAAAAAAAAAAAAAAATACGAACCTAATGTTTTGGTTTTATGTATATGAAAATAAATAAATAAAATAATAAAAAATTAAATTTAACACAAAAATTACTAAATTAATTTATGAAATCTTTTTATTTCAGATCCGTGTCTGAAAGTCCGCTGCGGAGCCGGCCGAGTCTGCGAAGTAAATGAGAAAGGAGAAGGTGTGTGTGTATGCATACCTGAATGTCCACAAGAAACTGATGCCAGGAGGAAAGTGAGTTCTTTATAAAATTGCATTTTTTATTTTATTTTATTTTTATTTTTTCACCCAAATTAACTCTAAAGAAAGAAGCTAAGAAACTTTTCTCAAAAAGAAAAAAAAAAAAAACGAATTCGAAGGGGGGGGGGAGCTTATTTTAATCAGAGTACACACTACCTTGCCATAAATGACTGAACACTTTAGATTTTAGACGTTTGACAGATATCTAGAAAAATAATTGAAGCTTTCCTCAGAAACTTGAGACAAATAAAAAACATGTTATACCTAATTACATTTCTACGAAAGTGCCAATGAAGATAAAAATTACCAATAAAAGTGTTTGAGATTCCCTTTAAAAAATAATGTTTGAAATGCACTGAAAATGCAACATGTAATTATGATATTTCTTTTAATTATCTGTATTTATTTGTATAACACATATATTCTTGGAGATATAAAGATGTCTTTAACTTTTTTAATTGCCTGTTTTTAAATTATTACATATGCAGGATATTTAACCCAATGCAATGCCATTTTCAGGAAACTTGGCATACTACAATTAGACACATTAAAATAAAAATATTAATTATCTAATGGAATACTACATGAGGATAAAAGTACTGCATTAAAATAAAAATATTCAATATCTAATGTAATATGAGGTATTTTACTAAATATTTTTAACTGCGCAGCCTTAATCAAATTTCTTTTGCTTAATTTATTAGCCAAATATATTTAGTTACTTATATAAAACCTCAAGCAAATATTAAGAAAACTCAAAACGATATTGTCGATAGAATGTACTAAATTTCACAGTTCCTTTCTTAAAAAAAAAAAAAAAAAAAAAAAAATCTGGATTGACTCTACTCGATTTACCGAATAGTAAGCAATTAACGGCTGTATCAATAAATTAAAATAAGTGAAGTCGTTAAATAAACAAAAGAGAAAATTATAATAGGGTGTTGAGTATTTTTCTCCATATAGTATAGCTCTATATATTATTTAGTTTAACGCTATGTCACTTCAAATCATTTGAGCAAATAAATCATAATGACAGAGAATTTTTCGTTGTATCTCAGTAAAAATCTAGATTTGCCAAAATCTATACAGATCGTGCGACATAACCATGTTAAATGCGTGTTATAGTGGCCAATAACATGCATATAAATTTTCAGCTTAATCGAATAGGGCATTTAAACGCTATCCCGCTTTAAATAATTTGAGACCATAAGCCGTAATGATAAAGAATTCTTTTTTGTGTCCCTGTAAAAAAAAACTATTCACCAAAATCAATGGGATTCGTGCAATGGTTACCTACATTATACGTACCAAATTTTCAACTCATTTGAACAAAGAACTTAGACACTACCGTGTTCATTCACATACACATACACACATATACATACACACATACATCACCGTAAAAAAACAAAAACGAACTTAGGGCAACTCAAAACGTATAGAAACAACAAAATCTCAATGTCGAATTTTCGTCATGATTACAATGCTTATATGTATGTTCAGAAAGCAGAACAGAAACTGTACAGATTTTTATTCATATTCATTTAAGTCAGTGAATACTATATTACCATTAACTGAATTAAAATAAAAATTTGGGTGATAAATATCACCGTACTGTGAATTATTAACATTTGAATGCATTTTGTTTAATGTCCGGTCTCAAGCTAAAAGAGTTTCCGGGCTTTAAATCCATGTATTTAGCATTTTTTTTTTTTTTTTTTTTTTTTTTTTTTTAACTTTTAAAGTTTGTCTTTTATTGGCCATTGCATTATAAAATGTTTTACTGTAAAAGTTAGACCACAAGACCAATTTACGTATTAATCTTGAACAATATTTTTGAGTAATAACTTCATTTAATTCTGTTAAAAATATTTTTTTATAGCGAATCATATGTATATTTCTCTTTAAAGATCTGCAGCAACCACAATGAAACCTGGAACAGTGACTGCGAAGTTTACAGAGAACGATGCTTATGTACAGAAAATTCTGAGGAGTGCCAATCAAAGAAATATAAACACGTCCACGTTGATTACTATGGAGAATGTCGAGGTATGCCTTTTATTTTATTGTTTCTGTTAATTAAAAGTAATTTTTGAATATTTTAGTAAACTCTGCACTAAGGTAGTGCTACAATGAGTTTTATATTTAAAAACATTTTGCTAGAAAAAGAGAAAAATGTAATTGTTCATGGAAACTTAAAAAATACATATATATTAATTATTAATTCATAATGTTACACAATCATACTATATGATATTAGACTAGCTTAATGCAGTCAACTCCCATTAATCCGCAAAAGTTTTGTCCAGAAGTTGTGCAGATTATAGGAATTTGCAGATTAGAGGTCATTGTCTTTGTTTACATTTTCTTTTGCAGATACAAAGTCAGTTGTTATTATTAATTCATAAATAGGCATCAAAATGGAAAGACGATTTCTAATAAATGTTAGAGTAAAATATTTCTTCAATATTAATAAAACTAATCAACCATATTCATATATATGATGGTGTATAATTTAAGCATATTCAAATAATACGTACCAAAAAAATGTAAACGTACGTTTTACGTAAAAAATACAAAAGAAAATATTTTATTAAGTACAGACATAATATTTTCATAACTGATTATTTTTAATTTTGTTAAACATTAATCTAATAATAGTTTGTTATAAGTTTTTATATACTTTCCTGACAGTCTTTCGCTTGACTTAGCACTAGTCTGTATGAATTGCAAGATAATAAATACAAGAATCTTACTGTTTTTTTTCCAATAGTGTTTGAAAGTAAGGATTAAGCTAAAAATTTGATTTAAAAAAGTAAAAAAATGTGAGAAAAGTTGCTAATTGTTTCGAAATGTCAGCTGTAAATTTCTTTGTTTACATTAAAAATTCAATTGCGGATTAGAGAGATTTGCGGATTATAGGTCTGTGGATTAGTGGGAGTTGACTGTATGTCGGAAAATACTGGATAAATATTGCATAAATCACACTGAAAACGAGCGTTAACTTTCTTCTAGACATTCCAAAATGCTCTGATGATGAAATGGAAGATTTTCCCAGACGTATGCGTGAATGGTTATTCAACGTGATGCATGATCTGGCCCAAAGACACGAACTAGACGATCCTTACCTGGAGTTGGAACAAGAAGCTGAACGGGATCTCGCCAAGAAGTGGTCTAATGCTGTCATCTGGAAATTCTGTGAATTAGACTCTCATCCATATGACAGGTAAATTATGTTAGTCAGCTATTCATTTGAAAATGTGCTTTAAATTAAAAGAATAAGGATGAAAGAAAAGTTGAGTAGAATTGAGTAATTTTATATATGGAAAATTAATAAACTAATAATTCATATCAATCTTTATTTAAGGGTCGCAGCGAGCGTTGATGTATTTTTAAGATCGTTTTATTATACAGGGTGTTTATAAAGTCCCGGACCCATTTTGATGTTTAATAACTCATAAAATAATGAAGATATAAACAAACTTATGGCATTTATTGATGGAATAACTCATATATTTTCTTTTCAGGTTTGAATATCTTTACTTTTGTAAATATCGTCTGCGCGTGTGGTTAATTTCAGATAATTTCATTTTCCTGTCTAAATATCTGTACTTTTCTAAATATCGTCTACTTATTAATTGCATTTTTCTCTCTTTTCACTTTTTTTGACTCTTTGACTCTTTTGAAAACCCCCATGAATACCGTGAGGCACAAAGGGATTCCCCAAAGGTTAATGTGGACTAATGCACGACCGAGTCATTGGGCCTTTCTTTTTTACAGAAAAGACGGTCTCATCAGTCGTATACTTAGACATGTTGGAAAACTTCGTATTTCCACAACTAGAAGAGCTTCAGCCACATGTCTTTTTGCAACAAGATGGTGCACCACCTCATTGGGGTACCATCGTTCGTAATTCTTTGAATGACCATTTTCCAGGAAGATGGATTGGGCGAGGAGGTCCAATTCCTTGGCTACCCAGATCACCTGATATAACGCCGCTGGACTTTTTCCTTTGGGGATTTGTAAAGGACAATGTTTACAGGAGGAGAGTGTCGAACATTGATGACCTAAAAGTCAGAATTACAACCGCAATAGCCTCTGTGGATGCCGACATGCTTGCCGCTACCTGGCGTGAAATTGACTATCGACTTGATATTCTCCGTGCGACGAAGGGGGCACACGTGGAAGTTCATTGACAAGGGTCATGAAACTTTTTGAGTCCATCTAACCATTTATGTTATTAATTTTAATCTATCTTTATTATTTTATGAGTTATTAAGCATCAAAATGGGTCCGGGACTTTATAAACACCCTGTACTTTCACAACAATTTTTAGAAAGAACATTTTCTTGAAGAGTTTAGTGCTATAATAGCATAAAAACCATTAAGAAAATTTTCCTTTCGAAAATTATAATGAGAGTATAATAAAACAATCGTAAAAATACCGGAATGCTGCGACCCTTGTTTATTGATTGGAAAAGGACACAACAATATGTAGATGCTAATATGAACAAAGTTAATCAATCTACAAATACAGTTAATAAAATTTCAAAATACTGTTTATAAATAAATAAATATTGTCTCCAAGATGGTGCATGGGTCGGATTATAAACAATCTCAAACGAAAAACTCAATTGAAAATCAGTCCGAAATTTAATAAAGTCATTTTCGTCAACACAAAACCAGACAGAATAATAAGTAAGAATAATAACGATATTAATAAATAAATAAATTCTTTTAACCCAAAGCATATAAATTCGAACAAAACTCGAAATAAAAAAAATAATAATAAAATACAATTATGAAAGAACAGAAAGAAAGAAACGGAAAAGAAAGGAATATCTTATAGCTTTTCTCTAACACCAATTTCATATTTTTTAAATAAAATTAATTTGTGATTACTCCATCCAATGATGAACACTTTGGAAAATGCTGGATACGCTAACAATTCTTCCTTCTCTCATTTTAATAAAAAAATAACTGAAGTGAAACTAATAATTTTAAGCAAATTTTATTCTAAGGATTAACCTTGTATATACTAATGAAATGACATTTATTTCATCATTTAATAATAACAGTTTCCGATGGTGGAAGAAAAAAAAAATCCAGAGTGACATAATTCAACTTTGCGACGATAGTTTAACATAAATTTATAAAAGAGAAGTCATTAAATAAATAAAAGGCAAAAGCATAACAGTGTATTTGAATTCCCCTCCCCCAAGTTATATGCCATTTAATGAATCGTAATTTGTCCAAATTCTTTTGTGTGTCTCTGTGAGAGAGCTATAAACTATTAGCTCACAATATCAAACATTTATTTTATGTTTAAAATAGCTTAACATTACTAAAGCGAACTTTAAATAGTTTTAGCCCATAGATTGGAATGTATAAAAAATCTTTGTAGGGTAAGTGCACCAGTGATTGACACTTTTAGAACAATCTCTGATGTTTTTAATGTTCTAGTCATGAGAAAATATTTTTAGAAATCTTAAGTTAGTACACATGGTATGAAAGACATTCAAAACTACATATGTGTCAAAATATGTACATTTGATAACATTTTTTTTTTTTTTTTTATGAATTTTTATTTGACACCCACTCAATGTTCCAAGAATTGATACTGCCAGTTTTTCATTTTATCAGTAATTGGCACCCTACGTTCCAGTACTTGACACTGCTAGTTATTAATTTTACCAGTTATTAGCACCTATGCTCCAGTGTTTGGCATAAAATGAGAAAATTCTTATATGTAAAATATGTGATTTTATTATTTTTCTTATTTATTAATTATTTCGGGATTGATGTCAATTACTGGAGCATGCCAATCACTGGAGCACCTACCCTATAACGGTAAAAAAAGAACTTAAAGATTCACACTCATATAAATCTATACGGTTCTTGCAAAATAACCTATAACATGCCTACCAATTTATATCCTAATCGAATGTAGAGTTTAGACGCTATCGAACTTCAGATAATTTGTGTTCATATTGGACATAATGATGAAAACATTCAGTGTCCCTGTAAAAGAACTATACGTACTGCACACATCAAAATCTATAAAAGTCTTCCCGCGGTGACCTATAACCCACCAATTTTTAGTTCAATTAAATAAGGAGTTTAAACATTATCGCACTTCAAATAATTTGAATCCTTAAGCCATCATGATAAAAAAAAAAAAAAAATCTTTGTGCCCCTGTATATATATATAAGTGCTGCTCACTAAAAATGTATACAGTTCGTGCGACGGTGACCCATATAATTTCTGACAACTTTTAGCTCAACCGAACAAGGCATTTAGATGGTACCGCCTAATAATAATAATAAAATGAGTCCATAGGCCGTAATGATAAAGAATTCTCCTTTATATCCCTGTAGAAAACGATAGGTGCCAGATTCATCAAAATCTATACAGTTCATGTGATGATGTCCTATAATACAGTTGAACCTCGTTAACGTGAATCTCAAGGGGAATAAAAAATTTGTTCATTTTATCAGTAATTCATGCTATTGGTAACTCTGAAACTAATCTTCATTTTGACGAGGATTGTGGAAACAGTTCATGCTAAAAGTAATGCACATTAAGCGTGTTCACGATAACGAGATTCGACTGTATACATACCAATTTTCAGCTCATCAATCTAAGCGTTTAGACATTATCGCGTTCACTCACATACAAACATACACACACGCATATACATAACCATAAAAATAGAAAAGATGATCTCAGGAGATGTCAAAATATATAGATACACCCAAATCTTTTAGTCAAATTTTTTCACTACAATTTTTTCCTTACATAATGTATATTTGGAAAGTAAAAATAAAATGTTCTATGATTTTTTTTTCCCTTCCCCCTCCCTTAAAAAAAAATAATGGTTTAAATTTTGCTCTTTAAAAATGAATAAAATAAACTATTAAGCAACATTTCTGTGCAAAATTTCATAATTTGCATTTTCTAAATTGTTTTATATTTTGTAATTTGTGCGAAAAATATTTATGTATGACTGATCTTTCTTTTTAATCTTACATTAATATCCGATGTAATTAAATAAATCTGAATAAAATCTTAAATTTATGAATATATATTTATTTAAGGATATTAAAAATAAATGCTTTGATAAATGGAAGTATTAGAGAGTTGTGCATCTATTAACATTAATAGTTTTTTGGATATTGTTTACGATGAATTGTCAGAAGCAGTAAATAAATGATAGAAGTTCATAGGTTTAATCTTATATAACATTTAAAAATAAAGTTGTTAATATTTTCCTTAAATGGTTTAAGCTGAATATCAGTAATCTCATTCAAAATGTTCTTCACCTATAAATATGGATGGCATTCCAAGCAGGCCTCCCATAGCGTCAAACGCCCTCAATCTAAAACAAATACCTATTAGACATAGCCATTTTTATTTGCTAGGTTGTTAAAATAATAATAAGAAATAACTATGATTTTAAATTATCTGTCATAGGTGAGATTATTATAAAATAATAATGCGTGAACATAAATCTTGCCCTAAATCCAAGCTTGATTGACAGGTCAGATCATTATTTCCATGCTGAAATTTTAGTTGGCCTAAAATTTACAATCAGTGCACATCTTTAGCCTATTACTTAACTTGAGTTTAATAAAATCCTTCTAAAACTTTATTTTTTACATGTAGGTCCGTTTCAAGACACGAACTGTTTCCCATCCGTGCTCCTCTCCTAGCCATGGAACACTGCATTGCTCCTTTCCTGGACAAATGTGATGCTGATGACGATCATCGTATCACTCTGAAAGAATGGGGTCTCTGCCTTGGCCTGGAAGAAAGTAAGTGTTGTTGTCTCATAAGAGTCATGGTGGAAAAATAATATGAAAAATAAATATGTTTATGTAACAATTATCATGCTTTTCGACCAGGACCACAAATTTGGGCTACATTTAGGGATTTAACTTTGAGCTATAACAAATTCACATTGCACACCCAGTTTCAAGGTTGACGGTATCACTATAATATTCTAATCTCTCTTGTATCAACAAGAATTTTCTCAAAAAAAAAAAAAAAAAAAAAAAAAAACAAGAGGTTTTTTATGTGTTTGATTTGGTTTCACAGTGTTCCACTCTCAGCTGTGTCCAAGGTGTCAATCATGAGGGATAATATTTTAGATAACAAAGGGAAAGTTAATGCAGAAACGGAAATGAAGCTTTCTTTACTCCCTTGAAATGCATAATGGGCTACCAGGGTACAAAAAATATGTCGTTCATCTTTCTTCTTGCAGTTTATTAGGAAGCTATTCAGTGGTGCTTATACACAGCTGCATATGGAAGAAAACGTCTGTAAAAAATTAAAGTTCCCAAGAAGTGATGCAATTCTTGAATTCTAAGGGTCTCTGGAAAAGAGTTTACTGCAGACCTTATCTTTAGCAGTGGACAAACACCGTCAGTAGAAATTTTGTGGCCAAAAAAAGACATTTTTGATTGGCTAAATACACAGTTAAATGGGTTGAGGCTGACACCATATTCTTGGAGATGCTGAAAGACTAAACGAAGATGTTGCAAGTGTTCTTGTTCAGATGTGGATGCAATTAGGACATCATCAAAATTGGGAACATAATAATCGAAGTCCTAATAAAACTTCGTTCATGAAATGCCGAAATGTCTGTGCAGCATTTACATAATTCGAATGTCATTATGGGACACTCAACTAGGCCAAAAGAAGTAATTATGGCAGTCTTAGATATGTCGGCAGCGTTGACGAGAATCTGAAATTATGCTCATCCTAGAGAAGGGGCGGCTACAGACCCCCCCCCCCCTAACCTCCACCACTAATCAGGGAAAAAGTTCCATTATCACCAAGAAAAATTGCTTCAGTTGAAACTTCTTACTATAGTCTAGAAATTTTTCAGTAACATTTTTAACAAAAGATTTTGCCTTTCTACAAAAGGAAGAAATAAAAACATTTGTGACAAGTACTAAGGCAGAGTCATGGAGGTGGGGTGGGTTATTTACAGAGAAGATGATACTGTCTGTAAAGTATCGATCAACCCATGTTGACAGATATATTAGGATTTGTTGTTCATTTGCATTCAATTTATCTATCATCAAAGTTCAGTCAATCAGAAGCTATTTTATGATTAGCTATTTTCATGTTCATTACACTAAAAGTTTTGAGAAAGTGAAAATATTTTATCTTTATTTTCGATTCTAACTTAAAAACTTGATAAAATTATATATAGACTCTATTGCCAATCCGCAAAGTGAAGGGAAAACATTTTAATTTCAGTAGTTTGTCAGAAGCAGAAGTCAGAGACTGTAGTAGTACGATGTTGCGGAACATACATCTATGGCCTGACTGATGTATCGTCAGTTTCGTTATATTCTGTTCTTTTACAGCGAAAAAGATGTAAATATGTAAATAGAAATTTATATAGTTATTGTAATTGTGCTACATTTTAATTAAAGTATTAAGTAATGGGATTCCAGATGTCATTCTTCAATGTTCTATCATGGAATTCTATTATAGTGCTATTTGTCCTCATCTCAATGAAAACCTACAAGCAGACTTTGAATTAAAAACACAAGTTTGATATATATGTAAATCATAAATAATTGATGACCATTGCATCACAATCTCAGTTTCACATTTGGAAAAAAAAGAAAAATGTAAAAAATGTTTTTTAAAAAAAGCAAAGAAAAGAAAAAACACATGTAAAAAAAAAAAAAAAAAAACTAGAAAATCAACCGACATTATTGGGAAAAATACACAAAAAATAGTTAATTCCAATAAATCAAACAGTGGGAAGGTCGGGTACCAGGGTAAGAATTGTTGGACAGCCAAATTCAGATGATTTACTAGCCAAATAATCACAAGGTATAGTTTCACATTATTTTGATTTTATTTGAAAATAAGTAATATTTAAAGCAGATTGTTATGACGATTAAATCCATTATAACAAGATTAAAAATTTCCTGTTTTATCTGTGACATGTTTCTGCTGTTTATGATTTTATATTTAAAAAAAATTAAGCTGTTTTTGCTTTTTTTTATTATTGCTCTCTTATGTCTAAAAAAATGTGTTTTTCCTCTTCCATGTCTAATAAAATTTCAAACAACAAAACGAAAACGATAATCTCAAAACGCAAATGATCCATAAATATTGCTTTGTTCAATTTATCAAAACTAAACATGAATGTCCCTAGAATAAGAAATATTCTCATAATCTAAATGTGATTTTCCATGTAAGACTATCTTGCTATAAAATATTTATTTTTACCATAATCCCAATAGCAAAAACAATGCAGCAAGTGCTGATCTCCGTTTAAATCTCTGAAGATTAACATCTCGAAGAGAAATGCCAGGCCTTTAAAATACGAATATAATTTACATATCTCTAGATTAATGTAGTTGATTGCTGTATATTCTTAATTTATTTTCTTTGAGGATGTGAATTTTACATGTTTTATGAACTGCTAATACTATTTGTGATACCAGGCTTGATCTGGCATTCCTTGATTGCAAATAAATTTTATTATCCTGCAGACAGATAGAGAAAATTCTGCTACTACAACCATTATTAAAATTTAAAATTCATAGATAAGGCTTCACACTAAAGAAAGTACCTAGAACACTATATATCCTTGAATCAACACTAAAACCAACAATTTTTTAAACAAGCTTTCATCACTTTATGAAATGTTGCATGTATTATTTCTTTTTCTTAATTGTTTTGCTAAAAAAGAAAATTTCCAAATTGCATAGGTACAGGAAGACATTTTAGATCTCAGTCAAGTCTCTTAAGGTAGATCTATAGTTTGAAAAATCTTATCTTTTTTTCTCCTTTCAGATGAAATTGAAGATAAATGTGCCATCATCCGAGAAAAAGATGAACAAAAATAAGATTGATGTCAGAAATCAGAGATATTTCACTGCCATTAGTTGAAAATACATGGATGCTAATCTTTAAATCTGTGATCCAAGAAAGATTTAGACTATTTAATTTTAATAAATTGCAAGAATGAACTTTTTTTTTTTATAAGAAAAGAAAGTTTAAAAAAAAAAAAAAAAAAAAAAAAAAAGATTTGTTGTGTAGAACAAAAAAATGTGCTTCATAAAATCATTCTCATCTGTATGCCAAAGATTCATCAAATTAATTATTTTTGGTGTGTCTGAGTCTTTTCCTTTTTAATCCAGCTAACACCAACCCTGACAACAACAAAGAATATAAATAAATTTTAAATTGAGTTTATTAAATCTATCCATTAAAATATAGTACAACACAGATTGAAAAAATATTAGTGCAATGATTACATAATTTATTGTTTTAATTTGCTGTGAAAAGGAAGCAAAAATGACGAACTACTAATGGATGGAATTTCTAATCACTATGAATGAATAAATAAAATTCTGATGAATGCATCCTAGCAATCGACAGTCAACCTTTTAACACAAAAGCATACAGAATATTTAAATTTTTCCAGCAGGCTTTTTTTAAGGAAAAAAAAAGACATACTGACTTTAGAGCTATATTTTAAATTACAAAATTTTTTTAATGGTATGCTGCTAATTTTTCACCAACCAAACAATACTGCGATTGCCAAAAGAAAGGCCTAATTTGTTGTAAATTGAGTCCTTTAAGTTGTAAATTTGTTATACTAGTAGAATATCATGACAAAGCTCCTTTCCAAACACTTGCAGGGACCTAAAGTTTCTTGAGTTCAACTAAAGTCTCAAGTTTCTTGACATTTAAGTGATTAAAAGAAATACTATTTAACATTAAATGAAAGAATTTTAGCATATGATTAATAGAAACTAACATGAATGTTAATATGTTTAAATATTTTATTTTTGCACATAAGAAAAAACATTTTCATGAAGTTTTAGATATACGACATTGCCAGATTTACGAAAGTGTAACATTGGCCTAGCCATAGAGCCACAAAAGCAATTTTGGTAGTATTGTTAGTTTAATTTTTTTGTAATGATAAGATTTCAAATAGCATTCATTGTTAACCCGTTAGTAGTCGCTAGATGGTCGATTTGCCACCCATCCTTCAGTGTTGTGAGATTTTTTTTATTCAATAGCCACCAAAAATTTTTAGAAGTGGCATTTGATATACATAAAACGCGAATAAAATCAAAGAAACGTTGATCACATCACTTTTTAAAATTATTGGTGACAGTTAAATAAAAAGTGCACAATCTGTAATAGGTGGCGATGTCTATAGCGACTACTAGAAATCCTTCAGTCCTTCAGTAAACCAGAGATAAGACAAGAGCTTAGTGCGCTTGCGCAGTGGACGGAAAAAAATGGCGGGCTGATTAAATTTCGTCCAAACTATGGCAACCTGGATTCCTAACCTTGGCGCATACGCGCAGTATGGGCTATTTAATTGTATGTTTCATAAGTGGTTTTGTTTGAAGGTGTTCTAGTGCAGTGACCGCCAAGGCTACGTTGGCGCTGCAGCCTTCCCTCAGGCGGTCGAAAGTAGCTTTGGACGAATCAGGATTCATTGCCAGTATTGTCGTATCTCTAGTTTACTGAAGGATTTCTACGACTACTAACGTGTTAAAAACAAAAGAGATATGTCCAGACGAGTAGTGTATATTAAGTCATGTATTAAGTATAGGTTTAGTTACATTATATAGATTTGACTACATTTTTAAAAGAATCTCTTGGATAAGCATAAAAAGAAAACTAAGCATAATAGATTTACTATTCAAATTGTATTATATTTAAAGAATTGTTTTTTTTTTTTAAATACTCCATTTTTCAAAAATAATTTTACCATCATTCATTTTTTTTTTTTTTAATCAAATTAAAACCTTTTTACTATTATCGCTAAAAAATATATAATGACAATGCATTACAATTCAGTAACATCCTATAGTCCCTGGATATGAACAAAATGGGGGATAGCAGATTCTATTATATTTATCAGCTCAAAAAATGGAAATCTAATATTGCAAAGACACTGAATCTGCTTTAAATTTCAAAGAAAGTCTAAACTCTCTTAACCTTTTAATGCTCATTCCATATTTTCTTTCGAAAATGGCTCTACTATTTTCAAAAATGCCTATTAGCTGATCATAAATATGTAAAAAGAAAAAAAATAGCACTTTTAATTTTTGAGAAATTTTTCATTTGAAACATCTGTATGTTAACCTGATTACATAACTTTGCATGTAAACAGTATAAATTGCAAAATCTTGCAACATTTGTTTCAAATCAAAACAATAACACGACCCTTCCTCAGGTGAAGAATCTGGCAAGAGTGCATAATCAAAGCAGCAACGTCTATTGGTGCCTATTGGGAAATTTAAAGTGACTTCTGCACATGGCTTCCTCTGAAACGTCATTTGTTAAATATGAGTAATGCTGTTTTCTACCAAACGAAGTAGAGACAAAAGTTTACAAATCAATTAAAATTATGAAAAAGTATTAAAAAATTGTAGCATATAAAAAATGTAAATATTTGATTTCAGAACAAAACCAATGAATATTAAAGGGTTCAAAGTGCAAGAATTACATTTTTTAGTAAGACATTAAAATAGATTTCTATAAGCAGAATGCAACAAAAGCATAAATTTAACTGCTTCAAAATTTATATGAGAGTTGTCTTAGTTATTTTTAAATTTTTATTTAAAGATATGCATCTGACGTGTTAAGTGATAAAAATTAAATTAAATAACTTCTCTTTCAATCTGTGCATCTATTGTTTTAGTAAACAAAGAGCAAAAATAATAACCTTAATAGGATTAGTAAAAAAGAATTAAAAAAAAAAAAAAAAAATTAGAAATTCAATTCATTTAGATGGAAAAATTTAAATAAATTTATTCATAGTTGTTTATGCAAAAATATATTAAGCTGTGTTATATATTTTACACAAATTTTATTTTTTCTTTAAAAAATATATAATCTGCATATAAAATTACTTGATGCATAAACACTAGAATTGCCAGATTGTACATTTACCCTGTAAATTTTTTTTGTACCCTGTCTGTTGTTTCTATTTACCCTATTTTTTTTTTTTTTTTTCCTAGTAATTTTATTCGTACTCTGAGGTTAGTTTTTCAGTTAAAAAATTTACTTTTTTTTTTTATTATTGTACTTTTTTATCATACAATATAATATATATGAATATTATGTAGATGAAATATTTCCAGTTGAAACAGCATTTTTTGTTTTGTTTTTATTACATAAATAGTACATAAATTTTTATGTAATTTTATCTTGCATTGAATAACTTTTAAAACCTCATATATGTATATTAATATATATTAATGTATTATTTGCACATTGAATATAGTTTGGTAGAAGGTGAAAAATGTCAGTAGTGTAGCAAAACTATAACAAATTTCCACCAAGAAAAACCTTCAATTTTTTAAAGACAAATCTGGCAGCCCTAATAAAAATATATTTAGAAACACAGAGATAAAAAGCTGCAGTTAAATAATTTCTGTTTCTTATCAGATAAGTCACATTACTCATATTCACATCAAAACTTATCTGCCTCATTCTTAAATGTGTTAATCATATATATATGACCTAAGTTCTCAGAAATGGCTCTAACTACTTTGATAAACATTCACATTATTTATTTTTCTTTTTTTTTTTTTTAGATAACAAATAGATATGACTTATTCTCATCTTCAGAAAAATTATCATTCATACCTAATATGAGCTCTATCCATGGCAAAATGTGGAAAAAAAATTGGATTTCATACAAACTTCTGGAATGATTTTGATACAAATTAATAGATTTAGAGATATTGAAGGATAAGGTTGAATTTTTAAAACAACTAAGCGAAAAATGGAAAGCTGGGAATTCAATAAAAAATTATGTGTGTTTCGCAGAGTTAGCATAAAAATTTAACTTTACACTTCAACATCTCTAAATAAATATTTATGGTTGATGAACAACATTTCTAGAAAATTTTGAATTAGGAATTTTTTGAGATAATTTGATCTGTATTATATTCATCTTCAGGAAAATATTAGCATTCACTAGTAACCTGTGCTTTGCTTGAGGGCAAAATATGACTGAAATCTGGCTTTCTTGAAAATGGCTCTATTAATTTGTATGGAAAAAAAAAAATTGAAATCGATATGACTTGTTGTCCTTCCCTGATATATGAGTATATAATGCTTAAATTTGAATTAGTAAAGAAATCTCTTTATAATGGTGATTTCTGAACACAAAATCATTCCAAATGATTTTTACAATGATTCTGAGTGAAACTTTGTGCTTCAAGTACATTAAACCTTAATGGACAATATTCCTGTGACGTCACAGTAGGTAAAATCGCCGAACACGTGGCCGATATTTTGTAAACAAATTAGATTCAAGATGCCATTTTATTGTTACGCATAACATTTTCCTAAATATTTCTGCAGTGAAACTTAATAATAATGTTCAAACAAGAACAAAAGAGAAATGTAAACAACTGAATCGAATGATAAAGTTAAGACTATTCCATATCGTAAAATTGCAGAACCTTTTATGTATACACACATATATATATAATGAATAAAAGATTAATAAGAATATTTTATACACACACACATATATATATAGACATCAAAGCTTAAATAATTAGAATTTCAATCACTTTAATAAAGGAATTTACTAAATGGAACATCCATTTAAATTTGTTAACATCGCCACAGTTCACATGGCAACTTTTAATATTACATATGTTGATTAATATTAAAGTTTATTACTAAAACTGGATTAAAAACAAAACAAAGTTATCACTATTACTTCAATTTCATATAATCTGTAACTCTTGGAAATAATATTGCAAGATAAAAATTTGCAAGCCACAATGCTTTGTTATGGTAGAGTTGAGGATTGTTTCCCTAACCAGCTGATATTCTTGTAGCCTCGAACCCAAAGTGGGAATATGGTCCATATTATAAAAAAGAATGAAACCTTGTAACTAATAACAAGGACTGGCCTGTGAACAAGCTTGCAGAATTATTTATATATATCTAATTTAATTTGAAATCATCAAAGTTAAGTTTTTAAAAAAAATAATCTTTTAAATAATAAAAATTTAATTTAAATTTAATACACTCCCATAAGTTATTTAATTTAAAAGTTAAAATAAATCTTTTAAATAATAAAAATTTATTATCTCACTTAAATTATTTAATTTAAATTATCTGAAAATGTCTGGTTGCCACTCACCGGGGTATTGGCAGCAATGCGCCAACCATGCATCTCTTGCTTTAGTTTGTCTTCCCATTTTTAGCAGTAGTGTATTGTTATTCGTCATGAGTGTAACATACACTCCTTTGTTTTTCATTGTGCAGGTGATATGGTTCACCTTCACTGCTTAAGTTGACTATGATGTCAACCTCGTTTGGAAATATGACTAATAAGTCATCCTTTAATATGTATATATGTAAATTACTAAGTGTTAATTAAATATTGTGTTTGTGTAATAGCCACGAATATTAGTTCTTCAAATTTACAATCCACTTGTATAATCTTAGCATGAACAATATAATTTTTAATAATATTAGTTCATTCAATTAAAATAATACAAAATCTTTTTACTATATGTATGCGAAATTTATTAAAAGTGTAACCTGTTTATTTTCCCTTTAACATTTCAAAGGCAGATGAGAATTTCAATTCATTATTTTTTTATTTATTACCCCATTTACTTAAATAAATATCATTAAAATGTGCAATCTAAAATCATTTTTGTTAATGACATAATTCCAGTCCTTTAGGCATCACTTTAGCATTTTTGTTTCTTGGAGATCTCATAAAGGCAGAGTTCTGAGTTGCTTTTCTCAGCTGTCATTTTATTTTAAAATTTTCCCATAGGATTTAAATACAAACTAAGAAAATTCATTTTGGCTTCATTGCATCAAATTTCACTGTCACTGGCATCATTTAGAACTTAGACTTTGCATGCTGCCATAGGCATTTAATCACTTGACTTACTACAGTAAACATCTAAAAATTTCTCTGTTTGCCCTCTCTTTCATCTCCAATGCATCATCCCAATATTTTGTGCAACTATTTCAGCTACTGAACACTAATGAAAATTACTTAATATCCCTTTCATGATCAAAGACTTTTTAGAAATAAAATCAGTTATCTTGACAAGTCATCATGTATTTATTCGAAGTTGCACTTAGTTTTGTGAACCACTTTATTTATCCCACTATACGTATACGCTATTTGAAATTCCTTCAATTAAGTTACAGCCAACAAAAATCTTCTGTATGAGAAAAAACCCCATTATATGGGCCTTATTTAGATGTGCAACAAATCAATGTAGTATGACGATACAATGTTGGTAAAAAAATAATTCAAAAAAGTTCATATATAATCAGCATATTATTGCTTTCACACACTACACTGGTACCAACCTTTTTTGCTAGATGAAGACCTATGCTAAATTATTTCAAACCTTATTATGAACCTCATTATGACAATTATGAATTTTTGTAATTTATGGTATTCACTTACAAATTTCATATTCTTCATCACTCAGTATAATTCTTTCACTGCATTTACTGCAATAAACCACTAACTGAAAATTCAATCTATGTTATTCTCAACCAAATAAAACATTATTAAGCAGGTTTTCACTTTTGTATTCAGTTACTTTAATATTTTCTTGTAAATATAATCTAGTAACTTTCAATTTCATAGAAATTCTATATATCTTAAAGATATGAAAAGATAAAACTGCATTTTTTGTTTAATGAACCAGGAAAATTATAACAAGCAGTGGCACCAACTTATATGGGCCCGTGGGGCACGAGCCCACCCAATAATTTGCTCTCCCAGCCAACACAATTTTCATTATTCTCATTTATTATTTATTCATATTTCTGACACTTAAAAAAGCATTTTCTTTGATCAGTGTAAATTGTAAATTCTTATAATATGTATTATGCTTCCAAATAAGAAATTTTTGGTGATAGCAACAGACGCTTCACAGAAAATATATTGCGCATCCTTCTTCAACCTGCAGTGAAACTTGACCAGACGAAGGTCCATTCTTAATTCCATCATAACTTTATACTTTAAATAGTGTTGAATTAATGTATCCTTATCTGCCTTCATCCCTCTCCCATGAAAAAAAATCTGGAGTGACTCTACTTAATTTTCCGAACATAAAGTAATTAACTATTGCATAGAAAAAGTAAAATAAGAGAAGTCATTGAATAAACAAAAGAGAAAATTATAATAGGGTATTTGAGTAATTTTCTCTATATAGTATGTTGTTTTAATTAACACCATTGCCCTTCAAATAATTTGAGCCCATACATGATAATGATAGAGTATTTTGTTCTGTCCCTGTAAAAATCTATAAATCCCAGATTCACCAAAATCTATCCATTTTGTGTGACATTGACCTATAACATACATATAAACTTTCAGATGAATCGGATAAAACAGTATTGTCTAAGACTATCGCACTTTGAAAAATTTGATCCCATAAACCTAATGATAAAAATTTTTTTGTTGTGTACTTGTAAAAAACTATAAGTGCTATATTCTCTAAAATTTATACAGTTCGTGTGACGGGAACCTATAACATGTAGTGTAAATTTCCAGTTCATTTGAATAAGGCCTTTAGACGCTGTCGCATTTTAGTAACTAAAACCCACAGGCCATAATGATAAAAAAAAATTTCCTTGTGTACAAATCTATAAGTGCTAGAGTCCCCAAAATAATACAGTTCATTCGTTGGTGACCTATAACATGTACATAAATGTTCAGCTCTGTTGGGTAAGGCTTTTAGATAATATCACACTTTAAATAATTTCAGCCCAGAGACTTATAATGATAAAGAACTTTTTGTTGTGTGCCTGTAAAAATCTAATCTTCATCAAAATCTAAACAGTTCGTGTGAAAGTGTAACATTTGTAAAAATTTCCAGTTTATTTGAATAAGGTGTTTAGACATTACAACACTTTAGATAATTTGAGCCCACAGACCATATAATGATAAAGAATTTTTTGTTGTGTCCCTGTAAAAAAAAAACAATAAGTGCTAGATTCATCAAAATCAATAGGGTTCATGCTATGATGATCTACAAACCTACAACATATGTACCAACTTTCAGATCATTGGAACAAAGTATTAAGACACTATCGTGTACCCTCACACATATATACACACACACACATTCATACATCACCATAGAAATAGCAAAAATGAACTCAGAGGACCTCAAAACGTATAGCTACACCAAAATATCGAATTCAAATGTTTGTCATGATTACAACACTTTCCTTACATAGTATGTTCGAAAAGTAAAAATCTTTATAGCATTGTTCCTTTTATCCAAAAATATTTGAGCCCATCCAACCTTTTTCAAAAGTTGGCGCCACTGATAACAAGGTATATTTAATTATTGTAAAATTGTAATTTGGTTAAAGTAATTAAAAATTTATACAGAATTTTTAAAGAAGGTATAACAAGAATTTTATTATAAGACAGATTTTTATTTTATTGTAAGACAAATTAATTTTATAAATTAAAATAAAACGTTTTGTTTAAAAAAAAATAAAACATTATGTTTCACGAATAATTCAATAAAACCACTTAAATTTTTTCAATTAATAATTTATTTAGAAAAAATTATATAAATAAAATATACTAGGTATACAAATATGTCATATAACAGTAAAAAAAAAAAAAAAAAAAAAAAAAACTCTTTTTTTTGTTGTTGTTGTTGTCATTTTACAATTTGCATGAAATAGTATTATAATAATAATAATAAAAAAAAAAAAAAAATGATGAAATACATTTTTTAAATTTTATGAAGCATACAAAGATAAACAGTAATGACTGAATATAACACACAAAAAAAAAAAAAGGAAAAAATACTGTTATACTATATAAATATGCTACAGGATATTTTTTATGAAAACGATAAAATTAATTAAGTGATATGTGAAATGTGATAATCAAAATGAATGAAGCATATATAATCTATACGCAATTATTCAGTTTTTTAAACACTATTAAAAACAAAGAAAAAAAAAATTGTAATTTTTTTTTCCATAAAACAAGAATAGATTTATAATTTTTTCCTCTTTATTAAGAGATCTTTTATACCTCACAAATTTATTTATCAATGAAACAACACTTTTTGTTTTAAGATATAAAAACAATTCTATAACTCATTAATTTAAATTCATTATAAAAAGCAGTAATTCATCTCTTATTTACAGCCCTGGAAAAAATGTTAAGGCCAAGCAAAAAATTGAATTTATTTCACAACCACTGATATGAGTTTTATGCAAATTTAAATATAATACACGAAAAAACAATTTTAATTATATCTATAAAAATTTTCCAAAGAATTAAATTATTTCTTAGGTATTATTTAGAAAACAACTAATGACCTAAAAAAGCTCACCTACAGTGTCTACGGTGTTGTAAGCTTTCCCATTTCCATAAATGTCACCAACCAGAATGCCACATAAATTTTCTCTTGGATTCAGGTCAGGGCTTCTTTATGGCCATTCAAGCTCTTGGACATGATTAGGCTTGAAGCCAGGATTTTGTGGAGCTCGATGTGTGTATTGGTGCATTATTATCTTGCGAGCAAGATAACCTATTCTTATAAGCAAGATAACTTATTCCTTTTTTCCTGAACCCAACAGAAAACTTATGGGCATTCTGGTTAGTGACATTTATGGAATTGAGAAAGCTTATAACACCATAGGCACCACAGGTTAGCTGAAAATGGCCACTAAAAGAGCTGGAAAAGCACACCAAAAGACAATTTGAAGAAACTTTCTAAATCTATGATCTCGAGAATGATTTAGTTAATTGAAAATAAAGGCAAATTTTTGGATTATTAGCAGTTCTTTTAATACTATCTTTTGTGTATAATTTCTTCCAGTTTTCTACATGTATTTAATAAAAAAAAAAAAAAAAAAGTTGTAAAATAAGTAATTTTAATTTTTGAAATATTTTTATAGATTTATTTAAAACTGTCATTCATTACATTGTGTTTCAAAATGCATAAATTTTCCATATGTACTTGTAAATATTTTGAATTTTTTTCTCAGACTTTACAGTTTTTTAAATTTTATAATCTCAAAAATGATAAACTGAAAATAAGGCGAAGTTTTTAGATTATTAGCTGTTTTTTAAATAATATCTTATGTGGCCTTAATATTTTTTCCAGCTTTTTACATTTATGAAAAAAGAAAATAAATTTATTAATTTAATTTTTTTTTCAAAATTGTTATAGATATAATTACAATTGCTTTTCTTGTGTTATATTTAAATTTGCATAAAACTCATATCAGCGGTTGTGAAATGAATTAAGTTTTTCACTTGGCCTTAATATTTTTTTTCAGGGCTGTATATATAAATACTACTGTATAATGTTTATTAATTTACTGGATGAAAATTAAGTTTTTTTTCATTTATTTATTTACTTTTCTTTTTATTAAAAAACATTAACATCAAAGAGAAAATTTCAAATATTAGAATAAATAGTTATAAATATATATTGTAGTTAAATAACTATTAAAGTGCAGTATAGAAAATGTTGCCAAATATAAAAATGTAATTAACGAAATTTCAAAAGTACAGAACTGAGTTAATTTTTGAAATAACTTTTAATATGCTGTCTTGAATTTTATTATAAATATATTTTAGGATATTTAATTAGAATTTTCAAAAACTAAAATATCTTAGCACTGATAAACTGAAATATTTTAATTACTAAAAAAGAAAAAAATTGAAACATTTTGCATATTTTTGACATAAAAATTCATGTTACAGTAACTAAATACACAGTAAATCTAATGAAATAAATATATAAATCCCCTAAATTTATACATCATAAAAGAAGAAAGAATTTTTATAAAATATTATTATTATTTTCATTTAAAAAAAAAAGTGTGTGTGTGTGTGGGGGGGGGGGGAGTCAAGGCAATATTACACATTAATAAAGCTCCTTGCATAAAATTCATACCATATTTCCTTTGGTATGCCATACGCATATTCTTTGAATTCAGTACAAAGTTTAAGAGATAAAATATGTGTAGTTATTATTAGAATTATATATTTTGAGATATATATATATATATATATATATATAATTATGTAAAAACAGATAATGATTACTCAAATGAAATCTTATGCATAATGAAAAGCTAACAAAGAAAGAATGGAACATTATACTGCAACAATTTATATAGAACTGAGTTGGTTTCAATATAGTAATAATTTTTCTATTATATATAAATATATAAGAATGCATATTCATTAAATTTTCACAGTAATACTTCAAAGAGTAAAATATACAAATAAATATATAATACAAAAAGAAAAAATATAGTTGAAAGCTTACAATTTTAAATTATAATTCAATATTTGTAACTAATTAGATAAATAAAACATGTTTCACAAAACTCCTATAAGAAGCTTATTGATCACTAAAATCTTATGAAATATAGCTTCGTATTTAATTAATTCTAAACTATGTCATGTTAAGCTACATATCTAAACTATAAATATAAGATGCCACACTATAGCACTACTTTACATACATGCTATAATGTAATACATTTTAAAATTAATAACAAAAATAGTGAGGTAGATATTTCACATAAAATAAATAATTAAGATTTGATTTAGTAAAAAGTTGGGATATGCAGATTAAAATATTAAAATAGCCCAGGATGGTTTCACAGAATGTTTTCATATAAATACTTCATATATGTTTACAGAAAATATATGCTTTTATAATTTTGTACTCATTTGGAGGGAACATAATAGTCTGTTAGCAGCCATCAACAATGCTGTAATAATTTAAATATTGCTTTACTATGAAAGCAAGTGAAATTATTCAAAAATACTTCTTAAAGTAAATATTTATTATTATTATTATTTAATTTATAATTTAAATATGTTTGTGAAATCAATATATTAAAAATTAACTGTAGATCTGGAAATTTTAAGTTAATCGACAGTGGCCAATAGATACTTTAAACTTACTTGCCATTTTTTTTTTTTTTTTTTTTTGCAAATTTTTTTAACTAATTACCAAAATAAATAATTTTTGTGTTTGAATTTTTTTAATCTGATATTGAATTTGTGAAGTGTCTGTCTTAAATTTACATTTTTTTTTTTTTTTTTTATTGCTGAAATATGGAATTAGTATGCCACTAATATTAAAAAAGAAAATTCTTTTTAATGCAGCCAACTGCTGAAAAGGCGATTATTTTACAGCTAACTGATAAACTTCCCCCCCCCCCCTTAAAACTGATTCCAAAATAATTGATTTTTTAATGAAATCAATGAAATTTCTGCTTTTTGGGTGTCAAATTTATGAAATATGCTGTTTCTTTTTTAAGGCTATTTCCAAATTAGGATTATTTTGCTGTCATTTGACTTAAATTTGTGCTTTTGCAAAAATACACAATTTTTACAAGGTCAATTAATAATATTCATTTTTATGATGGTCATGGGAAACATTACCACCAACAAATACATTCACAAAAAAGTGACACGTTTTGTTTGTTTAATTTTTTTATCTTCACTTTATTTGGTTAGTCACCACATGGCAAGTAAAGTTTTTCAGGCCAATAAATAAATAAATAAATAAATCTGGTTATATATATATACACATTAAAGTACCAAATTATTAAAGTCACTCCCACCCTTTTCAATAAACTTGCCTGGATGATGCAAAAAAGCATCTGATCAGGTGGTAAGGCATTTAATTGTTGCTATACACATCAGGTATAAATTAGGGTTTAAAATGTTTATGTTAACAAACTGTGCTTTGAATCTTCCAGATTCACTACACAAATTCCAATTTCTCATTTCTCTATTGAAAAAAAGATAATGTAATGCTACACTTTTATTGACTGATTCTTGTTGGTGTCGTCTTACTTCTGACTGGGAAAGATGCGACTGGAGTCAAAATCGTCGCTATTTTGAGTGCTTTAGAGCCATCATTCTATCAATTGTGTGTAAATGTGATGGGAAGGCTGCTGATTTAATCCTTCAAGTGCCTAATAGGAATTTTTCGTTCACTGAGCATTTGTTTTTTTATCTAATACATTTATAATTTAAAAGTGCACAGTTATAGATTCCTAGCCTGGTTTTTAAATATGGAGATCAAATATAATAGTCAGAAGGTTTACCTTTTAAATGTAGAGTCATATTTTTAATTTTAATCTAAAATCACTACTGTTTTAATACATTGTTAACATCATACAGTGAAAACAACTTTATTTTGCCGTTTTCCAAGTTGCTCAGTGGATTAAGCAACAATGAGTTAGAGCAGATTATAGCCTAAAGGTTTGAAATGAGTATTTTTCATACTGCATAGCTTTTTGGGTGTTCAAGAGCTGTTTCTGCAAGTGCTTACACAACATAAATGAATAAAGTAATACCAGTAATAGATGCCATAACATAGAATGTTCACACATGGTTAAAAAAAAAAAAAAAAAAGATGTCAGAGGCTGTTCTTTGCTTAATGAAGCAAAATAGGCAGTAGCCAAAAGATTAGCTCACAACTGAATATAATGCAGATCTAAGAAAAAGTGTTTTAGAGAACACAGTTCAGTGCATTTAATCATATACGGGGCTACACAGCAGATACCCTACTATGAAAGGTGGAAATTACCAAAACTTCTTTGTGCATTAGACACACAATTATTCAGTGTTGGTTTTTCTTCACTGGTAATGGAGTTTTCCAGCAAGACAACATTCTCTGTCATAAAACTGGAACCCTGCAGCAGTGGTTTGAGAAACAAGAGAATGAATTCCAGTTGATGATCTGGCTACCTAACTCATCATATTTTAATCCCTTAGTGTATGTTTGGGATATCATAAAATACCAATTCAGAACTCAAAAAATACATTCTTTATCAGGAATTGTGTGACCATTTTGAAAATCTGGTACAATCTATCTACAATAATCTTCCAAAGACTTAAAAAATCAATGCATGCTACAGCAGGTTATAGTTATCTTGTTTGTCAAAGGTGCAAAAGTGGATGTAATGCGAGGTGGGTTATCATAATGATTTGGTTCTTCAGTGTATACATTTGTTAAATAATCTAATTGTTAATTGAAGTAAGTACTACCCCAAAATGAAATCCATTGATTCATAAAGTTGATTTTAAAAATTATATAATTAAACTGTAAAAACTGATTATCCATTATCTTACATTATTAAATTTTCTTAATCTAAATATAATAGCATTAGTTGATAACCACTAAGACAGAAAAAAATTTCAGGAACTTTGAGAGGAGAAAATATAATACCTTAATTAAAAAGATTCAGCAAAAACTAATTACATAAACGATTAAAATACTATATGGACAGAGTAATATGGCAAAAAAAAAAAAAAAAAAAAATGCAATGGACCAAATTCAAAATATAAATGGACGTAGTATAAAAAACATCTCAAAAAAGAAAATTAGAAATATAATTTCATTTCATGTCTTTCATTTTTAAGAATTTCTTTAAAAATGAGACATAGAGGGTATAAAAATACTAAGATAAATGGAAAACGGTTGTAAAAATTCATTAAATTCTTCAAAAACAGAATGATTATACTTGTAGTTTTAAAATCCTTTAATTGAGACCTGCTGAAGCAAAAAATACTGCACTCATGCCAATTTTTTATTGCCTGATAAAAAATTGTGCTTAATTATTTTAATCCAAAATAATTGTTGTGTGTTTTTATAACTTATGGTGCTTGGGTACTTTTTTGTTATCAAGGCTGGATTCAGATATTGGCAAAAAATTTAAGCATAAAAATAATCAGAAAATTATTTACAATAGGGTTAAATCAAAGAAAATTCAACGAGAGAAGAAAAAAAAAGAACAGATATCGGAAAAATTGAAAATTTTTAGTGGAGATAAAAAAATTTGCCAAGGAAATAAAATAAATAAGTAAAAATAAACAATATTAATGAAGGTATGAAATTGTGAGTAACAATTGAAATGTACAAAGACATTTGCATTTTAGAACCTCAATTTACTAAAGTAAAATGGAGTAATATAAGGTGTAAATGTTATTTAGATAAAACAAAATGGTGATTACATATGAATATCATGATAAGTTTTTTAGCAAAACAGTTGGCAATAAGTCCAGCCTTGACAACAGAAAACTACTGGTATCTGTTTACTAAGTTTTTGTTTATTTTGTACACACAATATTTGACAACTAGACAAACAATGCTGTAAATTGCTTATTCTTAAAATTGTTTTTCAGTTTTTTTATTTATTTTTTTTATTTACTATATTGTTATAGAGGACTAGGCCATAACCAAGTTTTATTTCTTTCTTCCCCATTCAATAAAAAAAGTAAATCTATTAATGATAGAAGAAACGTAATAAGTATTTAGAGTAATTTTTCAGATCAATAATGTGATAAAATTTTCAAAATTATTCATGCTTAATAACGAAAGCAATCAAATTCACAATTAGTGAATGGTTAAAATGCAAAAATAACCGAAATAAATAAATAAATCTCTGTTATGAAATAAAATTAAAGACAACAAATTATTTTTAATACTATATATAGCCAGTATAATATAAAAATGCTTTTATATTGGGCTATTATAACATGCAATGATAATACTTTGAAAACTGAACCTATAAGATAAAATATATTTAAAATACTGGAATTTTTTTCCCCCCTAATTCACTAAAAGCAATTAATGTATAAAATAATACTGCAATAATAATAATAATAAAAAAAAAATTAATGATACAATTACAATTTTAGAAGTGAAAGTTAATCTATTTGAATAATGCTGATTGTTTATGTTACTCTATATTTTCAAGAGACATTTACTATATTGAGAGATTGTCTGTAATGATTTCTGTTCAATTCCTTATTTATATATTATCTCAATTTTCACTGCAAACAATTTTTTTTTTCTTTTACTTTCACTTGGTATATTAACATGTACCATTTTTATGAAAAATGTATATTGAAATTTGCATGAAAATCTTTAATATCTTGAAAAATGAAGTAATGCAAGGGTAACTCTAAAATATTTAATAAAACCGTGTCACGTGATAGGTGCTATTCTTGGTTAACTATGCATATTTGAACACTTTTATAGATGCAGACAATAATTCATGGCAACAACTGCAATTTAGCTGTCATAGAATAATTTTTTTTAAAAAAAAGGAAAATGGAGTTGATGTGAAAGAATTATTGTGTTATGTTTTTCTATGATTGAGGTTAGAATGCCTTCAACATCTGCAATTAGCATATGGAAACAAAGTTCCATTGCATGACACTGTATTCAGATAGTCTATAGAAATTCATAGAAGTCAAAGTTCTCTCCTGAATGAAGAACACACAGTAAGACCTTTATCAGCTTAGTCCCAAAAAATGTGTCGGCCATAAGAAAAATGCTAATTGATGATAATTGCTACACTTAGTAAACAATACAAAAAGAATTTAATATTGGATCCGCAGCTATCATAAAATTATTCATGAAGAACTGCATATGAAAAAATTAGTTTGTTATTTAGTCCCCCAAGACAGAAGAAGAAGGAAAAAAAATAGAGCATGTTCGCATTAGAGAGTCTAAAATTCATTTTAGTAAGTACCTTTCACTCCAGTCTTTCTAAAATGAATTTTCATGGTTGATTCAATAAAGAATAAAATTTCTAAATAGATCCTAAAATTATTTAATGATGGGGCATTATCTTGTTTCTAAAATTATAACTGATGACGACATGTACATAGAATTTTTTAACATTTCAACATGTTAAGAAAGTAAAGTATGGGTCTTTGTAAATGATCCAAAATTAACAGTGGTGATAATGAGCAATGAAAAAAGTAAAGTATGTTTTTTTTTCTGAACTACAGAATAGGCCAATGTCATCAAGCTGGAGGGACAAAAGACAGCTACAGCAAATTGGTACATCACTAAGTGTCTTCCAAAATTCTTCAAGAAATGAATATAAGGGTGTATAGTAAGAATATAATGTGATTCACCATGATAATGCATCTTTTCACAAATCAAGATTGGCAATGAAATTTCATGAACAAAAAACATTAAAATGATAGAACGTTCACTCTATTTCTTGATCTGGCTATGTGTGACTTTTGGCTATTTCATAATCTTAAAAAAAAAAAAAAAATGTGGTCAGCATTTTTATCTAAAAATGAGATTGATGAGGCTATACAAGCATACTTTTTATTGATTTCCAGAAAGGAATTGGGTTTGAAGCCACCTTTTGGAAAATTTGCTTACTGACGAGTTAGAGGGGACTATTTCGAACACTCTTACGATTTGGTGTTTAATTTATACCTTTTTATCCATACCTAAAATATTTCAGAGTGACCCTCATATGAGTTAAAATCTTTATAGAAACTATCATTATTAATTAAAGAATTTTTTTTTATTAAATATAAAATCTGTTTTAGCTATAAAATATTATGAAATAACCATTAATTTTAATCAAGAGTAAAATTATTTACCAAGAAAATCTATATTTAAAGAATAAATAGAAGGATTTTCAATTTTAATCCAAAAAACACTGCCTTAATACTGCCATTTTTATACAATTTCTAATGATGTAGAACAAAAATTGGTATTGAGTAAATTTGTTTAAGGGAATTTTTAGTCATGCTGATTCTATGACGGCCAAAAATAAACGTTATTACTCAATTTTTTTTATAAGCTCATATTATTCATTGGAAGATAATGAACATCTATATTCTTATATATATATATATATATAAGCAGAATTTTTAATGATCTTTAAAAGTTCATTAATAATATATATTGAAAACATGACTCTCTACGAGAAAGCAAATAATGTTTTTACACAAATCAAAATAAATAACACCCTCTCATTCTCTTTCTTAATTTTTCTCCCTGAGCACCAATTAGAATCAAAGTACAAAAAATTTTCAGTTATTTAAATTGGCTTATTATTTATTTATTTTTATTTTATTATTTTTTTTAAGTAGAAATAAAAATAAAAACAAGATATAAATTTTTCAAGATGTTAATCTCAGGAAAGGGCTGGATATAGTTTTATCTAAGTAATATTAAGAAGGATACTACTATTAAAAATAACAACCTTAAAGCATTATGTTTAAATATTTAATTAAAGAAATGAAAATTCCTCTTTTGTATTATAGAACAAATAAGTAAACATTCAATTTAATTGATTAAAAGTTACATAAGTTATAAAATTTATATCACATATTAACACCAATTTACATAATTAGAAAGACATAATAAAAATTTTATAAAATATCGATTAGTAATTGCCATAACAAAAATTTATTTAAAAATTGATAGTACATTTAGAAACAATATTTTCTTATAAAAATAAATAGGTATATAAACATTTTAACCTGGAAGAGAACAGGTACTGAGTTGACATAACATTTGGTATCAAACAAAACTTCAAAACTAATAATAATTCAATGACAGAATAACCACAAAGCATGTCTTACATGAATGGTAATTAACATAATTTGCAACTGAAACTTACATATATTACAATACTGCACTACTTTATTACAACTACTAAAAAAATAAATAAATAAAAAAGTAGCTAAACTAATGTCTACATAAATATGAATTAAGCTGCTAAATGCTAAACTAATCAACTATATAAACTTATGTTTGATTATGTTATATTCTAAAATATATTGTTTACTATTATATACAAAAGTCATTTTATTTAGTCTTGACAAACATGAAAATCAAATTATAACACATTTGAAAAAGGTTCAAACATTAGCAGAAAAAAAGAGAAAGAAAATTAAATTCTTATAAATGATACAAATATATATATATATATGAAAAAAAAAAAAAGACATAGTTTGTCTGGTTTGATGGACTCAATTTATCTATATTTGTTTTGACATACATTGAATTTATGATAAAATTATAATTATTTATATATATATAAAAAAAAAAAAAAAATAGAAGAGAATATATGTAAAATCCATCTTACAATTTTCAGCCTTTTGTTCATTAAGATTCAATATATTCATTCACTAAGTTGTCAGTTGTCATTTCTTGCAAAAAAATATATAATATCAAAATTATATAATTATATGTTTTTAGCTTTTCTTTTAAATCTGATGTCATGTATAAAAATCATAAGATTTATCTTCAAATGCATAATTACAAAATTCTCGTAAATATTATATAGTGAAAACACTCCTAAGTCAGACGGATTAATAAAAAAAAAAACTTTTGAAATAAACTAAAAGGAAAATAACTGCAAGAAATATTTGGGGAAGGAATGATGATATACAATTCAAGCTCTTATTTATTTATTATATTATTTTTCAAATTCATAAAAGCATTTAATGTTTATTTAAGACCCTTTAAGAGCGTTCCCTTTAAGACCGGGAACAATTTTATCTTAAAGTATTACATTCTTCTGTTTTTGCAAACTGGTAGAATAATATGGACTATAACCAACATTTGTTGATTGAAAATTATACTTTACACTTTCTGCTAATTAGCTCGACCGTTTTTTTCCTGATTTTATTACATATGACTGTTCCAGATGCAAAAATGTGAGTGGATGTCGTGGATGTCTAACCCATATAATTGTACGCATTTGGTCGGAAAGGGATATAGAAAGATAATAATAACTTACAGTGCAACATGAAAAACTAAAAGTATAAATTGTACAAAAATATAAAGATTTAATACAAGAAGTAACTGCACACCTTTTATGCAATTAGAACTTAAATTTGATAAAAATTAATGCACATAAACAAACAAGCGATAGAAATTATAAAAAGAAAAATATGTAAAAAAACATTGCAAGTAGCAGCATATTTAGAAATTTAGGATAAAAAGAGGTAAAATTCAAACAAAAGTTTTTGAATAAAAATATGTTACTGTGCATATTTATGTGCTTCTTTAACCCCCCTCCCCCTCCTTTTTTTAAATGCTATTGCTTACTTACATAAAAAAAAAAAAAAAAACAGGAGTATTATTAAATGATGCTTATCTATTAATAAATACATGAATATTTATTTAACTATTATCTAGTTGAGGTAAACTTTTTAGAATTAAACATTGCACAAAGAGAAAAATTGTGAATGTACATTCACAATTTTGAAAAAGTTCACTTTTCATTGTTTAAAAAAATTACAATTATAGAATAAAAATATCCAGGTAAAAATATTTCCTAAGGTTAAGAGATTAATAACTGCAATTCAAAACGTTTACCACATTGATTTCAAATACAGGATTGACCCATCAAGTCTACCCAAACTTTGCACACTCAGATTCCTCACTTTTAACAGCATTCAAAGTAAAAAATATGGCTGATGGGACAACTGGTAATTTTTTAATATAAATGATTTAATATGAGAGTATAATGAGACTAAATTGGATGCAATCTAAAACATAAATAAATAAGATACTAACCTAGTTGTTTACAAATAAGAGTTAATGCCTGATATTGTTTAAAATTAAAATTAGCAATAACTTTCCAATAAAGCTCCATCATATTAATTATAGAACTACCTATCCTTAAACTTTAAACATTTAGAGGGAAAGGTGGGGGGTTGGGGACAGATTTAAACCTTACTCTGTAAGTATCTCTCATAAATTCAAATTTAGATACTTCAAAATAGAGATTGATTTGAACTTGGGTTTATTACTTTTCAATACTGTAAAAAAAAAAAAAAATTATTTAAAAATTTGCATTTAAATTAAGATTTTTTAGCTAATTCTCAGATAATTCATTGATCTTAAATGGTATTTTATTATGCAATTGCAATATAAATAAATTCAAAACTTAAAAAAAAAAAAAAGAAAGAAAGAAATTGTTTATTAGAGACTACAATTTTGGATTTTTCTTCTTTTAGATAGAAAAACTTATTTAATAAAAAATAGCAATAGCATATTTTGATCACTGGAAGAAACGTGGCATTTTCGCTAGCATTTGCAAGCAAATTATAGAAAATATTATAAATAATTAAGTGTAAATGTTATGTCTCCATATACAAAATGATAATTAAAAAATTAAAATAAATAACAGTAATAATTTTATATACATATACATCAACCTTTTAGAATCTCATAAAACATGATAATCTTGAAAAATAAAAGATGACAATAATTAATACTTGCATGTTAATTGGGATTGGATCCATATATCACCAAATTTTAAGCATTTAGTGAAAATTTGAAGCATAAAACTATACATTAAAATATTTATCATACAGTTAAAGAAAAAGAAAAAAATATATAAGATATAAATACAAAAAATTGGATAATTTTAATGGAAAATAAACAAACTGACAAAGAAATAAGAACATAACAGGATAAACACATAATACACAAATTAATATTAACTTTGAGACCAAAACTGTGGATTGTAATTTCATATGAACTTTTTGACAAGTTTAGTCAAACATATAGGGAAGATATTTAAACTTTAAAATTTCTTCATAATGCCATAAAACACTTTACACCATTGAAGAAAAAAAACCTGTGTGTGTGTGTGTTTGTTTCTTTTGTAGACATTTTTGTTGTTGTATCCCCTTCTGTTTGGTTGTTACATGCAGCTGTCCAATTGGCTGGTTGTGTTCCTTCTCTTCTCTTGGATTTCCTCATCTTTCAGTCTTGCTTTTGCCTCCAAGGTAGTAGCATGTGTTTTTTGCACCTGAAGAAAAAAGACCACATCCTTTCGAAACCAGTAGTACATTCCTGTATTTTATGGTGTTGTGGAGAAGTTCTAAAGTTTAAATATTTATTGTACACCAGTTCTTTAATTTATAATATGGTAAAGAGTCTAGTTCCAATAACAGAAAAGAACCCATTAATATTTATTCAGAATGTTGAGATTTTTTGAATTTTTTCTAAAAAAGCAATGATTAATTGATTAGTAACAAGGTCATAGCCAAAATCCAATCTGAACCCAACCTGAGGGGGAAAAAAAGGAAGAAAGAAAAAAAATTATAATTCAGAAGGATTTATACTCAAGATTGAAAAGTGCCATTAAAAAAATGACCTTTGATATTTAAAGTGTCTGATATAAGTTTACTTTATTACCATAACAATTTGGATATGTGTATATTTAGTTATGGGCATATTTTTGTACATTTACATGAGTTATGCAACCATATTTCTATCACATGTTAAATCCGACTTGACCCACAAAAAAAAAAAAAAAACAATAAACACAACCAGCAAGAAAAAAAATTTAGCCAACACGACACACATGAAAAATAATTCATCCAACCTCACTTGAACAAGATCTTATAAGAGATATATATAAACAGGTTATTTTTTCCTAGATTTAACCAATACTGTACTATCTTTTAAAAAAAAAATTCTGGCTATGATCTTGATAAATAATTTTAATATTGACTTATTTGTAATTTTAATTAGAAAAAAAGTGGAGCCATTGTATTAACAAGACCATAAGACATATCCTACACTTCTTATTTAAATAAAGATAAATATTATTATAAATTTATATCTTGTGTATAGATAATAAAAATTCATAGTTTACTGTTTATTCATAAACTACAAAAAAACAAGCATTGTTATTGATATAAATAAAATTAATATATATATATATATATAATGCAAAGCAATATTAGGAATAATATTCTTGTAAAATCAAACAAAAAATACGAAGAAACAATTATTGCCACAGTCAAAATTTTAGCACATATTTACATTATCTTTGAACAAGATCCATTAGTTTTGTTCTCATTCAAGATGATATGAAAATAGAAATTACTTGCAACATCTATATACATGGACTTGCAACTTTGGCATTAAGATATATTATAAAATAAACATTTGATAATTATTGATTAAATGACAGTGAAGAAGATTAATTTTAACTAATTATGAAAGCAAAAATGAATTTAAAGATATTTTTTCCAATACAGAATCAGTGGCGTCGCCAGAAAAAAATTTCAGAGGGGGGAGGGGGGGGGGCAACCTGAAAAAATATTATTTTTAAATAAAATTCTCATAGCATAGTTTTAAATTTAAAGAAAAAATGCTTAGTAGAATTTTTTAGGGGGGAGGGGGCAAGTGCCCCCCCTTGCCCCATTCTGCCGACGCCCATGTACAGAATTAGAAATGGGGAATATCAAGAGACTTTATTTCATGTTATGACTGACTTGGGGAATTATAGGATAAATAAATAGAAAACACTAGCTCTAACTTCTGTATTACATAGGTCCACATTACATGGATCTCTTTTTCTTCTAATTTTAAACATCCTAATACATCCATTATTATTTTAGTAACCTAATACGATAAAAGAAAATAACTTCTTACAAAAAATTTCAAAATATTTTTGCTGTTTAAGACAATATAAGAAATACAAAAAAAAAAAAAAAAAAAAGGGCAAGGTTGTGTTGACAAAGTACAATTTAATTTTTGGTAGAGCATTTAAATCAGAGCTTATTTAATTATTAAATGCAATATATATAAATATAAGAATTTATTTATTATAAGTAATAGTTGATAATAACTTTTGATAATTTAGCATGAAAAAAGTCTCAGATTTATTTATTCAGGAGTCGATCCAGGTTTTAATTTTGGAGATCCATTTTTGAGAATTATTTTTGTGAAAAGAATAAAAAGAAATATATACAGTAAAATCTTCATTTTATTAGTCATGCAATATAATGTTTAATATCAACAACTAATCATAGGAAGTCTAAAAACATAAATTTTTATAAAAAGATTATTTTTATACAATGAAATTTTGTGAGAGCCAATTTTATGAATCTAAATTTTATGAAGGAATGGGCCATTTTATGGATTTCAATTTTGTGAAGGGGCCCTTCTTATAAAGAAGAATTTCATGAAGGGACAGTTAAAGTGTCCTGATTTTTGCCTGGATCAATTCCTGTTATTATTTATTGTATTGAGGATTTGTGATTTACTTAAAAATATCAACAATTTCATTTATTTAAAAGGAAACGGGCAATGATAGTATTAATAAATTAAAAACATTTTCCTACAAGCTATGTTTCCCTATTATAATAAAAAGTATGATTCACAATTAGAAGGGTTTAGGGCAAAAGAGAATATACAAATAAAGAAATACATAAATCACATTTAATGAAAAAGTACTCACATATGAATAAATGTAACTATTTAAAAATTTTACATAAAATGCTATTTATAATACATTTCAATATCAATTAGTTTAATATAAACTGAATTTGTAAAAAAAAATTCCATGAAATAAAAAACATTTACTTATAATATAAAATAATTACAATATTACATAGAGTACCATAAAGTTTTAATTATTATTTAAAAAAATAATCAAGGTAGAAACTAAATTTTCATTTGTTAAGACTGTGTAGTCAACACACAGAGTTGTATATTTCTCCCAACATTTTGTCAATGTAAAATTAGGAAGACGTGAGTTACTTCCGTCTATTGATTTCTAAAATCAAACAAGTCAACACAGCAGTAATTCATAAACATTTATATTTAAGAATAGTTGTAGTTTACAATAATAATTATAATAGTTGTAATTTATAAAAAAAATTATATAAGGATCAGTTAATATGCAGAAAAAGGCTTTATCGAAATATCTCAGTTATTTTTTAGTACCGTATTTTCCTGTGTATAGCCATATAATTCCCAGGGTGCTATTTTTAGCCCCGACAAAATTTTTTTATCAGATACTCCACACACACAAATTGTAATCAACAAGCAAAATATTGATAAACCATCATACTCTTTATTCAGCATTATTTACAAAATAATTAGAATGTAACTATAAAAGCAATTATAAATTTTAAAAATTGCATCTTATTGTTATTTTTCAAGTAAAAACCCTTCCATGCAAAAATACAGTACAATAACAAACACAGATTAAACAGAAGCATATTGTCACTAGGTTAGAAAAATATATCCTGCAAACAGAGTCCATTCCTACAAGCACGTCATACATAAACCAATCACTATCGGCTTCACGATCGGCCCAGTAGATGCTCTATTTGAAGATATTTGTTTACATCTTGTTAATGTAAATTTCCATCCCGGCTCAGGCATGGATGTTTGTGGTGTCCTTTATGTGTGAAATACATATAAAAAATTCTGAATTGTTGTAGTGAAACTATGTAATATGGATCAATCGAGACAAAAGTCGCTGTAACTGCAGGTCTCAAAGATGTAAAATAAATACCCAAACGTAAATTTCTGATATCTGCCATTAGACACACGTATATTTTGTGAGATAATCTGTGGTGGAAGATAATCTGCACTTAAAAATTTTCAGTTTTTTTTAACAAATAATCTGCAAATTATATGCATTTAAATACGGTAATAATTAAAACTTTATGATATACCCCTGCTATATTTAATAATTCATACTAATTTACAATTATTAAGAATAATAGCTATATACATAAACAATGCTGTTTATCAAAATTATAATGAATGAAGTATCTACAGTTATTTGCAAAAGTTTAAGACCACCCATAGAAAAATCAGACTTGATGGAATTCTGCAAAATCAGACACATTTTAGATATAAAAGAACAAAATAGACTATACATGGTTATTTACTGTAATTAAAGTCAGTATTTTGTAGGTCCTCCTTTGTTTTTAATAACTTGTGCAATCCTCTTAGGCATGCTATAAATAAGAGACTTGCAGTAAGCTTTAGAAATGTGTGTGCACCAGACATGCTAGCGGATGGTTGCTTTTTGGCAACTTTAGTTTTCACAATACACCACAGATTCTCTGTTGGATTCAAATCTGGGCTGTTACCTGACCAGTCAAGCTTTTTGATTTTCTGTACCCTGAGATATTTCTTGACAATCTTCGTCCTATGACACGGAGCATGCATAATGATGCATGAAAATTCAACCTTTATGAACACGCAGGTGAAGCTTAAACTTCTCACGTAACAAATTAAGGTACCACTTTCCATTCATAGTGGTTTTAGGTGGCACAAATTACAGACTAGCAGTACCGGACACAGACATTGCATCCCATATCATTTGGCTTGAAGGATGTTTCACAGTTTGAATTGTATATTTCTCATCATATCTTTTTCCCCTTGGGTGGCGAACACTTGTAGCACATGCAAAAAATTGCTGCACATTTGACTCATATGAAAATAAGACCCTACTTCACTGTTGTACTGTCCAATTCTGATATTGTCTGGAGAAAATCAGTTGTTTCTTTTTCATACTTGGAGTAAGTTGAGGTTTCCTTGCAGGTTTATGGGATGATAAACCAAAATTTTTGGCTAAACATTTTGAAATAGTACTCAAACTGACGTTGGTGACTTTTGCTGCCAGAGAATGTCTAATCGCATTGCAGGAGGTTCTTGGATCTCGTACGACCATCCTTCTTATCACATGATCATCACGTGTACTCGTATTTCCATGGCAACTGCTTCTCTTAAGGTTCACAAATGTTCCCGAAATTTTAAATTTACTAATAGCTTGATGCACAGCTGTCTTGCTCGCATTTACCCTAAAATTTATTTGACATTCAGAAAATCCAATTTTATGCAGGGTCAATATTTCTGACCTTTTTGTAACAGTAAGTGAAGGTTTTTTACCCATTACAATAATTACACAATAGCACTGTCTATGACAAAATCCAATAAACAACTGGCAATAAACATGCCGGCCACCTTTATTTATTGCAGTAGAATGCATCTGATGCAATCAGCACATGAGATGACGCAATAATCTGCACAAATGATGCAATGTGTTAAAATACTGAAAATTAGCTAATGGTCTTAAACTTTTGCAAATGACTGTATTAAAAATAAAAAAATTACACAACAATATATCAAGTTAATTATATTAACTAAATATCATATTTGTAAAAAGTAATTCTGATAAACAGCAAAGTTGATATATATATGAATATGATTATACCATTACTTAAACTAATGCATAATAAAATGCAGTTAACACAATTAAAAAGTTTCTTCTTTATTTTGTTGCATTTTTACAATAATTTTATAGCTAAATTAGAATAAATTTAAAAAACTGTACACTAAAATTGATTTTTCGAATATTAGGGCATTCAAAATCATTTTCAAATAACATATATCAGATTCACAAAAATAAGCACTTTTTCATTATATGTGCCATTTGATCAAAGAAATAAGTAACGCTGAATATTAACTTCTACAGCTACCCAACATTTTTATAATAGATTTCAAAATAGAAAATCTTCTGATATATTGTTTCTTTTTACATCATCCCAATCAAAACCACATACCAAAAAAAAAAAAAAAAAAAAAAGAGCAAAGAAAAGTCAATCATTCATTCAATATAATCTCAAAATGAAATTTTTACATATTGCACCATTTGCATCACAGTAAATAAAAGCATTACACAAACACATAGTATAAATATTGAGCTCATGAAATTTCAAACAGCATTTGTAGATATGCTGTTATTTTTCGAATGTGGCTTGGAAGATCCTCAAGAAATTCAATCACAGATGAATTCTAAGGCATGGACGGCCTCTGATTCTCACCATCTTGCACCCAAAGTAACCCATCAAAGGAGTTATAGAGCACCATCTAATCTCACATGCATATACCATAATCTTTTTACATTTTCAAAGCCCTAAAAAGCATATTTCTAAATTGTAATTTAAGCAATTTCAAAACTGTAAACATACATTAAATGGTTTATAAAATGGCAATTCCTTTGTTAATGTCATTGGAATACACTAACTCTTCAGACAATGAAATTATACCTACATAAAATAAAAACTAATGAAATTGGTAGTTAGAAAGAAAAAAAAAAATACATATATAAATATATAAATAATTTTTTTAAATGTAGTAAAAGCTGAGCAACAGATTTAAGAGCACTATTGATATAAACTTCAAAAAGTTGGTATCTCAAAAACGGCTGTAACGATTTTTTTGAAAATTGTTACATAAATCCATTTTAGATATCTTTTCTCTCATATTACATGGTTATTACAGGAAAATTAACAGTCATCCTGTTTAGATAGGTCAGTTTCAGATCGTAGAAATTGATGCTTCAAAAAATAACTCTACCATTTTTTTTTCTAATTTTTTATCTTGCCATGTTTACATGCTTATTAAGTTTCTCTTACTGGAAATATTTTAGGTTTCTACTTCGTTAGGTCAATTTTATATCTTCTGATCACATCTCCAAAAATGCAAATAATAAGTGTAATAGTGGGTAACAGAAGTTGTGTGGTTGTTTCACACTAGATTTTTTGTTTATGCAGGCAGTCATTTAATTACAAAAAAAGTACAATCCTCTAAAGTAGTTTGTGAGTATTAAATATAGCATTATAAAGTGAATCAAGTTTATTGGATGTTAACCATCAGTGTGACATAGAGAGAAAAAAAAAGTTTGCAATAAATTTTAAGAAAATTAATAATAAAGAAACAGAAAAATAAAAACTGAGGTTTAAAAAAAAAAAAAAAAAAAAAATGCAAAAAATGAAATATAACCAACATTCTTTGTGTGTAACATTTACATCGTACACACAAAGAATAAAAATGAACAAAATAAATTGGGTATCATTCATACATATAAATTATGTCTCATTATAATAACTATTAAATAATTATAAACATTTAATTAATAATGTACAAACAAAGAAAAAAAAAAAAGAAACTCATTACACATATTTTTTTAACTAATTATATATATATATATACTAGCAGACCCGGCCACGCGTTGCTGTGACTAAGTTATACGTTGAATTATACGGCTCTAAACTATTTAGTACAGTCAAATTATTATTTACGAACAAAGACGAAAACGTTGCAGCCGATGTAAAAACCCACAGGGTTGAGATTTGAAACTTAGGTCAAAATTTGGAAGCGATTGATAAAAATTTTCGTAGTGTTGATATTAAGCACAAATTAATTTTATTGTAGGGTCCTATAAATTTTAATGGAGAAGTGATATATATTATTTCCAATGCTACTTTGGATAAAATTGCTAAAATGACTAATATATAAATTAAATTCTATTAAAATTCTATTAAAATAAAAGTATAAAAGAAACAGACGATTTTAAAATCAATTTTTATGGAGGAGTGAAATATAATATATGCTATAATGGATAATTTTACTATAAAATGACCTCATCATTTTAAATATTTTAAAGAGGGCAACAGCTGTAGTTATAAAAAGGAAAACAATAAGGCTAAACCAGAAAAATAAGTAAATTTGATAAATATTTTAAAACTTTAAAATTGGAAATCTTATGAAATATTGGACATTTAAAGTAAATACATGTATCATTTTAAATAGAAAAAGATTTTGGAAAAGTTTAGTGTATTTTAACGAAGTGATGAGAAGTTTTTGAGTATGTTAAAATTTTAATAGTAAATTCAAGTTAATAAAGATGGGAAACATTGAGGATTAAGATAAGAATAATTATAAGATAAAAAAAAAAAAAAACTTTTTATATACCATGCTTTTCAATTTTAATATACTAATAATATACTAATTAAAAAGAAAATGATAAATATTCTATCATAGTTTGAAGTCAAATTTGTTTTCAAATGTCTAAATAAAATATCTGATGTAAGATACTAATATTTTGCAGCGGAATAGATTTCATTTCTGTCATCCTTGGCGAAAACAAAAGAATATCGCCAAATTATCTGGCGAAAATATTTAATTCCTTTCAAAAATCATGGTTATTTTAACAACTTATATTAAAAGAGTAATGAATAATATGAAACAGTATTTCGTACAATACATATTACATGTCATACATACGTACAATGAATAATACATATTACATTTCGTACAATGCATACATCTGGCATGTATATTTTCGTGTTACGCTTTTGATCGCCAAATAATAATAATAATAATAAAAAAAGCCAAGGGCGACAGAGTTTTGAAATTTAAAATTAAAATTTTGTCAATTTGACAGCAAAATAATTCAATATAACACCCGCGATAACTAATACATATCTATACCCAAATATAAGGATTAAAATCGGGAAATAAATTTCCTCGATTTTTAATAATTTCTTACAAAAAATCCAGTGGGCAATTAACATAGGAAATCTTTTTCTTGGCTGCACAGACGGTCAGTGAGTCACACTTCGCTTGCGTATAGAACTCATAGATATAGTATAGCATATATAGAATAGAGTGATCATTGGGGAGAAAAAAGTTATTCCTTTTCATTTGGGAAAAGACGACGTTTTTACCAAAATATGGCCGTCTTTCCCCGAGTGAATACACACGGGAATACATACTAATATTTTAGCAAATAAAATTTATGAATAATTTATTTGCTAAAGGGGAATGGAAGACTCCAGATACAGTTTCAAATTCATATTTCTTTCTTTCTTTTCTTTTCTTTTTTTTTTTCAATACCACTTAATGGCTGTTTCTAAAGCTTTTATTTATTTTTTTTTTCGGCATCAAAAATCTTTGTACGATAACATGGGGATGAGAGATCTATATATATTACTATATCTATGATAGAACTACATTAGCACTTTATCAATGTGTATAAAATCTTTAAATTGATTATGACGTCAATTTTCGTGAGATGCATAATTTAACTTTTTATAATTTTTTAACGTTCACGTTTGATTAAATGTATTTATTTTTATGTCGAAAGAAAATGGACTCGTATTTCTTTTTTTTTTTTTTTTTTTTTTTTTTTTGTGGCAACAATTAAATTAATGGAACTCACAGATATTTTGGAGCAACTTTAATAAAGGTCTATAATTAACAAATAATTGCAATAAAACAATATTGTGACAATAAATTGAGATTAAAAACTATCCTATCTCTCAAGTTGGACCAAACTGCACACAGTGTGCGAAATTTCATTAAAATCGGTTCCTTAGTTTAGGAGTTTACCCCGGACAAACATCGTGACACGTAATTTATATATATATACAGATGAAGCACAAATAAGTAAAAAACAGGATTAATTTCACTGTATTATCTTCATTATAATATGAATTCAATTTACACTTCAGTCTAAGTAACACGTGGCCGGCTATGCTAACACCAAAAATTTAAAAAGTGGAAATAATTGAATTATACGAAATTTATTAATAGGTTAAAAAGTTGAAGATTCTTTGTGTAGATGGCAGCACCAAATATATTTCAGCTTTCATTTTCATATGAAACAGAGTAATTGCTCCACGCTCTACTTTCCCCGTTTCATTTTTGAAAGGAAATATGAAAGTTGAAAGTAATCTGTTACAAATAAAGACTGTAAATATTTTGAGGAGAATTTTATAGCGTCAACAACACGTGGTAATTATGCTGTTAAAATGTAGCTTATATGACACGTTCGTAGATTTACCATAGCAGCGCCATCTGTTAGAATCATTTGGAGTTAACAGATAATTGTGACTGTCAAATAATAACAGACAAATAATTAGCAATAAATTAAAATTGCGACTATAATTTGAGATTTAAACTATCCTATCTCTCAAGTTGGATCGAACTGCACATGGTGTGCGAATTTTATTATAATCGGTTAAGTGGTTTAGGAGTCCATTGAGGACAAACATTGTGACACGAGATTTATATATATTAAGAAGATATATTCGTTACATCGATGATATTATTGTATTTTATCTCAACAAGAACTCACAAAATGGCTTTTCCTTCAATTATCCACCTAATTTAAAGCTAACTCAAAATACTCTGACTAATCAATCAATTAACTTTTTAGATCTCAAAATAATCATCGATGGTAATAAACTTTACACAGATATCTATGACAAACGGCAAGATTTTTGTTTTAATGTAAACTTATTTACACATTTTAATTCTTGTCTGCATCTTTCGGTATTTAGAAACATCATCATTAACCATTTATTTCGAATTAATAATTTATGCTCTGCAAAGTTTAAAAACAAGAATATTAATAAACTGATCACAGCCACTGCTAAAATGGGTTTTCCTAAAAACTTTGTATTTCCTATTTTATATCCTTAACCATGTCTCTGTCAGTACAAAAAAAAAAAAAAAAAAAAGCTGTGTACACTCTTGTGTATATCAACAAAAAAATTATAAAATAATAAAAGACAATAAAAAAGGTGGCGGTTGGGTGGGCAGATGTTTGATTACGGAGGTGGGGTGGTGTTGTAAGGCTGGATGGTTGGGTGGGTTTGTGAAATTTAATTTAATAATAAAAAAAAAAAAAAAAAAAAGTAGAAGGCTTGTTGCATTTGCTTTGTATTACTATGCAAACTTTCATTTTCCAATAAAATTTCAGATTTTTCCTTTTTGAGTTGTCAACTATATTTAATGTTCTAATTATACTGTTAAACTTAATGTGATCAATCGGTGAATTTCATTGTGGCTTCGTGGTTTCATTGTTGTTCATCTGCTTTGAAATTTTGCATTTTTAAATCCATATGGTTCCTGTTCTGGTTGTGGCAGGCTGGGGGAGTGTTGCCGGCGTAAAACTAATGTAACCCCACAGGCAAGTCACAAGTCTTGCCGCCTGCCTCCTTCTTCCTATCTTGTGTTTCTTGGGTGTTTTTTCATTAATTTTGATAAATTTATGGTTTTAAGTTAAGATTTGTTGTTTTACTTTATTGATTCGTTTGTTTTGCAGGCTGTTAATTAATAGATCTGTTTTCTTTACATTAGTGTATTTCATCCACTGATGATTTTTTTTTTTTTTTTTTCTTATTGGTCATTGGTGTTTCAGTGATCTTGTATCTGTTGCTTGGCTTCTACTATGCTTAATAGATCATCTTTATTATATATATATATATATATGGTGTTTTAGTGTCTGATTCTCTAATGGGATAATTAAAAAGCTACCATTTGTTTAGGTTTTATTGAGCAAAAAAAAAAAAAAAATATATATATATATATATATATATGGGTCATTATTTTTTTTTTTTTTTCACTCTAACAGAGATATATGCTATCATTCCTCCCTGTCTTGTTCTTTTGCATTCATAGGAAAAAACCTCTACCTTCGCATGTTAATTATTAATTGGAAATTTACATATCTCAAGTTAATTTATTTTTATTTTTATTTAATTTAAAGGTTTATTAGTTATTAAAATTAGCAGAAACAATTTAAACTAAGTTTAATTTACTTAATAGTTTAAATAAATACGATTCTCTAACTGTAAATTTAACTATATTCAGCCTGATGGCTTCGGTAGTGTGTTTGAGTTGTTTTCGCCATGTTTTGCAGTTGTAGATTGTGTAATAATTTTGGTTTTATTAATTAATCTAAGAAATAAATTTGTTTATTCAATAATTGGTAATTATCGATAGAAAAGTATGTTTCCCACTTCGTTTTTCCTCTTTCTCTTCGAGTTTTAATTTATTTTCATGTCTTATGGGTGATATAGGGCATACAGTGCCACAAATTTTTAGCAAATTGCATACAGCACTACAGAAATATCACCTTATTTGCATGCAACATTCATTCTATGCTCTTGAAAAAGTAATGATGTTGTATGTTTTAATATGATATTGCTCAATTTTTAATCATCTTTATTCATGTTTTATTTTCTAGTTCTTCATGTGATACTTGGTTGCATCTGCTGATTGTGAATTTATGAAAAAATACCTGAAATTTTAACGAGAAAAAGTTTTCATATGGGGAGAGAACATATAATTTATTGCAGGGAGGTCCAATCCTCTTATTATGAAACCTATTAATTTTAATTGGGTTTAGTAGTCATCATGAAATTGATAATTTCATAAAACTATATATTATTCATATGCTTTAAATTTCAAAACAACATATTTTATTAGTTATAATAGAAAATATGTCTACCTTAATAACAATTTATGATGGGTAAGTATATGCTAATTATGTAAAATCAGACATAGCATTCAATAAAATGTTCCTTACTCATTTATTATTTCTCATTTTGGTCAACTGTTGGATGCCTGCTCCTCTAAAACACCTGAAGTCAAGCGTTCAATTTCAGAAATCAATCGCTCTGTCTCCAAATCAAGTTGACTAATATGAGTACTGAAAATATAACAATACAAGATTAATTAAATTAATATTTGATACAACATTATCAAATTAACAGTCTAAATTAGTGGTTCTCAAGCTTTTTTAAGTCAGGATAGATTGTAAAGCCTACATGTGCAGGCACACTATATACATATTTGGGAGAAATATGTTAAGTTAAATATTTGAAAGACAATCTCTCATTATCTTGTCAATACCAAGAAAATATCCCCTCTTTTCACACTTAATTGTGGTGAGGGTAGAAAATTTTAAATCACACAAATACAACTCGAAAATAACTTTATTTATGAATAGGTGGCGATTTTACTTCCTTACTGGAACTTTATTTTCAAAAAATGATTGTTCAATAGTGTTTCTTTTTAAAAAGCTACAAATTTTATTTCTGTCTATTTATCTAAAAAAAGTGGGAGGGGGCATATGCACACAATATTCACTTTTATATTAACATCAATATTAACATCAGTGGTGATCTTGTGCAACAATACACGAATACAATTTTACTACAGAACAATATAATATGAACAATTGTATTCATTCAATTCATCTCATTCAATTAAATATTTTACAGCAATGTTTGACACAACACAATCTAAATAATTATAAATAATAAAAGTATTAGTTTCAGTTTTGATACAGAAATTTTTATAAGTGAATTGTTATCCAAAAGTTGCGGACAAATTTTTTTATCAGTGCAGACAAAAACTGTAAGCAAGCCGTTTTTCTGTGTCCTCGACTATGTTGCCGTGTCGTGGTGTTTCTGCCACAGGATATGGGGGGGAAATGCAAGAAGCAACTTTTGCCCCTTCGTTTGGAGGGAAATTTCAAAAAATCGCGTCACAAAAGAAATGATCTCATAAAACTCCACATCTGTATCTCCATTAGTTTGACTGGGCATTGCTGAATGAGCAAGCAAGTAAGTCAGGAGATCTGCCTTTATAGATGTAGATTCCTGCAATTCATTTTTTAAAATATATATTGGCATTAACACTATTTTTTGTATTATACACTTTGTATAAAGCTGCATTTGCGCTCTTACAATTTGTATTATTTCTGTAATTTCTCTAATTTTTTCAATATGTTATTTACTGATTTAAAATTTATATTATATTATGATTCTTGTAGTGTTGTGAAGTTTTGCGACAGTATTTTGTCACTGGCCCTGGATCATTTTTAACTAACTGTATAGTTGGCAACTTACTTTAATAATTTATTCTTTAATTAGATAAATATCTTTAGAATATCATTCACTGATCGATCGTAAATCATGATAAAAAATATGTTGTGTATGTGTAGTCGAATATTTAATTCTAATTATTATTTAGCATTCTGTGCCTGACATTTTGTGAATTGTGATGGTTAGTTTTTCTTACTTTACTTTAAAACAATGGGCGGAATTTAATTTGTAATTGGAACCAAATCAATAGATTCGGTCAAAGGAGGTTTAGTGTAAATATGTACATATTATTTAATTATTATTATTATTTTTATTATTATTATTATTATTTTTTTTTTTTAGTTCTCTCTTCACTTTTCATTAATCCAGATACTTATTAATCAAGAATCAATTTAATTAAGTAATTGAATTTGGTATAGCCCACTTTCGATAAAACTAATGTAAATACTTACTTGCCTTGTGATTTTTAATATACAAAAACATTTTTTCTCTATGACTCTGTTTGGTAAATTTTTAGATCCTGGCAAAAAATACTTAGCTTCACAGCAGTATTGTGCCCGGTACAAGGATATTTATAGGGATATCCTTGGATCGACATCCAGTTACCTATCATCTCCTCCTCCTTTACTTCAATTTAGAACATGCGGTTCTAATAGATGTAAAACTTGCCCTATGGCCTCTCACACACAATTGAATAATAATCACTCTTTGGTTCCATTTTGTCAGGCATACAATGTTATTTATAAAATCAGTTGTGGTCATTGTAAGCTTAGTTATATTGGTGAAACTTCAACTCCTCTACATCTACGCATTAATCAGCATCGATCAGACTCTAAAAACCTTTCAGCTGCACCTTCTAAATCAACTATAGAATTACAACACTGTAAATCACATAATTTTAATTCATGTACCATAGAGATTGTAAAAATTCAGAAAAATAAAAGTGAGCGTCTATTTCTTGAATAAAAATTTATGCAATATTATAATACAATTTATCCATATGGCCTAAATTCCGAATACTTTAGTAAAACTATTAAAGCATATTCTAACATCAACCCTCTACATGATTATTCGACTATTTATGCACAACTCAATCACAAAATTAACAATAAAACTTCTAGAACTAAACGAGGTAGTAAAAAAACAGATTTAATCTTTTCTAAAAGTGCCATTATTAAACTCATTTCAGATCTACAGACTAATTACTTATCTAACTATAACTGGTTCATTATTAGAAAATTTATTTTTGCAATTAAAAAGAAATACTTAGTAAACTTTCTGAATGTCTTTCAAAGCCAATCCTATAATAAACATTTTTCAGACATTTTTTATGATATTATACTGTACAAAATCAAACAATTTAATTTAAAAATTAATAAAAAGCCCAACAAATTTAAAACAAATACTCAATTAATTGTGAATTTTACAAATCAAATATTAAACAGTATTAACATTACGTCTATCATTAATGACAAAGAATGTTTGTTTCCGATTAAAGATTTAAATCTATCTCGTACCTTCAAATATCCTCTTCCTCTTGGCAGAAAGATATTCAATTATAATTCTGTATCTAAGTCTACCTCTTTCACTAACACTGTAACCTGTAAATGCAATGATCCTTCTTTCTAAAAATTTATTGACAGAGACCATGGACACATTATCACGGGTAATCTCAATATTATTGATAATTATCAATTAAAAAAATTCATGAAATTTGGCACCAAATTTAGACTTCCAGTTAAAACTAGCATTCCACAAATCTTTCAACAGTTTTCTTATGACCTAGATTTATTTATTTATAAAATATCTATTACTCATAATAAACCTATTGCCTACTTCACTCAATGGAAAGTTTTAGTGTTACAAAAAATCAAAAATGCATTATTTATCAATTCTTCAAATCTGGTGTTATTTAAAAAATCTGTACTTCTTAACTCAATCAAATCACTACAGGATGACTTTGTGATCACTTATGTTGACAAATCACCTAATAATTATGCCATTATTTGTAATTCCTACTATCTCTCTATTTTAAACTCTTCAATCAATAATAGTAACTGTTAAAAGGTAAAAACTTTTAACATTTTATTCAAAAATTTATCATTTTAAAACATGAAAAAATAATAAAAAGAAATATAGTGTTTATAATTAATTAATTTTTTGTTTGGGTGAATGCGAGGCCATGTGGTGATGAATGAGAGAGTAGTATAGTGGTTCAAGGCCGAATGATGATTCATTAAGAGATAAACAGATAGCACATTGCGTTTGTTTACATAACGGCGGACTTCTTTCAATATGCGGCGATTTTTTATAAGTGCTGTTGCCGTTTTATTGGCAAATAACTGGGAATATACTCTCTTGCTGAAAATGAAGTATCATTAATTATGGTCATCAATTTCATATAAAATAAATATTGAAAAAGCTCACCTTCAAATTTGAAATATAAATCAACATAGAATAAACGTTGATACACAAATAAGAAACACTGTTATATTACTCAAACTTTTTTAATTGATATTCAATAAAATATTGCAGAGGTACCTCCTACATAAATAATTATTTTATACTTTGAAGATTATCAGATTATTCCTTCGGAATCAACAAATCAACCACAATTCATATTATTTCATTTCAACCATCGTTGTTTTAATTGATTTTATCTTTCATATTATTTATTTTGCGATCGTTCTTTAGTTCTGAGTCACTGTTCTAAAGTATTCAGAGTTTGTTATTAATTATATATATATTTTTTTAAATGTTTTTGTGCACTTGGCGCACTGCCTATTTATAAAAAAAAGATTGATTGAAGCACACGTTGATGTAATTCAATTTATGATGAACAAGGAATAATGTTCGCTGACGATGCCGATAATCAGATGTAAATGCATTATAGCATGAATTATTATGATAAGTTATTGTTATTCGATGACATCTATTAGGTTGGGTTCGGAATGATTATGGAAGCCTGATTATATTATAGTAGATCCATTACGATGATGATTTTGCAGAGTAATCGTAACGATGAGCTCCCTCACATATGAGCTTTCTGGATAGGCAACACTTGTTGCATATGAATTTGTTCTCCTGAAGATCAGTTGTTGGGGATGACACATCAAGACGATGTAAGACGCAATCTCAATTTTTGATGGGTCAGCTTATTGATTTGGTAAAATTTACATATTAAGAATGATCTGAAAATTGATATCCTAAATAATAAAGAACAATGATATCATTTAAAAACAGCAAGAAGGGATGTCACGGCCCGAGTCGCACCCAACGACCATTTCTAACGGCAAAGCCGCTAGGCCGACCTTGGACCGCACGTGCTTACTGTACGATGTTTTTCGTCAGAATCTCTCGGCATCTCTTCTGAATTCCGCGTTCGGTTGCCGAAACACTGGCAGATAAATGAGCAATGAAATAGCTCGCTCCAAATATTTTTAATTGGAGTTGATTTTATGAATAAAAGTTAATTAAAGTTGACGAAAGTGAATTATCTTTATTCACCATTTATTTATTTTTGATTTTTTGAAAGAACAATCTATTTTTTCTATTTTTTATTGAAAATTTTGCGATGACGTGATAACTTTGGTTATCTTTTAGTCCTCGCATCTAATGAAAAACATTCCTTAATTTATCTTTATATGGGTATACTTAAATATCTTATAACTTAAAATATCTTTTACTTACTTATTTTCAAATTTAATTTATCCTTTTAAATCTTTTACTTACTCCATGCTATTTCGCGGCAAACATCGCAGTTTGTTTACTTTTTAGCTGTTGCCATTCTCTGCACTGTTAAAATAACTTTTTCTCCTTGTTGCCATCGTATCTTAATTCATTAAATTAATTATGAAATGTTTCAACTTTGGCCATAAGGTGGCGTCATCGTTTTTTTAAGTTTTGGTTTTGACCACACAGTGGCGTTATTATCGATGTTTTTCTGATCGTTTTATGCAAATATTGTATTCTTTAATCATATAAAAGTTCGATTCGATCGTAGTACAGAGCAGTAGCAGCAGTGCAGCAACGAGATGCATTAGTGTGTTTTCCAGTGAGCTGGTCTCCTGTTTAGCTAAGATGTTTGCTGGTTTGGAGTTAAAAGTTTTATTTAATTAAAAGTTTAAGCATGTGAGTTTTTTTTTATACGAAGTTAAGTTTTAATATGTTAAAAGTTGATGCTGGTTTACCATGAAGTTAAAAGTAATTAATAATTAAATTCTGAATGAAGTTAAAGTTTTTTTGGAACTCTTGTCCTTGTTCCTTATTGGCGACCATCTATCTACAATTTTCGTTTGCTTTAAATTATATCTTCTTTTGTTCGATCGTTATCTACAGTGATAATGTTTTCCTTGGAGTAACGTTTATTTGCTTAGTGGTCAACCGGGCGACCCTAAGGGATGTTAATTTCGTTCCTTGATTATTCCCCCGATGGTCAACTTGGCGACCATCTATTTGCAATCGTCGTTTGCTCTAAGTTGCATTATCTTTTTGATATCATCTTATGTTTATCAATGGTCAACTTGGCGACCTTGATTTGTGTTAAATAGTTTTGTGTTTAAAAGTGGACTGTGGGACAAGATGTTTTCTTTCTTCAGAAATGTTGTGTAAAGAATTGAATGCCTTTGTATTTTCTTCAAGCTAATGTTTTACAAGGTAATTATCCAGCTTATATTGTTACCTTATGTTAATGCTTTATGTTAATTGTTTTTTTGATTAAAAGTTTGTTATATATATTTACATATGTTTTTTTTGATATAAATAAATTTGTTAAGTTTTTAAATTTTCCTTGTTTTTACTGAGATCAAATTTTCTAGTCACTAGTCATTTTACACTTTCAAAAACTCAAAGTTCAAACGTTTCTATTGTGCAAAAACTTTGCTTAATATTAAATTCTAATAGACAGACCACTTTTAATGGTCTTCAACATTTGGGTTATGGGCCCAGAAATTTTTGGATAAGTTTTTGTATGTATAGAATTCTTTAATTGTCTTTGACTAGTGTTTTTTTGACTCAGTGAAAATTGGGAAAATGGCGTTTAATTTGACTCCCCAGATTGAAAAGCTTGGTCCTACAAACTATGCTGGTTGGAAAAATGACATTAAATTTTTGTTAATGGAAAGGAATGCCTATGAAATTGTTACTGGGGTAGAAAAATCACCTGGTGAAAAGGCATCTGAGGAGGTAGTTAATGATTTTAAAAGGAGACAAAATTCTGCTATGTCTTTACTTTACTTAAATATAGAACCAGAATTTCGCGGTTTAATAAGTGAGTGTTCTGACCCCTCAGAGGCTTGGAAAGTTTTAAAAGTCAATTTCCAACCAGATAGTAGGAGTCACCACATGAAATTGTTTTCAGAGTTAATGACATGTTTTCTTCAACCTGGTGAATCTATTGGTCTCTTTGCAGCTAGAATTTCAAAAATTATAGATCAGTTAAAAGCTATTGGGAAACCAATAAGTGACGAATATGTTTGTTTTCAAATTTTGAGATACTTACCTGATAAATTCGATCAAATAGTTCAACAGATTTTAAGATGGCCTGATAAAGAGTTTTCGTATAAAAATATTGTAGTTGAACTTTGTTCTGAAGAAACACGACTCCAACTACGCACTTTTGATAAAAGTAAAGTTGAATGTACAATTGAGGTTCAAAGTGCTAAATTTAAGAGAAAATCTGTAATTGTTTGTTGGAGGTGTGGTAAAAAAGGCCATGGTATTAAGGACTGTCGGGTTAAGCTTGAAAATAATTCTTCTGCTGCAAAAGAGAAACCACTTAAAAGTAATTTTGTTAAGAAGGCTGGCTCCAGTCAACAGTCTCGACGTGATAAAACTCCCCCACGTAAAACTCAAAATTTTATTGCTGAAGCAAACCTTAGCAGTTTTGATCGAGAGGGATGCTGGGCTTTTGATACAGCAGCCTCTCATCATTTTTGTAAAGATAAAGCCCTTTTTAGTAATTTTGTTGAAGTGTCCGGTGATGAGTTACACGTGGCTGTTGACGGGGTTACCTTTCCTATTACTGGTAAAGGCGAGGTAGAACTGAACTTTAATGGTGTTGAAATAAAATTATGGAATGTGTTGTTTTCACCTAATCTAAGGAAAAATCTTTTGAGTGGTTCTAGATTCGACCAGGGTGGTGCTAAATTCATTGGTAAGTCTGGCAGGTTGAATGTGATCAATAAGTTTGGCAAATTTCTTTTTTCTGCAAAACTCTATGACGGGATCTATTACACTTTTCCAAAAGTTGTTAGGAGCAGGCATGATGTTAAGGTGAATGGGGGGCAAGATGTAAATGAAATTGCTAATTCTGAAGTTTCAGCTTCCCCTACATACGAGTCCGTCAATATTAAAGATTTGGACACATGGCATCTGCGTTTCGATCACATCAGCCCTGAACTCATTCTTAACACTAATCGTAATTCTGCTGTTAAAGGTCTGCCTCTTTTAAAGTCTATAGATAATTTTTTTTGTGATCCTTGTCATTTGAGTAAGCAAAATCGTGTTTCCTTTAAATCTATAGGTCATTCTTTTTCTAAAAAACCATTAGAAAGGCTATTTCTTGACACTTGGGGACCTATTAAAATAAATGGGAAAAGAGGCGAACGTTTCTTTTTGTCCATAATAGATGACTTTTCTGGTAAATCTGCGGTTTACCCCCTTCAAGAGAAGTCCATGGTCTTTGAAATTTTTAAAAGACATGTTTTATGGGCTGAAAGGTTTTTGGGTACCAAGTTGAAGGCCATACGCACCGATAATGGTAGTGAGTTTGAGAATGACCATTTTAGATCTTTTTGTAATGAGACAGGTGTAATCCATGAGCTAACAAATACTTTTACACCAGAACAAAATGGTACATGCGAACGCTTTAATCAGACCATTATGAATTGTGTTCGGGCAATGCTGAAATCCAGCGGGTTGTCTGCCGACTTTTGGCCTGAAGCGTGTATGCATTTTACTTACACTTGGAATAGAATCTGTCATGGGAAAAATACGAAGACTCCTCTTGAACTCTATTCAGGTAATAAACCGTCTGTTCGTCATTTAAGACCCTTTGGTACTGTAGCTTATGTCGGTGTTCCTAAGGCTAGGCGTAAACATAAATTGGATTCGAAGGCAAAGAAAGGTGTCCTTGTTGGATACGCTTTGCGTACTCGTGGATATAGGGTTTGGTTAGATGATGATAAGAAGGTTGTTGAAACCATTAATGTTTCGTTCGTTGAGAGTAAAAACTTTCCGAGCAGTGGAGCGGTGATGGGCGACTCCTCCTTCGAGTTGGTGTATGTCCCAGAGGATCAGCCACGGCCCGTTGATCAGTTTCATCTTCCTGATCCGGAGCCTAGCACTTCTGGTGTCGTGCCCGATGAGACTGAGGATGTCGTCCCAGCCATTCCTCATACAAGTTCTACACCTTCTCAAGTTTTGTCATCCCCGAGCTGGATATCTAATCCAATCTGGTACAGGAAAGTTGTTCCCAGGCCTAAAGGAGATAAAATTGACATCTACTATTATCCTGATGGAGAGGGTAAGAGGCTCCCTCAAAGATCTCCAAAAGATATTGAAAAGTTTTGTTTAGCTAATGGTATTAATTACAACCCTGCCAACTTTGATTTTTCAAAATTTAATACTTTTTCTGGTGTAGTTAATTCTGACGTTATACCTTCTGCGTCCAGCACCTTAAGTTGACTAGAGGTGGTGGTCCCTAGAACGTATAAACAAGCCCTGAAATCTGCCCAGGCGGATAAATGGCATGAGGCTATGCTGGAAGAGTTAGAATGTATGGCTGCAAGAAAAGTTTGGCATTTAGTAAAACTCCCTGAAAACAAGTCTGTGTTAGGAAACCGCTGGGTTTATACAGTTAAGCGCGATGAGTCTGGTGCCATAGTAAGGTACAAAGCAAGATTGGTTGCGCAAGGTTTCAGCCAGGTACAGGGTGAGTCTTACGACGAAACTTTTTCGCCGGTTATAAATTTTTCAGTAGTCAGGTTCTTCTTTGCCCTATTAGTTTCATGTTGTGACTGGGTTAACGTACAATGCGACGTAAAATGTGCATATTTATATGCCCCGTTAAAGGATGAAATTTATATGAAACAACCAACTGGGTTTGCTGAAAAAGGCAAAGAGAGTTGGGTTTGTAGATTAGACAGAGCATTGTACGGGTTACACCAATCTGGCAGATTATGGTTTTATGAATTAAATAAAGTGTTGTTGGAACTTGGTTTTAATAAATTTGAAAATTGTAATTGTGCATATTCATATCTTGATTTTTCAGTTCTGTTGGTGTATGTGGATGATATCGTCATTTTTGCTAGAACACAGTCACAAACTAAAACCATTTTAAAACTTTTGGAATCTAAATTTGATTTGAAGGTTTTAGGTATCACTCGCAAATTATTAGGCGTAGAATTTGAATATACAGATGCAGGTGTGTTAATTCACCAAAACCAGTATATTGGTGAAATAGGTGAAAGGTTTAGAAACCACCGTGTTCCTGTTTCTTCTTTGCCAATAGTTAAAGGTGTTCAGTTTTCTAAAAGTGACTGTCCAGTTGTTCAGGCAGATATAGATGAGGCATCAAGTTTACCTTACAGAAATTTATTGGGTTGTATTTCATTTCTTGCAAATCGCACTAGACCTGACATTGCATATGCCACTAATATTTTTTCACAGTTCCAACAGAATCCAGGAGTTAAACATTGGCAGGGCTTACTTAAATTATTAGGTTATATTAAATTTACCAATCATTATAAACTTTCTCTAAATTGTAAAAGCATTAAATTACTTTCATACTCTGATGCAGATTTTGCAGCTAATAGGGACGATTATGTCTCTATGGGTGGTCAATTAGTACTTCTGGATAATGCTGCCGTTTCGTGGCGCTCACATAAACAGAAGGGTGTGACCATTTCTACAATGGAGTCGGAGTTTATTTCAATGTGCGATTGTGTTAGGGAACAAGATTGGTTTTATAACATACTATTAGAATGTCAAAGTTTAAAAATTATTAAAGAGAAATTTGATGTACCAACACTTTTTGCTGATAACCAGGCTGCCATTAAATTCACTAAATCTAGAATTGAAAATTTTCACACGCGCCATGTAAATATAAAATTGTTTTTCATTAGGGACTGGTTTGATGAAGGGAAATTTAACCTTCAGTATGTTTCTTCTAAGTCCAATCTTTCCGATCCATTCACGAAGCCACTTGCCAAAAATGAATTGTTAAAATTTATAAATATAGTTTTCTTTCAAAATTCTGGTAATTAAAACTCTTCTTCTCCACTTTGCAGATATTTTTTTGTATGTATGTATATAATTGTTGGTATGTATGTGAGTCACAAGCGCTTGTGCATATGTGTTGTATATAGTGTATATAAGTATTTCATCTATTTCATCATTTATAGTAATTTAATATTGTATATTAGAATTGTTTTGCATTGGTCTTGTACATATTGTATATAAATTATATTATCTCTTATTGCATATTTAGAATATAGGTCATATACATAATCATATAAATTGTATTGAGTATTTATAATGTATTTTTCTGCGTAGTATCTGCATTGTGGGGAATTTGCGTTTGATTATCTTTATAATGAAAAGGGGGGAAATTAATTGTAAAATGAAATTTAAATTTTAATCTAAAATTACTTTCATGTGCTGTTTCGTAGTACATGTTTAAAATTTTTTTATGTACTATCTTTGAAGTACATTTTTCTTACTGACTTTTGTCAGGTTGTGTGCCGTTTAGTGGTACAGTTTTTTTTATGGACTCTGAAATTTTCTTCGGTGGCATGTATATGCACACTTAACTCTTGTTGCTAATTCGTCTTATTGCACGTTTTGCTAGCTGTTAACTTGTTTTTATTAGATTATTAAGTTTTTGTTGTTAGTTGTTAAATAGTTTTTACTAATGAAATTGTTGCATATAAATCGTTTATACTAATTATTAAGATCGTTAATATTTGAATGTTTTTCTCTTATATGTTGCGGTGGGGGGCTTTGATAACTTTGGTTATCTTTTAGTCCTCGCATCTAATGAAAAACATTCCTTAATTTATCTTTATATGGGTATACTTAAATATCTTATAACTTAAAATATCTTTTACTTACTTATTTTCAAATTTAATTTATCCTTTTAAATCTTTTACTTACTCCATGCTATTTCGCGGCAAACATCGCAGTTTGTTTACTTTTTAGCTGTTGCCATTCTCTGCACTGTTAAAATAACTTTTTCTCCTTGTTGCCATCGTATCTTAATTCATTAAATTAATTATGAAATGTTTCAACTTTGGCCATAAGGTGGCGTCATCGTTTTTTTAAGTTTTGGTTTTGACCACACAGTGGCGTTATTATCGATGTTTTTCTGATCGTTTTATGCAAATATTGTATTCTTTAATCATATAAAAGTTCGATTCGATCGTAGTACAGAGCAGTAGCAGCAGTGCAGCAACGAGATGCATTAGTGTGTTTTCCAGTGAGCTGGTCTCCTGTTTAGCTAAGATGTTTGCTGGTTTGGAGTTAAAAGTTTTATTTAATTAAAAGTTTAAGCATGTGAGTTTTTTTTTATACGAAGTTAAGTTTTAATATGTTAAAAGTTGATGCTGGTTTACCATGAAGTTAAAAGTAATTAATAATTAAATTCTGAATGAAGTTAAAGTTTTTTTGGAACTCTTGTCCTTGTTCCTTATCGTTTTTTTAAAAGATGATAAATTTCTTCTGTTATAAACTTTAAAGACTTTTCGTTGTTATATCCTAGTGGTCAACAAGGCGACCCTAGGGATGTTAATATCTTCATAATTATTTCCCCGATGGTCAACTTGGCGACCATCTATCTACAATTTTCGTTTGCTTTAAATTATATCTTCTTTTGTTCGATCGTTATCTACAGTGATAATGTTTTCCTTGGAGTAACGTTTATTTGCTTAGTGGTCAACCGGGCGACCCTAAGGGATGTTAATTTCGTTCCTTGATTATTCCCCCGATGGTCAACTTGGCGACCATCTATTTGCAATCGTCGTTTGCTCTAAGTTGCATTATCTTTTTGATATCATCTTATGTTTATCAATGGTCAACTTGGCGACCTTGATTTGTGTTAAATAGTTTTGTGTTTAAAAGTGGACTGTGGGACAAGATGTTTTCTTTCTTCAGAAATGTTGTGTAAAGAATTGAATGCCTTTGTATTTTCTTCAAGCTAATGTTTTACAAGGTAATTATCCAGCTTATATTGTTACCTTATGTTAATGCTTTATGTTAATTGTTTTTTTGATTAAAAGTTTGTTATATATATTTACATATGTTTTTTTTGATATAAATAAATTTGTTAAGTTTTTAAATTTTCCTTGTTTTTACTGAGATCAAATTTTCTAGTCACTAGTCATTTTACACTTTCAAAAACTCAAAGTTCAAACGTTTCTATTGTGCAAAAACTTTGCTTAATATTAAATTCTAATAGACAGACCACTTTTAATGGTCTTCAACATGACGCTATTTTTTGAAAGTGCGTAGGAGTACTTCCGGAGTGCATTGAACTCAAGCAAAATTTGTTGGAATTTGTGGCGTCATAGTTTCAGCTAGAGAGGGAAACGATGTATTTTTGAAAGTACAAAATATCAGAGATATCTTTTTTGAAATAAATACGAAGAATTCAGAACGTATTTAAATAATTTTTCAGATGCTAATTCACCAAATATTTTGGGATTTATTATGGACTTTGGGAAATATTTATTAATTACTTTCTGGGTTTATTAAATAATTTTTCAGAGCATATTAAATAGATTTTTCTGGATTTTAAATAAATTATTTCCAGAGTTTAAATAATTATTTCCGATTTCAATTTTTGAAATAAATCATCTCCGTTTTTATTATTTTTTATTAAAAATTCATGATAGTTGAATTTTGGAAGGAAGTTTTAAAATGATAAATTTTTGAATAAAATGTTAAAAGTTTTTACCTTTTAACAGTAACATCTTCAGTTTAACTAATAATAACCTTATTATTAATAACCGAAAAATACATAATTACTATAAACTACTTCAACTTCCCTTCAATAACTTTAATTATCCTTATATAGTTCTCATACCTAAGTTTCACAAATCTCCAATTAAATTTTGCACTGTCACTGTTGGGTGTAACACTTATAACAACAATGCTAATAAAGCTCTACTGGATATTCTAAAACAAATTTACAAATGTACTTGCAAAGTTGATAATTTACACTGTCTTAAAAATAGCTTTCAATTAATTCAATACATCAAATCGCTCGATTCAATAGACAATATTATGACTTTTGACTTTCAAGATCTTTTCAATAATATTGAGTTATCAGATCTTAGTAATATCATTTACAGTCTTTTTCAAGAATATAAAGCTCAAATTAATCTTCCTTACAATTTTAAAGCAGAAAAATTTAAAACACTTCTTAACTTTGTTATCCATAATAATTATATCTTCCACAACAACGATATCTATTTGCAACAATTAGGCATCCCACAAGGAGGTTGTAGCTCCAGTATTTTGGCAGATCTCTATCTTTATTATTATGAAAAGCAAATTTGCAATGATGATGTTCGATTTTATCGTTACATCGATGATATTATTGTATTTTATCTCAACAAGAACTCAGAAAATGGCTTTTCCTTCAATTATCCACCTAATTTAAAGCTAACTCAAAATACTCTGACTAATCAATCAATTAACTTTTCAGATCTCAAAATAATCATTGATGGTAATAAACTTTACACAGATATCTATGACAAACGGCAAGATTTTTGTTTTAATGTAAACTTATTTACACATTTTAATTCATGTCTGCATCTTTCGGTATTTAGAAACATCATCATTAACCATTTATTTCGAATTAATAATTTATGCTCTGCAAAGTTTAAAAACAAGAATATTAATAAACTGATCACAGCCACTGCTAAAATGGGTTTTCCTAAAAACTTTATATTTTCTATTTTATATCCTTAACCATGTCTCTGTCAGTACAAAAAAACAAAACAAAAAAAAAAAGCTGTGTACACTCTTGTATATATCAACAAAAAAATTATAAAATATTAAAAGACAATAAAAAAGGTGGCGGTTGGGTGGGCAGATGTTTGATTACGGAGGTGGGGTGGTGTTGTAAGGCTGGATGGTTGGGTGGATTTGTAAAATTAAATTTAAAAAAAAAAAAAAAAAAAAAAAAAAAGTAGAAGGCTTGTTGCATTTGATTTGTATTACTATGCAAACTTTCATTTTCCAATAAAATTTCAGATTTTTCCTTTTTGAGTTGTCAACTATATTTAATGTTCTAATTATACTGTTAAACACAATGTGATCAATCGGTGAATTTCATTGTGGCTTCGTGGTTTCATTGTTGTTCATCTGCTTTGAAATTTTGCATTTTTAAATCCATATGGTTCCTGTTCTGGTTGTGGCAGGCTGGGGGAGTGTTGCCGGCGTAAAACTAGTGTAATCCCACAGGCAAGTCACAAGTCTTGCCGCCTGCCTCCTTCTTCCTATCTTGTGTTTCTTGGGTTGTTTTTTCATTAATTTTGATAAGTTTATGGTTTTAAGTTAAGGTTTGTTGTTTTACTTTATTGATTCGTTTGTTTTGCAGGCTGTTAATTAATAGATCTGGTTTCTTTACATTAGTGTATTTCATCCACTGATGATTTTTTTTATCTTATTGGTAATTGGTGTTTCAGTGATCTTGTATCTGTTGCTTGGCTTCTACTATGCTTAATAGATCATCTTTATTATATGTTTTACGAAATCGTTGCAGCTTTCTCTGCTTTATGAAGTATGCGCCCCTTGAAACGTATGCTTCTAATTTTAAGCATTAATATCCAATTGATTATGTGGTTTATTATCTTTTTTCTCTTTCACAAGTTTAATGGTCCTTTTTTATCATCCTTCAGGTCGGCGTATGTATTTTAAGTTAATATGGTAACTCATTGGTTCCTTATCTATATCGCAACTTTTTGTGTCATTCTTTCCTCTATGTTAAATTCAGTTCTATATTTTAGTGTGCTGTTATTGTTTTAGTTCTATTAATTGCCAAATTTTAAGATTAAATTTCATTACGTTATCTATTATTTATATATATATATATATATATATATATACTGACTTTTCAGCAGTTTTCTTTTGCATAACTTTTTTCTTTTATAATTTGTTTTGTCATTTATATGCATAGCAAAGCAGACAAAGCACGTATTCACACAACATTGAACCTTATATTCTGCTAACCTAAGTAAGTATCAAAAGTGACACATAAGCGTAAGAATTGATGTTAAAAATTAAATTAAAATAAAACTATTATGGTTTATCATATCCACTAAATTTGAGATTTGAAATCGCTCAGGACAGAAAAAGAGGGAGACAAAAATTAAAAGCTGTTTTTGGTTAAAAGGAAACCTCAGCATTTAGGAAATTCCTTTTAAAAAAATTGTTCTGTACTAAGCGTTCTTCATTTATATTTGACAGACTATTATTTTGCGATTTTATGTCACTTTTTTTTTTATTTGCATATTTTAGATGAATTAAAATTTAATAGATATTAAATTACAAGTTACAAAAAAAAAAAAAAAAAAAAAAGTAAAAGAATTAATTAAATTACTCATTAATATTGTCTTCAAAATAGTCATACAGCTTCAATCCTATTTGCAAAATACTTATTTTTGTATAAAACTTAGAATTTAAAAAAGGCTTTTTTTTTTTTTATATCTTTATTATTATTTTTTTAATTGCTAAAAAATATTTTACTGTAATTTAATTTGGAGTTTCAAACCATGAAGAATGAGAGAAATGAGAGAAATAGTTTTGGTTTGGAATCAATGTGAAACCAAAACTTTTTTTAGATTTTTACTTTCTTCTATATGTAATATAGAGAAAGTATTGGATTCGTAAAAATTTTCGACCTCGGGTTTTTGATGGATTTACTCGTTTTGAGAGCTGTAGAACACGATTTGACCCTTTTTAGAAAATGTCTGTCTGTCTGTCTGTCTGTCTGTCTGTCTGTCTGTGTGTGTGTGTGTGACAAAATTTTGTGGCAACTGTATCTCAGGAACTACTGCACAGAATTTCATACAAATTAATATGTAGTTGCACCTTGACATAAATTAGTGCCTATCAACTTTTGGTAAAAATTGTCTTAAAGGTTGCGCTGCCATTCCGCTTTTTCTAAATTTTCAACATGGTGATATAGGACAAAATTTTCTATAAATGTGCATAAAGAGAATTATTTTTTAGTAATCATTATGAAATTTACAAGAATTATTTATAATAGAGGTAGTCAACTGGGGAAAAAATTTTGTATGCGTAGGAGCCTCGTGAACCCCCTGGGGGGGAAGTCCCCCTTCGAGGGGAGTAAATTTTCAAGATGGGTATCTTTCGAAAGGTCTCGTCAATACCTTTAAAACGAATGGTTGAACTATAAATCTGTGATAATTGAAAACAAAGTTATCGATTTTTTTTACTTTTAACAAAAAGTAACTTAGAAAAAAAATCGTATTTTTTTTTTTTTTTTTTTTTAACGAAATTTAACCAGACTTGGTATTTAGTTGGCCCCTGACATAAACTGGGGCTGATTAGATTTGGGGATCAATCACACAACAGGTGGTGCTGTGATCGTATTTTTTCTAAATTTTTAACATGGCAGTATGGGACAAAATTTCGTATAAATGTACATAATGGGAGTTATTCTTAACCTGTGATTGTGAAATTAGTATGAATTATTGATAATAGTAGTAGTTAATTAGGAAAAAAATCTCGGTCATCGCTTCCCCCCCCAGGGGAAAGTACCCCCTCGGGGGGGGGGGGGGGGGGGAGTAAATTTTCAAGATGGGTATCTTTCGAAAGGTCTCGTCAATATCTTTAAAACGAATGGTTGAACTATAAATATGTGATAATTTAAAACAAAGTTATCGATTTTTTTTTTTTTTAACAAAAGAAAAATTTGGAAAAAAATCGTTTTTTTTTTTTTTTTTTTTTTTTTTTTTAATATTGTTACTGCGTGAATTTGTATAGGAAAATATAGAAGAAAGTCTTGTGGTGGCCACATCATACTAGTTTTTTATGGCGCGGCACTTGTGACTAAGCATTAGCTGGAGGGCTGCCGAATTGATGACCATTTGTGAAAGGTTACCCAATAGGCAGTCATCGCTACCCCTAAGAAGGGCAATACATCCATGCTTTGTCTGGGACACAGGCCCAACCTGAAACCAAATCTAAAACCTATTGCTACCACTTCACCAGGAATTCTGAACCAATCAAAACAAAAGTTTTGATTTGAAGTAACAATGAATCAGAGCTAAAACCATGACTTAACTTCCATCAGGAGTTTCATTTCAGAAGCTTATTTCTTCATGATCTGTCATGATGTGCATGTTTCATGTTTTTATGTTTTTAATGGGAACAATTACTATTAGTTGAGATATGGCTAGTTTTAAATCAACCATTTGGAATTATTTTAGTGTTTGTGACAGTGGCGTATCCAGAAGAGAGGTTGCTGTGGCTGCAGCCCCTCCCGAAATTTTGTAGAATGTTTTAAAAAGTAAAGATTTCTTACTTTTAGTAATGTTAAAAAAAAAAAAAAAAAAAATTTTTTTATTCCTTCTATCTCTGTTTCTCTCCCTCTCTCCTTTTTATTTCCCACCCATATATGGTAGAGAAAGTATTCACCTTCATCAACATTTTATTAGTAAGATAAAATGCTGTAATATGGCTCTAAAGTTGCCAACTATTCAGCTCACGGCCATGTATAACTGTTGAATAACAAAAATTTTATTGTAGAGTTGTTGGGTCAAATTTCTGAAATGAAATTCTGCTATATCCACGTTTTAATGTATCTTGAATTAGTGTCATAACTCGCGAAATTAGAATGTTTGAAAGTGACTCTGGAGATAATTTTTAAATTGTGTCATACACTTTTTTGCTGTAATAAATACTGTTCATCAGGTCTAAGCTACAAAAGCAGTTATTCATTAGTAACGTTGCACTTGAGCTGCCTAGTGAGCAGTTTTTAAGAAGTTGTGCAGTAAAGCTGATCTAGAGTCTTGTAAGACTTTCCAAAGCATAAAATAACTGACCTCCAAACTTGATATTGAATTTAAAAAAAAAAGATTATCTGTTCTTCAGAGAAACTATTAAAATCTACCAAAATGTGGTCCAAAAACTTATTAAAAAATTGCTTTTTTTTTCTGATTAAGATTTCATTTTTCTAATATATATATATTTAAATCAATTTTATTCAAAAGCTGTTTAATTTGAATTCCTTTGAACGAGAAGTCATGAAAAGTCTATGCATATTGTTACGAATTTGTAAATAATTGTTGTCATTTTTATGTAATTTCATTCAAAGAGGCTTGGTCAGGTTATAAAATGTTAATTTTCAGCATTTCTAACTTGTTTTCGCGGTAAAATAGCTTATTTTCCCTTTAGTCCAGTCAAAATAGGAAAAATAGAAGAAAAAAATCGTGTAGTTTTGAAATTTTGCATACTCATAGCCGAGGGGGTCCTGAACAACATACTAAAAGTCCCCGCCCGTGGGAGGTGAGCGGGGGGCAGGGGGGGCATTTAAGCTGGGCAATTTTCAGTTTTTATTAAATATCTTAAAAACTATCGCATTTAGAGAAAAAATGTCAATTACAAAATTAATCTATGTAAAATTTCCTACAAAAATGTATATTACATTTTGTTTGTACGATCATTAGTTTAGAAGATATAGGGAGATGAAATAACACATTTTCTTGAAAAATTCTTTTTTGCAATAGTAAAATCAACTAAAGTGTGCAATTAAAATGGTTCTTGTCAAATATTTTCTAATGTAAAAAACAAATATATACATAGGGAATATGCAATGATAATACAGCATGTTTTGTAAGTTTTAAATAAATTTAAAGCTAGTAGGCGCAAGTGGCGGTTTGAGTAAAAATCTGGATAAGTCCAGTCAAAATAGGAAAAATAGAAAAAAAAAAAAAAAATCGTGTAGTTTTGAAGTTTTGCACATTCATAGCCGAGAGGGTCCTGAACAACATACTAAAAGTAGGCTAAATACTAGCAGGCGCAAGTGGCGGTTTGAGTAAAAATCTAGATAACGAAGACCCAAAACCGATCAACATTAAAAAAAAAAAAAAAAAAAAAAAAAATTGTGTAGCTTAGAAATTGAGCACAGTTATAAAGTTAAGTGCCTTGAATAACATACTAAAAGTCCCTAACCATGGGGGGGCATTTAAAGGGGGCACATTTCAGTTTTTATTAAATATCTTGAAAACTATCGCATGTAGAGAAAAAAAAATCTCAATTGCAAAATTAATCTACGTGAAATTTCCTAAAAAAATTGTATATTCTATTTTGTTTGTATGATCAATAGTTTAGAAGATATAGGGGAACGAAATAACACATTTTCTTGAAAAATTCTTTTTTTTTTTGCAATAGTAAAATCAACTAAATTGTGGAATTAAAAGGGTTCTGATAAAATATTTTCTAATGTACAAAACAAATATATGCATAGGGAATATGTAAGGATAATACAGCATGTTTTGTACGTTTTAAATAATTTTAAGGTTAGTAGGCGCAAGTGGTGTTTAGGTAAAAATCCAGATAACGAAGGCCCAAAACCGATCAACATTAAAAAAAATCTTATAGCTTTGATACTGAGCACAGTTATAAGGTTAAGTGTCTTGAACAACATACTAAAAGTTGCATTTTCTTTAAATCCTCTGTAAGTGATAGTAGATATAAAATACATAAAATGTGAATGTTATGATACATTAAAATACTTTAAAATTACTTATAGCAAGCATGCATTAAAAAAATGAACACTATTTTAGTATAAATATTTAGATTACTCTCTATTTATTTTAAAGTATAAAAAATTTACATTTATCTGTAATATACATATAATAATTCCCGCTAAACGTAAGAGAAATGAAATAAGAATGTGTAACAAACGTTCTCACAATTCATAGAGCACACTCATTACAAAGCGAAGGGGTATCCTTATCGAAACCTGTCCATTACCCTTCGTATAACCTTTACATTTGAAATATAAGTATTGCATTTTACACATTAGTTACATCTTCCACATGTTTTTTCAGTCTTTAACGATTAAAATTCGGAGAATTTGCTCCGTTCTATTGCAGTACTAACGAAAACCGTTTATTTCGCTTCCCCATGCAATCCTTTGTGATAGCCGTTGCTTTGTATTTTACGGATATCTTACAGAAAAGTGGAATTTTTCGATTTGTATATTTTGACTTCCACTCTTTAAACTTGGTTTATTTGAACTTGAAACTTGGTTTATACAAATTACACATACAAACATACACATTTATACATAAATATTTATTTGTATGAGTAAAAAATATTTTACCTGAACCTTTTTAATTACGAAATATAGTTTTTATTACTATTGCAAATAACATAAAAAATTAAATAAAAAACACAGAATAGGGTTGGGGACTTTTAGTATGTTGTTCAGTAAACTTAACCTTATAACTGTGCTCAATTTCAAAGCTACACGATATTTTTTAATGTTGATCGATTTTGGGTCTTCGTTATCTGGATTTTTACTCAAACCACCACTTACGCCTACTAGCCTTAAAATTATTTAAAACGTACAAAACATGCTGTATTATCCTTACATATTCCCTATGTATATATTTATTTTGTATATTAGAAAATATTTGAGCAGAACCCTTTTAATTACACACTTTAGTTAATTTTACTATTGCAAAAATGTATTTTTCAAGAAAATGTGTAATATCATCCCCCTATATCTTCTAAACTTTTGATCGTACAAACAAAATGTAATATACATTTTTGTAGGAAATTTTACGTAGATTAATTTTGTAATTGACATTTTTTCTCTAAATGCGAAAGTTTTCAAGATATTTAATAAAAACTGAAAATTGCCCCCTTTAAATGCCCCCCCCCTGCCACCCGCTCACCCACAACGGTCGGGGACTTTTAGTTTGTTGTTCAGGAAACTTAACTTTATAACTGTGCTCAATTTCAAAGCTACACTATATTTTTTAATGTTGATCGATTTTGGGTCTTCGTTATCTGGATTTTTACTCAAACCACCGCTTACGCCTACTAGCCTTAAAATTATTTAAAACGTACAAAACATGCTGTATTATCCTTGCATATTCCCTATGTATATATTTGTTTTTTACATTAGAAAATATTTGACAAGAACCCTTTTAATTGCACACTTTAGTTGATTTTACTATTGCAAAAAAGAATTTTTCAAGAAAATGTGTTATTTCATCTCCCTATATCTTCTAAACTAATGATCGTACAAACAAAATGTAATATACATTTTTGTAGGAAATTTTACGTAGATAATTTTGTAATTGACATTGTTTCTCTAAATGCGATAGTTTTCAAGATATTTAATAAAAACTAAAAAGTGCCCCCCTTAAATGTCCCCCCCTGTCCCCCGCTCACCCCCCACGGGCGGGGACTTTTAGTATGTTGTTCAGGACCCTCTCGGCTATGAGTATGTAAAATTTCAAAACTACACGATTTTTTTCCTCTATTCGTCAAATTTTGGCCTTCGTTGCCTGGACTACTTAAGAACTTGTAAAAAGCTTCCTCAAGGCAGGTAATGGCTTTGTCGCCAAAAGGCAGGTAATGGCTTTGTCACCAAATTTGGCAACTTTTTGCTCCTTGGAGACTTTTTTAGTGATCTAGGTGAGAAAATCCTTATTATCGATATACCAAATATGGAAGCTCTAACTTGATTGGCTGGGAACTTTCTCCAATTTCTACCCAGATATTTAAGGAATCGAATTGCGTCAATCGGTGAGTTCTGCCAAGATATCGATGAATTCTTAAAGGGCACTGAGCCTCTTTGGATTACAGCTTTTGTTGTGTGTAAATGCTATGCTACAGAATCTGTGCTATGAATTTAGATGCTGTCAGCTGCTATTTAAGCTGTGTTTTCTCTGGTGATACTTAAGTTGATAATTAGTTTATTAATCTTCTAGAATTGTCTGTGACAGGGCCCGACTTAGATTACTTGGAGCCCCAGGGCAAGCTTATTCTGGGGGGCCCCCTTGCAGTGACATAAGAGGTCTTTAGGTTGCAATATTTTTGCTTATGTCTGTTGGGGGGCCCCTTCCAGAAGGGGGGCCCAGGGGGCCTTTAATTTTAATAGACAGCGTCGCAAAAATAGAATCTGCAATAGAAAATATCCCAGAAGAAGCCCAAATTGATATAAGAAATGTAGCAATCCAAGAAATCAGCAAAACCATGAAAAATAATAAAATTAACCAAGAAGATATCAAAGCACTTAAAGACTTAAAGAAAAACGAAAAAGTAGTTTGCACTTTAACAGATAAAACAAGAAAAATTGCAATATTAAATCGACAGGAATACACAAATAAAATGGAAGAAACCATCAATGAAATAGGTACTGAAAAAATAAAAAAAGACCCTATAAATAAAATAATTGAAAAAACACAAAAAATAATAAAAGAAGGAACCTGGCCAGATAATAAACCACCCATACTAAATAATTTTGCACCGAATACACCAAGAATTTTTGGCAGATATAAAGATCATAAAAATCCCCCTAAAATCAGACCTGTAGTAAGTAAAAGTGAAGGACCCACATATACATTAGAAAAATATATGGCGGAAATTTATAAAAATTTACTTCCCCCCTCACCCCATAGCCTAAACTCCACCGAAGATTTTATCAATAAAATTTATGATATTAAAATACAGAAAAATTTTCAATTTGTAAGTTTCGATGTAGTAAACCTTTACCCATCAATAGACATCAACAATATTGCTAAATTAATAAATGAAAAAATAAATGAACATTACACAAACCCATCAATAGCCCAAACTTTAAATATTGCCACTAATTTTTTGTTGAATGAAAATTATTTTACTTTTAATGGGAATTATTATAAACAAATTAAAGGGGTCCCAATGGGGTCTCCTATTTCAGGTTTTTTAGCAGAATATAAATTACGTAAAATAGAAAATAATTTTAATGAAAAACTTAAAAGTAAAATTTTTATTGGTTTCGTTATGTAGATGATGTTTTTGCAATAATAGATCAAAAAACAGACCCCACAGAAATTTTAAACACCTTAAACAAAATAGACCCAGACATTAAATTCACCCTTGAAAAAGAGAATAATAAACAATTAAACTTCCTAGACGTCACCATCAATCGCCATACCGATAAAATAACCACCCAAGTTTATAGAAAACCTAATAGCAGCAACGAAATAATCCACAAAAATAGTAAAACCTCTTTTAAATACAAAATTAATGCCATCCAAGCCCATATTAACAGAGCAATAACAATTTGTAAAGATAATAAAATTTTAAAAAACGAAATAAAAAATATTAAACAATTTACACAAAAAGCAGGATACTCAAACAAGTTAATAGATAAATTATTTAAAAAACGATTAAAATGTCTAAATAAAATTAATAATTTTCAAAAACCAAAGCTTAAATATACTACTTCTATACCTTATGACCGCGGAATATCAAATAAAATTAAGAAAATTGCAGCAAAACATAACATAAACGTACCTATAAAACCGAACCCTAACATTTTTCAATTGATTAGAAGTGACAAAGATAAAGTGAATCCATTAGAAACTGCAGGAATATACAAAATACCATACACTAACAAACAAGAAAAAGAAATGTGTTATATAGGAAAAACAAAAAGAAAAATAAAGACGCGAATTAAAGAGCATAATCATGACATAAAAACAGGTAAAATAACAACGGCTTTAACCCAAGTAAACAAAAATGAAGAAATCAACATAAAATTCGGACAAGTAAAAAAGTTGGCCAACTATCACAGCCACAGTTACGCTGCAATCAGGGAGTCAGTTGAAATCTTAACAAATTCCAACAATTGTAATGGCAACGATGGTGCTCTACTCAATCGTCAATGGCGCAGAATATTTAAAAGAGGAAGAAGGCGTGAAAACTTCAGTTTCGAACACCAAGAAGGTAGTGACCAAGCTGGGGCGCCCCAGACGAAACTAGTCTACCAAGAATGAACATGAAGAAATTAAAAGGTTGTATTTTTTAAGTAACTATTAAATTTGGAGAGGTACCAAATTGACCAACAGATTAGGATTTGTAAACATCCAGTCATTCGGCGCCTTATTTTCTGTCAGCCACAGGAGTTATCACACCTATTTTAACACTGTACTCATTGAGTTTACACTTGCGCAGAAGCTCCCATGGTCGCAAGAAACGTAGTTGAAGAATTACAGGAATTTCTGTACACTAGGAAACACATTGTCAAACGTAACTCAGTCCACCCCAAAATAAAATCCTGGATATGCCACTGGTTTGTGAAAAAGACACAAACAAAGCCATTTGTTCACTTTCTTCTCACTTTGTTCATCAGATTCGTCACTAAATGAACAATGTTTTCATTAATGTTTTTCACAAATTAAATGTTCTTATAATCCAAATACACGTACTTTATTTGTCAAATGATGGAAGACCGAGTTTCAATTGGTAGTAGTATATATTTTTATGTAAATAATTCATTTATAGTTTCTTAAAGTAAAAAATAAAATACAATTACATAATATTTCACGATTTTCATAATCTGTAATATTTGTCATTTTTTTCAAAATATCATTTCTCCTTGATTTTTATAAAAAAATTTAGGGCTCTTCCAAGAAATGGAGGCATTGTAATGTTTTTCATGGGTGAAAATTAATTTTCCTGATAATGCCACTTGTCAGATCGATTTCCCATCTTTAATACCCTTAACCCTAAATTTTTAACCATTATTAGATACATTTCTGAGATTGTATTTGTGTATGTATGTGGCGAATTCTTTACTCCATGTCACATATTTCTAATGAAGAGAGGCTTTCACTCATTAACGGGTCCATGGATTTGAAGCAGTCGTTTATTGGCACATCTTGAACATCTTACAGGTTATGGTCCAGGATTTAGGTCTGAGCAGGTAGAACAGATTTCGTCGGAGCCGAGAATGAAGACAGCCGCGATTACATCGCGTCGCCTCCTGGGGCTGTTATTTTGACATGATTTTACTAGGCAAGAGCACACATGAAGAGAGGCCTCAATCCTCACGCATTTTCTCTTAAATATCTGCATTTTTGGCGCGAATCCTCACCCCTCCTTCGTCTAATCATTGGCTATTAACTTAATGATTGACAGTTTATCCTAGGCCCAGATTTCCGGGATTAGTTAATATGCATCACTTAACCACAATAAACTGAAAGTTGCGTTTATTCAGCACTTTATTATTCTAAAATTCGTCCAATTTTCTGACTTTAGCATTATGATCGTGCATTGTAATAAAACTTACTTTACAGGGGAAACTTTAGAATTAATTTCAAGTTAAGAATTTCTAATGGGATTTTCTTTAACTTATTGCTCACTATTAATTTAAAATAATAAAATAATAATTTAAAATCTTACCTCTTCTTATCCTTTCATATATATATACTAATTCAAAATATTAGCATATATATATATATATATATATATATATATATATATATATATATATGCAAAATTGGTTGGTTTAATAATAAGAGAGATTTATAAAGCATTGTCTGTTTATTTATATCTCTTATAATCCCCACAGCTGAAGTACTCACACTTTTTATTTTAATTGAAATTGTCTATGCTTTTCCCAATGGTATTTACTTTTTTTGGAAGGGGAATGGAATCCAGTTGCATAAAAACCAAATGGAAATACCTTTTTTTTTTTTTAATTATTGTATGCTCTTAAAAAATCCAAACTTTCATGTGCACTGGGAAAGGGAACTGCCGGATATCCGGATCCAGCAAAGAAAAAATATATACGGAACACCGGATATCCGGTAAAATCTATATCCGGTCCATCCCTAGTTCGCATTAATTTATTTTTAAATGATACACAGAACTGAAATATCAGAATGAACAGAAATTTTTTGTCCAGAAATTGAAGGCACACTAATAACAAAATATGCAAACACATTTTATACATATTATTTTAAAAATGATAATATTTTAAGTGACCAATCACTTCTGTTCTAATATGCACTTTTATGTTTTAATAATGTAGATACAGAACATCCCTTGAAAGGAATTTTAAAGCGTGTTTCTTATGATAAAAGTGCATCTTTGCTATGATAAAAGTGCATCTTTGCTATGATAAAAAAATTTTCACAACTAACCAGTTGGTTGCTGAAGAAAGCTACTGTAAAAATTAAAAAATGCATAATTTATGGAAATGTTATTGGGAAGAATATATTTCAAAATAAAAAAAACTTTCTCATACAAAAAATTTAGAAACTGCTTCTTTACGCAGTTATATTAAACAAAATTTGTAAGTAAAAGTTATTGAGCATCAGATCGGACATGATAAATGTCAAAATATCTAGTTCCCTTTACATATACAAGCGCACATACATATCCTTTCGGTCTCTTATGCACTGATGATGAAAAGCACAATACTACAGAATCCGCTGTCGGCATTTTCACTGTTAGTTTTTGGCATTCTACACATTGAAGTATTTTCTTAAAAATTTCCTATTACGTTTATGAAATAAATTGATTAAAAAAAAAGAAAGAATTGTATTTTAAGAAAAAAAAATCTTACTTAAAACACAAAATTTACTACAGAGTACTGGAAAAGAAAGTTGGATAAATTTCTATACTGTGATTTATTTATTTTTTAAAAAGGACATCCAGGCCAGAAATGAAACATGATTCTTGGCTCAGCATGCCATTGATTTTAATCAGTGAATTGTTACAGACAATTCCTTACTAACATATTTCACATTCTGCATTGTAACAGACTTGAAAGATGACAAATACAATCATTAAAAACCTCTAAACATGATAGATTCTCATAAATAATGTAGAAATATTATATTTCAACCACATTAATTGCAATACCCTTCAATGAAAATGTCAGACAGGATTCATGTGTAGTAGCTCAGTAGATTAAAGTACAGGTAAACTGAGCCAAAAGTTCTATATTTGATTTCTGACTTGGATATTTTCCCCTTAGTATGAAAATTTATTCAACTTTCTATTGTTAATATGGTTAAAGGTAAGTATTTCCTCATTGTAAAAATGTATTTAATTAGCCAAATAGTAAAAACAAATATAAAAAACCTAGTGAAATGTCCATCCCACTCAAGTTCTTCATTTCCATTAGAAGCAGGTGTTGAGACTTGAGATACACAGCTAGCAGTATCAGATGATGTAGATAAATCATCATTCCCTGGAATATGAGTAACAGGAGATAACCCTGTAAAAGGGGGGGGGGGGGGAAATCCTTTAAAAAAGTAAAATTAATTGTTATGAATTAAGTCATTTTCTAATGATAGGTTAAAATAATATTAATTATTTTATGCTTATTTCTATGTAAATTCATTTTCAAAAATCTTTAGAGATGATACAAATAACTTTAATAATAAAAAATAATTTGAAGTACAGCTTTTTGATTGATAATAAATTTTAAATATTCATCACAAATTAGATAAGATGTATGATATAATGCTTAATTTAAAATTGGTAATTATTATACAGATTGTTTCAGTTGAATTAATTTAAAAATCTTAAAGAAAAAAATACACCAACAACTTAAACTGCACAATTTTAAAGGCACCAACATATAATAATGATTTTTTATTAGCTATAATTTGTTCAACAAAATATCCAAATTTCATTACTATAAAAACGGACACAACCAGATACATTCAAAACTCAATAGCCTTTAAAAATATATTAGTAAACACCTTACTTCGGCTTCATCATTACTTGCAAGAAACTTTTCTTGGGAGGATCTCCCCTTTATCAAATGCAAACTTGTTGAAGTGGGCCTTGGCTATTTATAGCATCGTCTTGATCTTTCAGCAGGTAGTGCCACTGGGGATCGATCTTGGCGGACTCGTGGTCATTAATGGCAGCCTGATTTTTAATTATCTCAATGGTTTCTCGACAGAATGCGTACATAGGGTTTTTATAGTTGGCTATTTTTGTTATGTCATTAAATTTTATATTTATTTTGCTTTCCTGATAGGTTCTAGCCCCATTAATGACCATGAGTCCGCCAAGATCGATCCCCAGTGGCGCTACCTGCTGAAAGATCAAGAAGATGCTATAAATACCCAAGGCCCACTTCAACAAGTTTGCAATTGATAAAGGAGAGGATCCTCCCAAGAAAAGCTTCTTGCAAGTAGTGATGAAGGCGAAGTAAGGTGTTTACTAGTATATTTTTAATTAATTGAGTTTCATTTTAAATTTAAATTAAATCAATAGCCTTTATCGATTAGAATTTTTTTCTATTACGCTGAATAAGAATAAACTACGATAAGTTTATTTTAAGACATATCCAATTAATATTAGCAACAGTGATGTAGTGATGTTACAGCAAAGAATAAACAAATAAACATGAAGATTACTAGAACATAGAAGTATCAAGTGTAATTTTAAAAGATTTAGCAAGTACCATCTTCATTTTCCCATTCTAATTCAGCTGGTGATGATGAAGTACTACAAGCTGGACTTGCATTTCTAAATTCAGAATCTATAAAGAATGAAGATATATTTGAGAAATAACAGTAGATCAATACATTGTCAAAATTTGCAATAATACAATAATTCTTGCCTTTCTCAAAAAAAAAAAAAAATAATAATAATAATAATAATAATAATAATAATAATAAAAATAATAATAAGAAAGAAAGATAAAAGAAAAGAAAGAAAGAAAAAGAGAAGGAAAAACCATCACAAAATATAATTTCATAAAAAACAATACTATTGTAAAAGACACCCCCGCCCAGTGAAAACTTTTACCTTTCTTACACAGCCAAAAAAAGGATTGATATAAAATTTCGCTGCCACTATTGATTCCCGGAAACTCACTGCCTTGCTTAATGAAGATCTGCCAATAACTCTGCATATATCTTTCTAATAAATCCTAATCTCTTTCAACATTCCTTGTTATCTGTGCTAGTTTTTTGGCTCCATTATAAAGTTATAATTTAAAATATTTTTACGGCTGGGTGCATAATAATGTTTTAATCTTTACCAACTAAATTTTTATCAATTAAAACTTCTACATATGGGACGCACCCCACCATAAAAATACTTTAAATTATAACTTTATAATGCAGCCAAAAAACTAACACAGATAACAATGAATGTTGAAAGAGATTTGGATTTATTAGAAAGATACATGCAGAGTTATTGGCAGATCTTCATTAAGTAAGGCATCGAGTTCCCGGGAATCAATAGCGGCATCGGAATTTGACATCAATCCTTTTTTTGGGCTGCGTAAGAAAGGTAAGATTTTTTGCTGGGTGGGGTGACTTTTACAGTATCGTTTTTTATGAGATATCACTTCTTTTTTGCAGGTTGTGTTTGTTCTTTTATAAATACAATAGGTATGCATAATAGGTATATTTGTGTTATAGATCAATAAAACTCGTGTGTGTTATGCATAGATGTAAATATATTGTTGCGATTTTGTAAATAATACTAGTTATTTTTATGTAATTTCATTCTAAGAGGCTTAGTCAGATTATAAAATGTCAATTTTCTACACTTCTAGCTTGTTTCTGCATTAAAGAAGCTCGTTGTTTTCCATTAAAAACCAGTTTCATCAGGGCATCTTATGGGCTTGGTAACGAATTTGACAACTTTATTGCTCCTTGACGAATATTTTGGTAACCTTGGTGAAAAAACCCCTTTATTTTCGATATACCAATTATCTAAGCTCCTTGATTATTATGGAAGTTACTATAAAAGTCTGAGATAATAGGAGGCCATAAAAGGGGTCCCTTTTCTGACAAGTGAAATCAGTTTCCTGCCAAGACTTTACAGAATAGAAAGCTCTGCTTCACTAAGTCACTACCATTGAATTGCAGCCTACTGCTGTGTGTTAATACTATGGTACACATTGTGCTGTGATTTTTAAGTTGTCAGCTTTTATTTAAGCTGTGTTTTCTGGTGAAACGGAAGTTGATACTGGGTTTACAGACCTGTAATCTTCCGAAATATTCTGTAAATCTTTTTTTAAACCTCTGCAAAGTTCGTCTTTCATTCACAGACCATTCTCGAACCCCGAGTATGCAACAATATGTTTGTCTAATGTGTATATATTATGTGAGTGTGTATTACTTATAGGTGAACCATGTTTAAGAATATGTATTTACATGATATGTGTGTTTCATATTGATATTCGAATGAATTCGTATTGTACTTATTCCTTTAAACTCTACTTTAAATTACTTATGTCATTTTCAGTTCTTGTAATTTCATAATTAAAAATCTGAATAGTCCTATACTCATTAAGATATTCCATGCAATGGTGAACTATAATACACATAAGATATTCAAATGCAATCAAATTTAGCATTTAGACATTATTGCATTTACTCACAAACACACAGAAATATATAAACACAGACATCGCCATAAAAATAAATAAATAAATAAAATAAATAAAAAGCAAAATTGAATTCAGAAGATCCCCTAAACTTCTTAAACGAACTTCAAATAATTTCAGACCATAAATCATTATGCATAAGAATTCTATTTTGTATCCGTGTAAAGAAACATTTGCCCTATACTCAATTTAGTGTTTAGATGTTATCATGTTAACTCACATACATACAGACACAAATAAATACAGACATCACCGTAAAAAAAAAAAAAAAAAAGAAAAATTGAATTTAGAAGATCCCTTAAGAATTTAGAAGATCCCCTTAACAAAGTTCAAATAATTTCTGACCATAAATCAATATGTATAAGAATTCTATTTTGTATCCGTGTAAAGAAAAAAAAATGTACGTTCTACATCATTAAAATATATGTAGTTCTGTGTGTCACATCTAGTATATCTATCGAATTTGAGCTGAATCAAATGCAGCATTTAGACGCTATTGATTCACTCATACACATACAAGCATACCTTCATCACTATAAAAAATGAATTCATGAGACCTCAATACTCACAGAAACACTAAAATGGCAAATTTTAATTTTTCCATGATAGCAATATTTCTCTTACGTAATATATGATCAGAATTTAATTTTGTATTTTCTTCCATCATTCGTAATTTTTTTAAGTTAACGAATCACTCTTTTTTATTTAATCCTCTACATTATTTTTGTTAAAAGCCAGTGCATCCTTTAAGCATTTATTTATTACGAAATTTGGTGAAAAGAATCCCTTTATGAATTCTAATCCAATTCTTTATAAATTATTATCATTAAACATGTTTCTTGTAAATATTTAAAAAACTTTAAGAATAAAATATCTTTAATTTATTTCTATTCATTTTTGCAATAAATAAATAAATAAATAAAATAAAAAACAGTATTTATTACTATTTAATGTCAAAATTGGAATTCATTGGAAACAAGCGCCATCTGTCGAAGATTTCACGAAATTTTTGTGTTAAATATTACAAAATTCAAAATAACTACCCTGTATAGTGATCAAAAAATGTTTTGATTGCAAAATGCTCTAGTACATATCAGAAGGAATTTCCATGAGAATTTTCAGCTTAATAGTTGCAGAACTCTGGGATCTAACTTTGTCAAACTTAACAAGGAAAAGGAGGAGGAGAAGAAGAAGAAGAATGTAACTGGCAAATTTCCGATTTTCAAAGTTATATTACTCAGGCCCCTTAATTTGGATTGACTTGCAAATTTGTATGTTTTCTCTTAAGGGTATGCTCAAGGACTGTGCAAAAAATGATAGGTCTTGGAGGCTAGGGAGCTTAGATACATTGAGTCGAAAAGTCCAAGATGCTTTGTCGACATAATATACACTAGTAGCGTTTTGCCATTTACTTTCCTACTTTGTAAATTTCATTTTATTTATTTTATTTTATTTTTTTTAATGTTTGCTTTAGCTTGGTGGAGCGGAATGCTACCGCGTTCCTAGATGCAGATTATACCTATCATCAAACCCTCTACAACAATATGTACAATAGAAGATATTTTAAGAAACAAATATATATATTTTTTTCTTTTTTCCTAAATGAAAAGGGAATTTTAGAAAAGTTTGATACTCTTAAAAATTCTTGTACTCATATTCAAAACCTATAGCTGAAAACAAGTAAAATAAACCAAAAAATTCAAGAATTCACATTCTTTTGTGACATAATATTGCAGTCAACAAGCAAATTTAATTTGTTAAATTTTGGAATATGAAACAATATAATCTAAAAGGATTTTATTTAATTTTACCATGTTTTTATAACCTTGCTTTCCTATTTGTTTGTTTATCCAGTACAAATCTTGCAATTAATTTTTGACTAACTTCCCGACTAGCTAGACATTTGAAATCTTTAGAATAGCTCAGAACACAATGACAATGCTTTCTTTTAATACTTTTATTCAATTAATAAAAATTTTCTTTTAATTAATTAATAAAATGTTAAAATAGTAACCTCATAATAGCTTTAAAATTAGCCATTTAAGTTTTACTTATAATTTTGAATGTTGCCAAAAAACATTACAAGTTAATTTTTTTCGACAGGAAAATAAATACATTTACTAAAACATGAACAATAAAAAATTGTAAAAAATTAAATTATGCATCTCACAAAAATTGACATCTTTATCACTTTAAAAATTTTATACACATTGATAAAGTGCTAATATAGTTCTATAGCTATAACTTCCCGACTAGCTAGACATTTGAAACTTTTAGAATAGGTCAGAGCATGATGACAATGCATTCTTTAAATACTTTTATTCAATTAACTAGCAGGATTTGCCCGCTTCGCTGGTCATTATATCGAAATGAATTCTCACAATTTCATATCATTAATAATAATAATAATAATAATAAAGGAAAAAAATCGGAAAAAAAAGAAGAAAGAAAGAAATCAGTCACAATGTAAGTTAAAGCTCCCGCTACCTTCAGTAGCGGCTTTCCTGCTCCCCACACTTTTCGAATCTCGAGCCCCAATGCCTTTGGCAGTACCTTACCTATTTTTTACTCCCCTTCACATACAGATAATGTAAAAAGTTTTGCAAAATTTCCTTCCATCAAATTGCATATTCCGTACACTTAATAAACACTCAGTCATCAAAATTCATCATTCTAAGGTAATATGGAGTATATTTAAGCTTGTAAACGTGTTTTTTGCCCCGCCAGCCCAGAAGAGGAAGGCGGGGTAATTTCGCGAAATCCCTTTATAGTGCAACTTGCATACACATACCTAACCAGACATGAAAAAAAATTGAGATCCTGAGATTATTTGAAGCAAAATTACGTTTTAAAATGTGTTTTTTACCCCCCCCCCCCCCAGCTCATAAAGAAAGGACAGGGGAGTGAATTTTGCAAAATCTCTTTATACTATGAGTTAGATACACATAACCGACCCACACATCAAAAATCTCCTTCCTAAGATAATTTAGTGAAGAGTTACACATGAATACATGTTTTTTGTCCCCACCTCCCAAGAACGGTAGGGTGGAATTTCACAAAACCCCTTTGTAGTGTGTGTGTTGAGCACGCGTAACCAACCGACATATCAAAAAATCGCTTTCCTGAGGAACTTTGGAACTTACTCTTAAAAATGTGTTTTTGCCCCCACTCCGCCCTTAAAGGAGGTAGGCAGAGGGAAATTTCATAAAATTCCTTGATAGTGCGTGTTGAGAACACATAACCAAACCACACATAAAAATTAATCTTACTGTGATAATTTTAAGCAAAGTTATGCTTGGAAACGTCTTTATTGATCTCCCTTCCTTAAGGGGGAAAATGGGGAAATTTTCAAAATCCCGTTGCAATGGGTGTTGGATAGACGTAAATAAGCCACACACTAAAAATTGTGGCCTCAACTCCTATGGATGTCTTCGGACAAATTTTACCTGCTTGGCTGGTCACTATATTTAACAAAATTCTTTTCTATAAAAATAAAATTCATTGAAATTGCTCAAAAGCTTGATTCTGGTGTATGCCATTATTGCATGCGTCAATGCCATACCAGTGGGCTTCCACTTTTGTGCTTATCAAATGACAATTTCGAAACAGACAGTATCGAAAAAATTGAAGTAGCCCTTTTATATCTGAATTTTAATTATTTTTGAACAACACTGTACATAATATTTACTTTTACGTTATTTGCTATATTTATTTGATTTTTTCGGTCGACCATACAATGACAGCAATTTCACGTCAAATGTAATATTACAATATGCTGTGAGACAACTAACTTTTTGTGGCTATATGTATTTCGTAGTTAGTTAACAGTGGTTGGTATATAGAAAAGTAAATAAATATTTAACCTTATCGTGGTACAGGCTTATTATAGCTTTGGTGACTTTTGAATTTTTGTCACCATTAAAAAAAAAAAAAAATACATAATTTATGAGATTATTGTTTCTGTTTCTTTCTTTCTTTCTATTTTTTGCCCCTCAATATTTTATAATTTATATGTTTATATGCTTTATGGGCTACTTGGCTTAAAGTGGCTATCACGAAAGTAGACTCCTTGGCGAAAAATGTCGTATCTGCTTCAGCATCAAAATTTAAAAAAAATACCCTGCATTATAAATAAGTAAATCTGAATATAATGCTGAATTAGCTTTCATACCAAACGTATTGTGCCAATAAATAAATAAATAAAAACTCTATTAAAAAGAAATCTAAAATTGAGGTATGTTAAAAAAGATTATGAAACAAAATTTGAAGAAATATGTTGGATTTTTAATATTGATAATGACGTCATTTTGTCATAGCCTAAGCAAATTTATTATTTAATATTTCTTTTACTATTCGCGTGAAAATATTTTTTATTATATGTCGTGAAATAAATCAACTCGAAATTTTTTTTGGCAACAATTAAAAATTAAAATAACTATTTTTAAAACTTTATTATAGAAGACATATCTATACTCGAAATCAACTCGAAATTTTTTTTGGCAACAATTAAAAATTAAAATAACTATTTTTAAAACTTTATTATAGAAGACATATCTATACTATATACAGAAGATATAATATAGATAACGTTTTCCTTCCTTCCCCTCTTCTTGGGGACTGAATTTCTAAAATTCCAAAAATTGATTTTTAGGTATTTGTGTTAGCTATATTTTAAAGCAAAAATTTTACGGATACCTGTTTTTTTCTTTGAGATATAAAGGTTTTTGTGAAATCACGTTTTGCCCCCTGCCCCGGGCCGAGTTTCAAAAATTTCAAAAATTGGTTTCTATGTCAGCTATATTATGAAACAAAAATCTCACGTATATCTGTTTTTTTTCTTTGAGATATGAATGTTTTTTAAGAAATCACTTTTTGCGCATGCGAAATCACATTTTGCCACGCACCCCCTTTTGTGGACCGAATTTTCAAAATTCCAGAAATTGATTTTTAGGCATTTGTTTTAGCTATGTTTTAATGCAAAAATTTTACAGATATCTGTTTTTTTCTTTGAGATATGACAGTTTTTGTGAAATCATGTGTTTCCCTCCCACCCCCCTTGGGGGACGAATTTCGAAAAATCGCTTCTTAGGGGTTGCTTACACTACATGTTCTACAATCTGACCCAGTTTCGAGTCAGTAGCCTCAGTAGATTTTGCTGTGCGTTGATGAGTCAGTGAGTGAGTGAGTGAGTAAGTGGGTGGAAGTACTCTTTTATATATATAGATAAATGTTTGAAAATTTCTTATAATTGCTCTCTTTTTTACACATTTGATCATTTTTTTCAAGTTGATGGGATAATTCATCAAAAAATTTGTAAAAAAGTATTTATTAACAAATAGAATTGTCAAGTGACATATATGATTCAACAGAAAATTTAAAAACATGTTTTATAAAACGGTCTTTTTATCTTGTAATTATTATTACTCATGTATCATATAAGTATATTTTTATAAACATTTTGATTTCTGAATAGACAATTCTAATAAAGTATGAAATTTAATAAACATATTTCTGTTATTTTAAGTAAATTGGAGTGTAAAGGTTGATATTTTATATACCATCTATGTGAAAAATACCAGAACCGGGAATCGAACCTGGGCACCTCCGCTTAACACACGGATGCTCCACCACTGAGCTACCCTGGCTGATAACCAGCTAGGCATTACTCACATTCCCGGCTCTGGTATTTTTCACATAGATGGTACATAAAAATATCAACCTTTACACTCCAATTTACTTATAAGGAATATTCATGGTTGATGAATTCATGAATAAAAAATTTCTAAATATTTCTGTTAATTTTAATTCATTTTTATACAATTGGCAACAGAAAAATATTCTAATTTTAAATCCTATTCTAACTTAAAAAAAAAAAAAAAAAAAAAAAAAAAAAGATTTAAAATAAATTGAATTTTATAAATGAATCTCTCATAACCAGTTTTAGATTTGATTGTACAACATTTAATGAACTTATGACCCCCCCCCCCCCCCCTAAAAAAGGGGAAAAAATGAAATGAAATGAAATAAATACAAAATTTAAAAAAAGAAAAGACATTAAATAAAAATAATTGTAAATAATTTCTATTTGTGTCAGATTGGGCAGAATAAAATAATAATGTAGAAAATAAAGAAAATTTACTAACATAATAGTTTAAGAGCTTAAAACAGATAACATTAAATAGGGTGTAACTAAAAAATCTGAAAGAGAAACAAACCTTTATTTCCAAACCTAAGTTGCTTTTCAGTCACATCATATTTGTCTTTCCTAAATGAAAATGAAGGAAAAAAACAAACAAGCATGAATTTTAAAAATAAATAAAATAAAAAAAGATAGTCATACACATCTGAACACAATTAATGACATACTTCAATAAAATTATGATATACAATAGGATTGGCTGGTATATATTTTTTGAAATTCATTATCTTCTATCTAATATCATGATATAGTCTATATCAATAAAGAGAGAGATGTATATATGCATATTCTAGAGCTTACTGATACAGAGGCTACTGATCACTGAGCCACAAAACTTGACAGAAAGGTAGCTTGAACCATGCAGCTACTATATTATTATTTTAACATATAATTATTATTTTTAAATTTTTCATGTTTTTACTTTCTTCTATATTCCATAGAAGAAAGTACTGGTTTCATAAAAATTTTTGAATTTTGGTTTCCAGTGGATTTATACATTTTGAGAGGTCTAGAACACAATATGACCATTTTAGAAAAGGAAAAAAACTAAAAAAATGGAATTGTAATAAAGTATACTGTGAAAATTGGTTCAGCAGAGTTAAAATAAAGCATCTTCTATGGAAGATTGGATTTATTTAATGTAGAATAACTTACAAAGGCAGCTTAAGGTTATTCTCTATGGCAAGTCTAGCAGGATTTACTAATTCTGTTGAATTTTCAGCTATTGCCTTCATTTTCATAGCTTCTTTTGTGGCATCTGTAACTGTTTCTTGTTGTAATTCCATTTCCTCATTATCAACACCAAGCTAGCAAAGCAAAATATGATGATTTAAGATAGTACAAAATTTAAAATTAAGCACAATGTAAATTAGCAATGATAAGCATATAAGCAAATTTAAAGTTGAATATTTATAAACGCTTGCACATCTTAATATAAAAAATAAGAAAAACTGATATAAAAAGAATTTTAACAAAAATTAAATTAATTAAATTTTGAGTTTAAATAAAAATAAACAACAGAAAAAGCAGCAGCAGCAACAACTAATTTCTATAATATAATTTGAAAGTTTAATAAAAATGTTAACTTTTTTTTTTTTTGATAAATATAGGTAAATAATTTAGCATTTTGCATTCTGAAATAGCAGTTCTATAATATGCTTTGTAGATGTACATTCAGATAAAACATTTTGATTATACGTTAAACAATAACCACAAATAATAAATTTTAATAATTTCTATTCATTCTATTTAACTAACAATATATATAATAATAATGAGTTATTATACGTAGTAAAAACCAAGCAACAGGTACAATATCACTGAAACCACATAGACCAATAAGAATGAATATTTTTCAAGTAGGAAAAGCTCAAAAAGAGGAAAAAAAATTCGTCAGGGGAGACCTTTTGCATCCTTAAGCACCAATGTTCAATTCCGTTCACTAGTGGCTATAATAGTAAATCACTAGTGGGCCTCCTATGGTGCAAGAAATTAATTGAAGTGAAATTAAAAATGGAATAGACTATTAAATACAAATTAACAAAGAATCTAACAGAAAACAACTTTAATAAACAAAACATTGGAGTCACATGGATTAAAAAAGCATATTAATTCAGGGGTTTATATGTTTATGGAATAAAAACAAGCAAAATTCAAGGTTTAGTGGCTCATAGCTGATAAAGAATAATGAAATTGTATAGCAATATGGATATTTGTTATGTGTGTAAGAGTATTATTACTAATTTTAAGAATAGTTGACAACTCAAATGAAGAAATTTAACATTCAAAAGAAAAAGAAAGAATGCATATTAATACTAGGTAAATGCAACAGGCCTTCAGCTTTTTTTTTTTTTTTTTTAATATATAATTTCACATTCCCACCCAACCATCCAGCCAACAACACCACCCATCCTCCGTAATCAAACATCTGCCCACCCAACCTCTACCTTTTTATTGTCTTTTATTGTTTTACGATTTTTTACATCAATTTTCAAATGTGCATTCTCTTTTTATTTTTATGTACTGACAGAGACATGATTATGGATATAAAATGGAAAATACAAAGTTTTTAGGAAAACCCATTTTAGCAGTGGCTGTGATCAATTTATTAATACTCTTGTTTTTATACTTTGCAGAGCATAAATTTTAAATACGAAATACAGTGGAACCTGTAAAAGTGACCACCTTGGTAAAGTGACCACCTGACTAAAGTGACCATTTTCTTGACTAAAGCGACCCTTTTCCAATTTTAAAGACCCTTTATAAAGTGACCACCTGCGTATAGTGACCATTTTAGCCGGTCTCTAGGGTGGTCACTTTAGACAGGTTCCACTGTAAGTGGTTAATGATGATGTTTCTAAATACCGAAAGATGCAGACAGGAATTAAAATGTGTAAATATATATATATGTCTATGTTGTGTTAGATTATTGTTTCGTTTGTTTTGCAGGCTGTTTATTAATAAATCTGGTTTCTTTAAATATGTGTATTTCATCCCCTGATGAATTTTTTTCATTTTTCTGAACTTCTCCTACAAAAAGAAATTTTTATTCTTATTAGTCATTGGTGTTTCAGTGATTTTGTATCTGTTACTCGGCTTCTACTATGCTTAATAGATCATCATTATTATATATATATTTATATACAAGGTTCACAAAAGCTCAATATTGATGCAGTTTAGTTTACACATTTTTAATAAACCCAAAAAATAAATTTTAATTACTTTTATTCACTCAGTTTATTTTACATAAAAAATTATATAAGGTTCTTAAGCTCAGTATTCATAGAGTTTGGTTACCTCTTCACGAAAACAACAAATAATGATTTTAATTACTTTTATGCTCTTCAAATAAAATTTTATGTTCTCTATTTATTTTACATAAAAAATTATACAGTGTTCTTCAGCCCAATATTGGTGTAGTTTGGCTCCCAACTTAAGTTTAAAACACCTGATTTGGTTAGCATGCTTTCTTTTGCCTTGTAAAGTACAGTATATATAGATTAGTTTTAAGATTTTTTTAAACATTTGGTGTCATTTATAATGCTAGGTTTTATTAAACAAGAAACTAATTTTTATTTGTATATCAAAGTTAAATGTCATATTTAAATAAAAAAATAAATAAAAGTGAATTCTGATAAAAATTTGGTTGTCAGTTATGTAAATGAATTGACTACACATGAGAAAATTCTGTATTACAATTTATAGGTGAAAAATATCCCATGCAATAAAAAATATCAGGCTGACCGGTGTATAAAAACTGCTGTTCATAATAACAAGGGAAACAATTAAAATAAAAAACATAAATCCAAATAACCTGTTAACCACGTCAATATAGAAAAGAACTACTCTTTGACTCATATTTAATCAAAGTATAGTTTGCAGTAATATACAAACAAATATGAAAAATTGTACAATCACTACATTATCAAATTTGAAATTTTGTAATTTTAGAACCCAAGACAAATTTTCCATCAATTTAACCCAAAAATGCTTGAAATTTTAAAAATATTAAAAAAAAAAAAAAAAAAAAAAATTCTGAAATATAATGTATTTTTATTCCCCATCACTATTAGCAATGTCACTTGAAAATTGATTTAATACATCTTCAATGTGTATCCATTGACAAATAGGCTTTAAGGCTTTAATATTCTTCTCAATATATTTTACAAGACTAAATTGAGTACATTGTCGATAAAGAACATTTGTCATTGAAGAGTTCAAAAATAATTTTTGCACTGTTCATTGAGAAAAAAAAAAATAATAAAAATAATAATAAAAAAAAAAAATCTCAAAAAAGGTGGCCCTCTATTGAGACTTAAAAAGATTTTGGGTTCCGTCTGTGTGTGTGTCTGTCTGTCTTTTGTGCGTTAGCGGCCGCAAAAAAAAAAAATGCTACTGACTAGCAATTTGGTAACAAATTTATGAGCCACACAGAATTTTAGCTGTATAGTTTCAGGTGTGTATTTAATTTGTGGTTCGTGTATAGGGACCCACCAAAAATTTTCTTACCATTACAGCCTATGGGCAGAATTTGTATATACAGCAGTAGTGGCCACAGAAATCCTCCAATTGACTTACAAATTGGCTCATACGTTCAGGCTCTGTATAGAAATAGCTGTAAAAATTTTTATGTCTATATTTTTTATGGACTGTGTACAGGGACACGTCAAAATTCTTATCATTACGGCATATAGGGTGAATTTTGTTTAAACACATTTTGATCTCATTAATTTGCAATCAACAAAATGAAATAAGTGTACATTACTGAAATGTTTAAACTTAAGTTGAACAGTATTTACGTGTGTATGCAACGTTTATGGTTCGTTTACGTAGACACACAGAATAATTTCATGACATTAGAGCCTATTAACAAATTTTTATTTAAGTGCACTTTAATGCGTTTATGCTGCATTCAACATAATGGAATTAACAAGCATTATAAAGATGCTTAAAAACATGTTTACTCTAAAAAAAAGAATATGTATAGACTAAAAAATTTATTTACAGGACTCTACAAAAGAATTCTGATGATGTACTGTAATGATCCAAATGATGTCAAATTAGGTTAAAATAATGAGTTATAATTAATTAAATAGGTATATTTTTTTTAGTGTATATAATTACTGTGGCTCCTTTTCTGGGATACATAAAAGAATTTCTTACCATTACGGTCTATAGTCGGAATTTCTTAAAAGTGTATTTTAACATGGTTACACCTCGTTAAATATAATGAAATTTTATTAGAATTTTAAAAGAACATTTTTCAAAATAATAATAATAATAATAATAATAAATAATAATAATATATTACAATTTTTAAACATATTCTGTAATATTCTTTTAATCAACTTTAACAATAAATAACTAAAAATAAATAAACTTAAAAATTAAACTTGAAAAATAAAACAGATTTATTGAAATACTACTTGCATACAAAAAATTAGTACAAGTTACAATAAAAGAAAAATTAAATAAGAAAAACATACCATTTTTAAAAACATTTCCATGATATTTTTTTTAAATACTTTAGGTTTTTCAATTAAAAGTTTGAGCAAAATTGAAATAAAACATAGAATTTAGCTCTCAATTAGATAAATGTTTAAAGAATTGTTTATAATTTTCTTCCCCTCCTCTTTCAGACTTTGCAAATGCCGGTTTTGAAGATTAATAAGAAATAAAGTACTTTTTCAGCTCTTTTTTAGATATATTTATAGTTAAAAAAAAAAAAAAAAAAAAAAAAAAAAACGCTGTTGATGACGATGATGATTAATGCAGCCGAAATTGTCTGGATTTTCGGCTTCGTACTGTACGATGAAATTTGATGAATGTTATATCAGCTTCCATAATAATAAAGAAATTAAAAATAATACACTAAATTAGTAAACTACAATCTAAATATTACAGTAAAGCACACTATAATAAAAATATTTACTTACTTATCTACATGAAAAAATTTATTCCTTTAAACAGCATTTTTGGATTTTGAGATATTTTACTTTAAAAAGCTAAGTACAATTAGCACTTGGATGCGTTTACATGCAAATTAATGTTTTCAAATATGTATATAAGACCTCTAGAGACTTAAAAAAAAAGTATTTGTAAAGCTAATGGAGAAATACAAAAGAATGGAAAACTTAGCCAACTGATTGTTCAAGTAGAGGGGGGGGGGGGGGGGGGTTATAAACGGATTTTTCATATATATTATAAATGGAACTTTTATATATACTATAAGCGGCATTATAATATATATTATAAGTGGCAGTTTTTTTCCAATCCAAAGTAAATGCTGTATCATTAGAAACGCCGCACAACTAAAAATGTAACTTTTAAACAAATAAAATTTCAACTTCCGAAAATTACGGTAGTTGAAATAAATACATTTATTCCTTTTATAATATTATTTGTTTATTGGTAACATATACAAGAGATCTGTATGCTTTATCTACTATTCATATAATATCAACATTCAAAAAGTTTAAATATAAATGTTTATTTCAAAATGAATGAAATATTAAAAAACACTGAATTTTCATTCGAATGTTGTTCAATGCATGTTTACTTGTTTCCTATTGATTTATCGTTCATCGCAATCATTTATAATTGCAAGCAGACATTACTCATTGCAAGCATTACAAATAAATGTGTATTTGTAAACCCCTTGCAAAATTTTCATTTTGTAATTGTGAACAATTTATTTGCAAGCGTTTCGTTTGCATGTACACCTTAATTTTTTCAAACAAGGATGTTGTTTGTATTTAAAAAAAAAAAAAAAAAAATGCATCATAATATAACCTATGCAACAATGCTAGAAATAAACAGCTGTTAAATATTTAACTTTTAAAATATATTTAAAAATTTTATTATGATATCGTTGGGAAAAATGTCAGTTTAGTTTGGATACAAAATTTATAAAAAGAAGGAAAAAAAAAACTTATTTAAAAGTTTCTTGAAAAAACCTGATAAAGCCTTGTTATTCATCAAAACCCCAGGTTTTTGTTGGGGGGAAACACACACACACAAGCTGAAACAAGGTTTTTTTTTTTTTTTTTTTTTTTTAAATAAAAAATATAATAATAATAATATAAGTAGGTCTTTTGAACCCTGCCAATTTTTAAGACATTCCACAGAATGTGAAAGCTTTTACAATGCTTTTGTACTGCTTCATTTCAAACTTTGTCAGATTTTTATAAAAGAATACAGACACTTTCAAATATTTGTTTATAAGTCTAATGGGAAAAAATGATGAATTATGAGTTTGTAAATCTGTAAAAAAAAAAAAAAAAATAGTTTGAAAGAATATTCATTAATACAAACAATTATTTGAACAAACATACATTTTTTTATTTTAAATACTTTTATAAAAATCTTATTGAAGATTGAAATTAAGATCCTCAATATTGGTCTTTATGCTACAAGATTTTTTTTATTCCAAAAAAGAATGGGATGCATTTTTCAAATAGTCAAAACAACAAACCCTTGAAAATCCTAATAAATAAATTTACCTTGTAACATCTCCCCCTCTTTTAAAGTTATTTAAGTTAGATAATACAAATAAGCCTTGACCAACAACAAAATAATAATAACAAAAAAAAAAAAAAAAAAAAAAAAAACATATGTTGAAAAATAATAATACATGAAAAAAAAAAAAAAAAGAATTAAGAAAGATTTTAATTATTTAATATTTGTAGCATACTTTCATAATTTATATACCTGAAGTAAAATATCAGAATGCTCACTCTCGGTATCTGAAACTTTTAATAAAGATACATCGCTATCACTCATTTCACTCTCAGGTAATGAATTCATGCTGAAATTAATTTTAGAAACTTAGAGTAATAAAATAAATCAACACAACAAACTTAAACTAAAATAGAAATAAATAATGTAAAAGAAACTTAAACTGAAAAATAAAAGTATGAAAATTTTAAAAACAAAATGCAAACTAAATTAATAAATGAATAATAATAATAATAATAAAGCATTTATGCACAAATTAAAAAGCAAACAAGAGAATTGTTTGAAGACAAGCACAAATAGAGCTTATGACTTAGAATTTTCTATCAATATATGTTAATGATTAGGCCAGCAGACAATAATATTAAATATGCTACAAAGATTAGATTTGAAATTTCAAAATACAGTAATTATCAAAATAATAAACTGAACAACACAGAAAATAATAATATAACAAAAGATAAAAAAAACAATCATGCACATACAAATTTAATGATTTAAAGTATTTGAAGCACTTCCAAAACATGCTATTCAACTTTAGCATTAATTAAAATAATAATAGTTAAATAGGTACTTGTATAATACCTCTGCTTAGAATTTGGATAGATCTTGGGAAATTTGAATCAATTATAGACTTTGTTTTCTCCCTATTACTCATCTCAAACTTATAAATTTGTAGAATTTTTAAATGAAAACCCACACAGCAAAACAATAAAGAAAAAAAAAAAAAAGAAAGTAAAGAAATAATTGTAAAAATTACAATTATAAAAGAGTTAAATTGTAATTATATTACAATTTATTACCTTTCTACAGTTTCATTATGCAGCGTAGAATCAGCTGTTTTAAGGTGTACTAAATTTGAAAATACCTTAGTTTGGTTGTTTTAAATAAGTCCAATCATTAGCTATAAAAATGTGTATTAGTGAGTGTTATTTAGACTATTTGATTTCATTTGTTAAAATTTGTCTATTAGATACTTTTAATATTTCCTGAGTATTTTTGAGTGTAATTCAGGGTTTATTAACCCACCTGCAACTGTTTTACTTTGTAAAATGTGGAACTGTTAAAAAAAAAAAAAAAAAAAAAAATTACATTTATTATTAATATTTATTATTATTTGTCTTAGCAATGTATTGACAGTTATTACTGTAAGCAAATGCTTACACATTTATGAGAATATTAATGTTATGAATGCATTTCACTTTACTAATATATGTAAAATTATCCTTTTTGCAGAAAAGGCTTATTTCTTATAAAGTACTATAAAACTACAGTAGACTTCCGATTATCGGCGATTGGATTATCCGCGGTTCTCAAGGGCCTGAATTTAAAAGGACAGCCAAGGCAACTGTCAGGTGTCAGGGTTACATAATTCTTGAAAGTTGCCTCAACGGTCAAAAAACAATCTTTTTTCTTTAAATGAGTACAAATTGTGGCTTAAAATTCTTTTTGTCACAGGGGTCTCAGAAATGGAAACACTCCCATTTTCCCAGCCAAGTAGCGGAATTCTTGCTTTGCCCTCTGTTGATTATTGGTCAAATCTAAAACCTGTAGATGGTGCTGCATGCCGATATTAATGTTTTTTTTTCTTTTTTTTTTTCTTCAGTGTTCTTCATGTTCGTCATGTTGTTGTAGTGTTAATAAATGTTGTCACCATATTAGCAATCTTCTTATTTCGGAATTATGTGATTTATGATTAAAAAAGGATTATGATGTGGCCGGCAGTCCCCACGACTCTGGACCGATAAGGTAAGCCATTTACCTTATTTCGATTTAAAATTCTGAAAATGACTATTTATGCAAAGTTACATTTAAATAACGTCGCCAAAGTAGCGACATGGTTTTGAAATGATATTTTTTATAACATCGCTAATAGTTTAGCGACAAGTATTTTGGCGCCCATAACAGGGACTGCCAGGCCCTTAAAATGTGAATTTGATTTGTTCTTTATTCTATAGTGCAAATTTCTAAATTGATCAAATATGGCAACGGAACTCGATAAATTAAAAAGAAAACGCACTACCCTAAAGGGATTGTGTACTAAGTTAATCAACACGATAAATATAAAGTTAATTGAACCCGAGGAAGGGTTAAATGTTTACGAAATAGAATCACAGTTAGAAAAGCTGCAAGTCAAACAAACCGAAATTATAGAAGTTGAGGAACAGATCGAAGTGAAAATCACGGATCTCAACGAGCTACAAGCTGAAATAGAATCGCGACAAGAATACAGGGATTCAATTATTGATGTAAAAGCTCAAATTATGAATAAAATCGAAAAAATTAAAAATTTAAATGTCACTCAGATCTTATCACAGCCAAGAAATGAGCAAACATCTAATTTACATTTAGAAAGAAGTAATGCAAGTTCCGTAAGATTGCCCAAGATCTCAATTCCAGTTTATGACGGTTCTCCGGAAAACTGGATGGAGTTCTGGAACCAGTATGAAATAACAATACATAAAAATAAGGATTTATCTAATGTAGAAAAATTTGTATACGTACGCAGCTTTTTAAAAGCCCAAGCTTTAACAGCTATTCAGGGTTTAGCACTCTCTGAAGAAAATTACAATACGGCCATTGATTTATTAAAATCTCGATTTGGAAAAAAGGATATTGTAATTCGATATAAAATCGATGCGTTATTAAATTTGAATCCTGTTAAATCTGCAAATCAGATTAAAGAATTACGCTTACTGCACGACGCCCTTGATGTTAATATAAAATCTCTGGAAAATTTAGGTGTGGATTTAAAATCCTATGGAAATTTGTTATTTCCAATTGTTACTAAATTAATACCTACCAGTATTATGATAGATTATAATAAAATGAAAACCGAATCTGAGGAATGGGATGTACAAGATTTGTTAAAACATTTAAAATTAGAAGTTCAAACTAGAGAAAAAACCTTTTCATTTTTAAAACGCGAAGTAGAAACTCACAATAGCGGGTACAAAAACTCAAATTCCAGATTTGATTCAAAATCATCGGAAAATAATAATAATTCCTACCGGAAATCTGTTTCGGGATATAAAAATTCTAACACAATGCAAAAGGCATCCGCCATTAAATTAACTGTTAGTAAATGTATATTTTGTGTTGATGCAGTAAATGATCACGATAGTAAAATGTGCAAATTAAATTTAGAGGACAAAAAATTGTCTTTACGCAAACAGGGAATCTGTTATTTATGTTTCAAAAGAGGTAAACATACAGCTAAAATTTGTTTATCGGGTCTCAAATGTGACACATGTTCAGGAAAACACAATACATTAATTTGCTATAAGCAAAAATCGGAAACTCCAACAAGGGCTCAAATGAGAGATAAAAATCACATCGAACATACCCAAACAAATACTTCTGAGAACAGTGCTTACGAAAATGATAATTCTGTATTGTCTTACAAATGTCCTGTACAAAATCCGCTTGAGAATAATGAAATATATTTACAAACTTGCTTCGCAAGAATAACAAATAATTCTAATTTAAACTCTCTAAAGTGTGTCATATTATTTGACAATGCGTCTCAACGAAACTTCATAAATATATCACTCGCGCGTGAATTAAAATTGCCGGTGATTAGAAAAGAAACTCTAATCATATACCCGTTTTCTTGTGATCAACCCCATCAAAAAGAATATTCAGTTGTAAATTTCGAATTGTCTCATTTAAAAAACCACAAACAAAAATGTTACGTAGAGGTGGTGAATGAGATATCGTTCACAAAGTTAAAAATAGTCGATGACGCATCAATTCGAAAAGTTTTGGTTTCGAGTGAGGGGGAAAGAAATAATTTTTCTCAATTGCATTCGAAGGAGCCAGACATATTAATTGGAGCAGGGTTATATTGGAAACTGCAAAAAAATAAAAAGAAAATTAATCGTTCGTTGTTTGCAGTTAACACAGAAATAGAATGGACGTTGTCAGGGAATAATAATTCAGCAAAAAATCCAGACAGCTTAATTACTGGCACCTCCGTGTTAAAGATTGAATGTGGTAACTCTATTTGTTTACATGAAAACCATCCATGCATGAGAAAAAATGAATCATCAGATTGTACGACTAATGATCTGCAAAGGTTATGGTCGTTAGATTGTTTAGGAATAAAGGATGATAAATTGATTTCTACTTCCGATCTGGAAATAATAAATAAATTTGATAAACAGTTAGAATATAAACAGGGTCATTATGTTACTCATTTATTATGGAATGAACATGGAATTGATAACTTTGAGAATAATTTTGAAAATGCTAAACGGCAATTTAATAATTTGAGAAAAAGATTAAAAGCGGATAAATGGATTTTTGAGCAATATAGGCAGATAATCACAGAACAAAAACAACTAGGCATCGTTGAAGAATGCGGTCGCTCACAAAGAGAGTATTTCGCCCCACATCGTGAAATTGTTAGAAAGGAAAAACAGACAACAAAGGTACGAATTGTTTTTAATTGTTCCAGTAGAGTTTTGGGGTGTAAATCTTTAAATGATTGTCTCATAAAGGGGCCATGTCTTACACACCAATTTTGGATGTAATTAATAGATTTTGCATGTTTAAGATTGTGTTTTGCGCAGATATCGAAAAAGAGTTTTTACTGATAGAAATCGCGGAACCTGATAGAAATTATCTTAAGTTTCTATGGTTTGATGAGGACACCCAGAATTATAAAATAATGCGAATGACCAGAGTGACGTTTGGTTGTACAACCTTTCTTTTTAACGGCAACAATTAAGAAACACATTAAGGAATATACGGAAATTTATCCGGATAGTTATGAAATGTTAAATTCAGCTCTGTTTGTGGACGATTTGCTCTATGGCTCCGATATCGTAAATGGTGCCTATGAATTAACTTCTACTGCGGTAAATATTTTAGCAAAGGCTGGAATGAAATTGAGAAAGTTTAGTACGAATTCACAGAAATTAAAGACCATGTGGGATAAAAATGATCGTTTTTCGGAGGTAAATAATGATAGTGTAATAAATATTCTTGAATTGGTGTGGGATAAAGATAGTGATAAATTGGGATTAGCTTTGAAATCTATAGTTGAAAATTTGGATATATCGGTATGTACGAAAAGATATGTATTGCATACAGCTGCAAAAATTTTTTGATCCTATTGGGATTATATCTCCCTTTTTAATTAGGATAAAGTGTTTTCTTCAAAGAATGTGGGAAAGAGGTATGGATTTGGATCACAAATTGCCGGATGATCTTAAGGGAATTTGGATAAAGTGGTGTAACGAAATTAAGGATTTATTAGAAATTCGAATAGATAGATGCTATTTCACGTATGTTGATTTGAAAAATTCGCGAGTAGAACTACACATTTTTTCAGATGCTTCACCACTTGCATATGGTTGTGTTGCATATTTTAGGGTTATCAGTAATGATAAAAAAGTTATGTAAGTATGATTATGTCAAAGGCTAGAGTTGCGCCGCTAAAGAAACTAACGTTACCAAGATTGGAGTTAATGGGAGCGGTGATAGCAGCTAGAGTAGCGAAATATATTTGTGATATATTTAAAGAAATTAACATCGAGAAATTTTATAGGACAGATTCTACTATTGTTTTACACTGGGTGAAGGGATCGGCAAAACAATGGAAACCCTTTGTTAAAAATAGAGTAGTTGAAATTCAGGAATTGTCAGTACCCGAAAATTGGTCATATTGTAATACAAAGAATAATCCCGCAGATTTAGTTACTCGTGGTATTAGCGCAAATGCGTTAGTTAATAATGATTTTTGGTTTAAAGGTCCAAAATGGTTATCTGAGCTAAATGGTAAAGGCAATGATATTGGGGAAGAGGTAGACACGCAATATATTACTGAAGAAAAAAGGAAAACACCTGAAAAAATAATTCAGTTTAAAATCTCTATAGAAACAGTTGAACCAATATTAGATCTTGAAAAATATAGTAACATTTTAAGAGTCCTCAGAATTACGGCATGGATAAAGAGATTTCTTAATAACGCGAATCCTAAAAACGAGAAATTTAGGGGTCCATTATCGGCAGAAGAAATTGGTAGTGCGCAAATTATGTGGGTTAAATATACACAGAAAATTAGTTTTCCGAATGAATTAAACTGTTTGATAAATGGGGAACCTATTTCGAAAAATTCAAATTTAATTGAGTTCTCGCCATTTTTGGATTCCGAGGGAATAATGCGTATCGGAGGAAGGCTTCAGAAATCAAAATATTCCTTTAACGAAAAACACCCGATCCTGTTGCCTTCAAAGGATAAATTAATTGATTTGTTAATTAAAAATGCGCATGAAAGAGTTTTTCATTTTGGCATTAATGATACATTAGGTTAATTACGGGAGGAATTTTGGGTAATCAAGGGCAGACAGGCAGTAAAAAGCGTATTAAGAAGATGCACAATTTGTATAAAATTTAATGCTCGATCTGGAGCCCAGATAACAGCTCCGTTACCTGCAGATCGCATCAATGAACAAAAGACCTTTGCAGTGATAGGCCTTGATTTTGCAGGCCCCTTATACATCCGAAATAATGACAGCAAATATTACATATTGTTGTGCACATGTGCGATAACAAGAGCAGTGCACCTAGAATTGGTAGAGAACCTATCTGCCGAAACATTCATATTGGCCTTCAGAAGAATAGTAGCAAGGCGAGGTCTTTGTCATACAATATATTCCGATAACGCACGAACCTTTCATCGAGCTGATATAGAGTTAAAGCACATCTGGAAAATAATTAGCCATCCCGACGTTAAAGATTACTACAGTAGCAATAAAATAATGTGGAAATATATCATGGAAATGTCGCCATGGTGGGGAGGCTTCTATGAACGACTGGTTCGATCCGTTAAAATTGCATTAAGAAAGGTAGTTGGCAAAACCACTTTAACACACACACAACTACATACAGTTATAACTGAAATTGAAGCTTCAATAAATTCGTGACCTACAACGTATGTATATTCGAACTCAGGAGAACCTTCTCCAATTATGCATGCACACTTCTTGGTAGGTCAACGACTAACTACCTTACCTATTGTTCACATCAAATCCCATGTTCTTCCTGGAACTTCTCAAACCTATGTTAAACGGTTCAACTTTAAAGAACGTATATTGGACCAGTTCTGGTCAAGAAGAAGGAATATCTTCTTCAGCTGAAAACCGCCATGACATGTCGACATTCCAGTATTCGAGAGTATTCGGTAAATGATGTTGTTTTAATCCACGATTCTAAACTACCAAGATATTTGTGGAAAATAGGAGTAGTCACTCAAGTGTTTCCCGGTAGGGATGGGAAGGTACGATCTTGTGAGTTAAAAACATCTAGTGGAACAATTCGACGTTCTTTCCAGTTATTATATCCAGTAGAAATCTGTGAAAGAGACTAAAGCAAACTTTAAAAAACTTTTATTACAAACTATGACATTTTGCGTAAACTTTATTTCTCTTATTGATATAGTTACAATTATAAAATGAACATATAATTAATGTTCATCCGGGGGCCAATGTGTTGATTATTGGTCAAATGTAAAACCTGTAGATGGCGCTGCATGCCGATATTAATGTTTTGTTTTCTTTTTTTTCTCTTCAGTGTTCTTCGTGTTCGTCATGTTGTTGTAGTGTTAATAAATGTTGTCACCGTATTAGCAATCCTCTTATTTCGGAATTATGTGATTTATGATTAAAAAAGGATTATGATGTGGCCGGCAGTCCCCACGACTCTGGACCGATAAGGTAAGCCATTTACCTTATTTCAATTTAAAATTCTGAAAATGACTATTTATGCAAAGTTACATTTAAATAACGTCGCCAAAGTAGCGACATGGTTTTGAAATGATATTTTTTATAACGTCGCTAATAGTTTAGCGACACCCCCCTCAAATCTGTCAATCGACTGTTGCAATAGAATTTACAAGAAACTACAAAAATGCATCATTTCTCTAACCAATATCCTTTGTCTGAGGTACTGTCAACAGCAATTCTAATCCATCATAACCTAATCCTCTCTCAATCACGTCTTCTGGATCTTCAGGTTTAATTGTAAGGAGAGAGTTTGAAACTGGTCAATTTCCTGAGGGCTGTTGAGAGATTAAAGCAAAGGGATGATTTGTGCTAGTTTACCACTCCCTCCTTCCCCTGCCCCTTGCACCTGCTTTATCTTTGTAGCACTGTTAACATTCTATGAATTGCTTTCAATTCTTTTGCATTTTTCTTTTTATTTTCTACTGTAAATGATAAGGTTATTGAAATGTAAGCTTGCTGAAAGAAAATAGATAATGCATGAGTAGGGTTGCGGAAGTTATTTTCGGAGTGATGACTTTGGAATTCAAGAGCTTTCCTTTCTTTTTCCACGAACTCATTCACAACATCCATATGATTCCCATTCTTATAATTCATGGATTGTAGTTAATTAATTTTAGTTTCGAGTGTACAAGATTGCTATTAAAATGTCAGACAAAAGAAAAAAAATTGTTTTATCAATTGAAGAGAAACTGCAGTTGATTAGAAAAATTGAAAATGGTGCATGACAGAAGCAAATGAGCTTGCAATATGGAATAGGAAAAAGCACGGTGAGAGGCATTTGTAAACAAAAAGACAAACTTATGAATTTTGCTTCCATATCAGACAACATCTCATCAATGATAAAAAGAACGACTATGAAAACCAGCACTTATGGAGATTTAGATGCGGCACTTTTACAGTGGGTGAGACAAGTGAGAAGTGAAGGAACTCCTATTTCAGGGTCTGCAAAAGCAAAACAGTTTTTTGAAATGCTAGGATTAGAAAGAACATTTGATGCATCATCAGGATGGTTGACATGATTTAAACAACGCCACAGAATAAGAGAAATTGGGCTTCATGGTGAGAAATTAAGTTGTGATAAACAGGCAGCAGAAGATTTCAAAACTGAATTCATAGAGTTTCTTCAATTAGAGGAAATTTCTTATGAACAAGTGTACAATGCTGATGAATCGGGGTTATTCTGGAAATGTTTTCCAACACGTACACTAGCATTTGAAAAGGAGCAGAAAGCTTCAGGTTATTAGTCTAGTAAAGAACGTTTAACAATAATGACGTGCAGCAATGCAATGGCAACTCCTAAACTAAAACTGGTAGTTATTGGAAAATCAAAAAAACCTAGGTGTTTCAAAGATTCAAGAGCTGAAAACCTTCCAGTACACTACTTTAAACAAAAAAAGGGCTGGATGGATCATGAAACATTTAAAAAGTGGTTTAAAGAAAAGTTTATTCCCCAAGTTAGAGAGCATCTGAAATCTCAAAACTTACCCGAAAAGGCTGTACTACTGATCGACAACGCCCCATCCCACACCATTTTAAAATCAGCAGAAGGAAGTTTTTTTTTTGTCTATTTTTTGCCTCCCAACATCACAGCTCTTATTCAGCCCATGGACCAGGGCGTAATAGCTTCAATGAAGAAAAAATACAGAACAAACTTATTACAAGAAAAGATCGAAAAGGGTAATGACCTTCAAGGCTTTTGGAGAGATTACACAATTCTTGACAGCATATTTATGCCATACACACTGTTTGGGAGGCAGTTAAGCAGTCTACATTGGTAAGGCCTTGGAGAAAAAATTTACCAAATGTGGAAAATACTATGGTAGAGTTTATAGAGGAGGAAAAAAGGTCTGCTCATGATTTGGCAAATTTAGCTAAATCTGTTACTGGAGGAGAAAAAATCAATGAAGGAAATATTGAAGAGTAGATTAATTGTGATGCCAATGATCCAGGTTTTGAACACCTTACAGATTAACAAATTGTGGGCCAAGAATTAGACCCAGTTTCAGAAGATAGTGAAGAAGAAGAGGAAGAAGGAGATAAAACTCAGCAGAGGATGAGCCACAACACAGCCCTAGCACATGCAGATGGACTTATAAAATATCTCGAGGAACAGGACGATGTATCACTTTGTGACAAAATGCTGATACAGAAACTGTAATCGTAAATTAAGAAAAAGTGTTTTAGTACCAAAAAAAAAAAAATGCTTGACCGAATTTTTTGTTAAAAAATAGAGCAAAATGTAAGTAGAAATTTTTAATAGTATGTTAAATTGTATCTGTAGGCCATGCTTAACTGTTAATTAAATAGTATTGCTCAAAAGGCTTTATGTGTTGATTTATATCCTCTTTTTGGCCATTTTGCGGATTATCTGCTAATTCGATTATCCACGGTTGTCTATTCCCCGTTCACCGCAGATAATTGGGAGTTTACTGTATTTCTAAAAACATTCTTTCAAGAAAACATTCTACCACCAAATTTTTCTTTCTTTTTTTAATTGCATCATTAGGATACAGATATTATTAGATTTAAAATGTAATAAGAATGAAGAAAAGGAAGAAAATTCTAGTTTTTTAAACACTATACCCAACAAAATTCCACATTTTCCTCTTAATTTATAAGTAAAATTAGATTACAGACCATTTATCTTCAAGCTAAAATACCATAATATTGTATGAATTACAATTAAATACCAAAATGTTTAAATAATATATATTTATATATTATATATAATATGTAATAATATTTATTTTTATTTTATGTTATTTAATTTAATTTTTTTTGGAAAAGTCTCTCTATTAGAGAGCGATAAAGTATGAAATAAGATTGTATTAATTTTTAAGTAAATTGGAGTAAAATGAACATTCATGGTTGATGAATTCATGAATAAAAAAATTTCTAAGATTGTATTAGTTTAAATTTTTAAATGTACATTGTTTAAATTTCTGTGAGATAAAATCTAAATTTAATTTTTTCAATGCATTTATACATGTTAACTAATTTATTATTAAATCTACAATTTTAAGCATTTATTCTAAAAAATTCCAAAGTTGTTATATTTGCTAGACCAACACTTATTTTAATTATTTAATAAACGATTTCCAGTACCTAATTAAAAGCTTGTATAAAGCTTCGGTAAATTGATTTATATTTTGGATATATTATTTTGATCATTTTATGCAACATTCATTAATTACAATAAATAAATAGCAGTAAATAATTTTTTTAAAATAAAAATGTGTAATAATAAAATTCAGCTTTATTTCTCATTTTCAACCTATGAACAAAGAAAAACTTTGCTTTTTATTGATTATTTAACTCATAGCTATAGATTAATGAACTCAGTATTATGTAAAATTTTCAATCAAAAAGATTATTGGATTTTATTAGTTAAAAAGAGATTACTCATTCCCCCCCCCCCTTTTTTTTTCACTAATACCAACAGCCATGTTTATACAAGTGATAGCAAACTGTGATTGATTTGCGAGAGCTTCAGAGTAGTCACAAATTTTCTCCTTGTCAATCACAGCTTTGCAATCAATTTTATAAACAAATATTTCATCTGTAATGAAACACGGCGAGATTTGTGATTGTTTATTAGACTGCGATCACAACATTTCAGTTTGTATGAAATGCTAACATTAGACAGAAATGTATCAAAACATGTGCAGACTCTCCAGGATAAATCAAGATAACATGAGAAAAGTCTAATTTAATTTTAATTAAAATGAATTAAAAATAATCAGAATTTTGATTAAAAAGTTTCAAACTAACTCTCCATTCCTTTTATTGTAGAAACACTATTAGATTTTTGTAGACACAGTTTAATAATAAAGAAGAAAATTATTTTCACATTTCAGACTGAAACAATAGACAACTCTTACTTGATTATTCTAATTGCTGAAAAGCTAAAAGCTGTTTAGCAAATAAATGAAACTTTATAATATAAAAATAAAGCAGACACAGAAGCAATATATTTCACTCACCTGACCCCTAACACAGCTTAACCATGATGATATGCTGCAGAAAACAAAACAAACTAAGCAAACAAGGACAATGAACAAAGTACAGACAAACTAAAGCTATAAACAACATGTAAGACAAATCTGAAATAATAATAATAATATGAGACAAAAGAAATTTTTCCAAATGAATGTTCTTAAAGAAAATTAATTGTATTAACAATTGTATTTCTATAAACTTATACCTTATTAGAATAATCCTTTTTATGTATGCAGATATATTTCGAACACTTTGCATCCATCTTCACTGCGTTGATGTGACTGTCTCTTCATCTTGTTTTCCTTTCATGAATGGAAAACAAATGAAGAGACAGTCACATCAACGCAATGAAGATAGATGGGAAGCATCCGAAATATATCTGCGTAAATAAAAAGGATTCTTCTAATAAGCTATAAATTTATAGAAATATAATTTTAGTAATTTTGAATAAATTAATGTATATGTGATAACAATATTTACATGCTCTTTATTATTATGATTATTAAGAATATATTTTTAAACAGTCAATTAACTTAAGGTCAAAGGTAGAAAATTGATTATACAGAAGAATGCTCCTGAGATACAAATTTTTGCAACATAGATATTTCATTCATTCACATTCATATTCACCAATCATATTTGTAATAGCAAAAATTACTACCACTAATTATCTTTAATGTATATCTTTTTTGCTTTCTTGGCTTTTACAAAAAAATTATTTTATATAAAAACAGAACATTTACAGTAGAGCCACGGTTAACCGAGCACTGATTATCTGAGTTCCGAGTAAACAGAGGTAGTTTCTGAAAATGCCCCGTCCCAGTGGAAGCATGGCCTTTGACAAATGGCATCCTTAACTTAAAAAGTTTTTACTATACAGTATGGTTATTTATAATTTATGTATGTTTGTATTGTATTGCATTTTTGGGTTGGAGACAAAATATCGCCAAAGTAAATGAATACAAAGGAAAAATGAGTTGGTAATTATTAGTAATGTTGTACAAAATTTCATGACAACACATACCTTAGTCAGAGCACTGACATTCTGACAAACCTACAACAAAATTTTTTATAAATTTTACTTAAAATAGTTTATAGACTATATTTATTAACTTTTGTCAAGATTAGTCATAATGAATTCAATCATGCTTATCACTTTTAAAATTTTTAATTCAAGTTTGTGAATAGTGTTCAGCTTTAATGTCAGCAGTGATGTACATGATTTTTAAAATGTATTTTGAATATGAAAAGCAAAAGATAACATAACTTAAAAAATCAAATTTTCAAATAGATCATACTATTTTTTTTACGCAATGTTTTGTCCGGCAAGATTTTGTTCCGCGATATTATGTCCGGATCCCACATTTTTAATTAACTACATTTAAATATATAGTAGATGTATTATTTTACTTCATTCATTTTAAACTTTACAGTATGTTTCCCCTTGGATTTGCGACAGACTGTGTTATTCAAGTTTTTGATTATCCGAGATACACTCGGTCCACATTACCTCAGATTAGTGAGGCTCTACTGTACCTGTTGGTGTTGCTAAACTAATGTAGGTGGTATTTAATGAATGTTGAATTTGTCTAAAACATTTTTGTTGCAAAAAGTTTATAGAATCATAAACTATACATAGCAATTTAATTATATTTTGCTAGCACATACTTCAAAATATTGCACATTGCAGTGTCTAATCAGTTTTTTATTGTGACATATTTTTTATTTTAAAGTTATTAATTTTTTCCAATACATACATAGGTCATGTAGAATCCAGTTTTTATTTAAAATTCTCTGATATTTTCTTATAATATAAGCATATTCCACTGGGTTCAAGACTCACTGTATCTAAATATTTTACTTTAATGATTCTATAGAAATTTTTAATAAACTTTTAAAAGAACAGAATCTTTTCATATCTTTATTTAGTGTAGAAAGGAAACAAATGCATTTTTCCTCTTTGGAAGAAAGGGTAATGTGCCAAGTGCTGTTTTTAAACTCCCAGAAGAAAAGAAAACAAAGAGAGTATCATTAAATCTGTCAAATTAGAAACTAATTATCCCTGTTAGAAATTACAGTTCTACTTATTTGAGGATAGCAACTGGTTTTTACTTCTGTCTTTAAAAATTATTATTATTATTGAATGACAAATAAAACTAAATATTTGCAATATTAAAACCAAGTAAAAACTACAACATATAGAACGGTAAAAGAAAATTTGGGAAGAAGACAGTATGCTATATGGTAAAATCAAAAGAATTGCCAGCTGCACAAAAAGCAATGCAATTTTTTTTTTTTTTTAATTACCATGGACAACTTTTAATTGATTTCCTGCTACAGCAATGCCCTTTTATTTCAGCACAATACTGCAGTACTTTTTCAGAACTATGCAAAGCAGTAAAAAAGAATCGGCCAAGCTTTCTCTCAGAGAAAGTGATCCTTCTACATGGTAATATCTGCCTACATGTTTTCCATGAAACCCAAACGACCATGCAAAAATTTTGTTGGGAAGGGCTGGAACACCCAACATACAATTCGGATTTGTCCCGCTCTGTGACTATCACATTTTTTAACCACTTAAAAAATCTTTACAAGAAATTTTTTTCATTTGAATGATAAATTGAAGGAACAGCACAAGACTTCCACAAAAAACAACCTGTAAAAAAACCAACCTGATCTGCTGGTGAACTTATGACTTTTAATTTTTTTTTTCAATTTGTCTACTTTTCATTTGGGAAACACTTACAATAATTTCCTGTTTTAAAATCTTTTGCTTCAACAGCAATTTTGTACGTATATATTGCCATTTTGAATGATACTGTTTTATGCAGGGGTGCAGAATATGTCCAAACACTTCAATGAGATTTGGGGGAAATTTTGAAATATTTTCTTGAAAATAAAATAAAATAAATAAATAAAAATGGAAGTTTAAAATTACAATTTACTACTTTACAATGCTTATAATATAAACTGACAGCTTCATTTATATGTTACAGTGTATACTTATTTAATAAAAAAGCACCACAAAACTGGTGTTGTAAAAAATATTACTTACAAACTTTGAATAAACACCATAAAATGCAATAAACTCGCAACAATTGTTTCGGGTCAGAAAAACACGCAACCTTTCATCAAGCGAATAAAGTAAGCACGAGTGCTGCAGTCAAAGCGGCAATGCACAAAATCGTTTAAAATGAAAAGAAAAACTTTATAAAGTAGAAAGTAAATATAACAACTGGTGTGAGTAGAATTGTACAAGAAAACAAGAAAATAAATAAATGAGTGAGATTAACCACATAACAATCTAAGGATATCAAAAATTAAACAAAAATCTAAGTTACGTGAGTAATGGACAATTTGCACACATGGCGGATTTGAACAAAATCTTATTTTTCTGGTAGTTTTAGGCTCATAAATTTCAAAAAGTTTATTAAAAATGCAAAAAAAGTTCTCATTAATTTCAAAAATAACTTTAAAATTAACCAAAAATCATGCGACTTCAAAACGCTGTCTGACGTCACACTTTATGATGCTTCAATGTTTACATTTTGTTAGCGTAGTTAACAAGCGGCAATTCGTTTTAACTTTTGTAATTATCAACCATTTATGTGATTTCTGAGCATTTCTTTTTCAATTTATAATTATTTAATAACATTATCATTATTTTTCCTTATCATTATTTTCAATTGTTTTCTTTTCATGGCGGTTGTCTAATGTTTTCGTTTAATAGGATCCTGTGGAATGCTAAAGAATAGCTTTTGAGAACCATTTAGCTGTTGTATTAGTGCAGAGTGGTACAATACAATATTTATACTATGATTTCTTAATATCCGTCATTATTATAAAATACAAAACCTATTTCACTGATTCAAGAAGCAAAGCAAAGCACAAAATCGAATGTAAACAACGATTACTCCTGTTTGTTGTCATAAAGAGTGACGTCACGATATATTATACTGCGTTTTCTCGATAGAGTAAATAATGCGATGTTAAAATTGTTATAAATCCGTCATTAGATTTCAAATAAAGAAAATGTTTGTATTTATTTTCTTACCTTTTCATATTCTATTATATAATAATAAAATCAGAAAATGTGCAAATTCTCTATTTCCAAGCATCAGAGAAGAATGGAGTGGAAGAAATATCATTAACAAGATTTTTCAAATTTTTAAATATGTAAAATGCTTCATGAATATCCAAATGGGAGGAACAGACAGGAGATGAAATAGAAGATTTGGTAATCATTACGAACATTCCGACGGTGCTCATTTATTCTGTATTTCAAACGCCTCCTAGTTTGACCAATATAACCTAAGTTGCAAGACGAACACGGAATTAAATAAATTCCAGAATGGTTTTCGGTGGGAATGGGATCCTTAAGAGAAGATAATTTTATTTTATTGACGGGTTTGTAAATGACTTTGAAACCAAATGGTGAAAGAATTTTAAAGATTTTAAAAGAGAGTGAAGAATAAAAAAGGTAAAACAACTGGGATGAGACTGTGATCGTTTAATTTGGGAGCAGAACGTTTAGGATTCTTAAATTTATATAGAGCTTTATCGATGATAGATGGGTTATAGCCACAAGAGAGAGCAAGAGATTTTAAATAATTAATTTCTTTCGAAAGATTAGACGGATCAGAACAAATGTGTAAGGCACGATAAACATAAGTGTAAAAAGCAGACATTTTTTGTTGAGGGGCGTGGTTAGAGAGAGCATGCGGCGGCAAAGAGACTGAGAATGGTTTTCTAAAAACAGTAGTTGAGAAACAATCCTTTTCTTTATTCACACGAACGTCAAGGAAAGGCAAAAAGAGCAATCCTGTTCAACCTCAAAAGTGAATTGAATGCATGGGTCAATCGAATTGACCAAAGAAAGTAAATTGGACAAATCGACATCAGGGGAGACAAGAACGAAAGTGTCATCCACATACCTAAACCAGTGAGGAAATTTATATACAACGAAGAGTTTATATACACCGAAGTGTATATTTATTCTCTTAAACACTTATTACTTAGAATAAAATGGCTTTGTTTAACAAAACACTTTTGTGTTATTGAGGTAAATTTAGATTGTGTTTGGGGGAATTTTCCAAAGTCTGAACATTTCCTGCACACCTGGTTTTATGTAGTGTCTCTTTAAGAGTTGCAACTCTAAAAGACAAGGCACAAAAACATGCCAAATTGACAATTTTGAAGAACACATTAAGCAGTGGAAGACTGAGCCCACATTCCCTAAATTTACCATAATAAAAATATGATTAAAAATTTTAAAAATACAACCTTTTTTATTCCTTCATGTATACTTCCGGGACTAGTTTCATCTGGGGCGCCCCAGCTTGTTCACCGGCATCTTGGTGTGCGAAGTTACTCGAAACTAAAGTTTCAGGCTTTCTTCTTCTTTTATAAACTCTGCGCCATTGGCGGTTGAGCGATGCCCCATCTTTGCCATTGCAATTATTTGAACTAGTTAAAATTTCTACAGACTCCCTGAATGCTGCGTAACTGTGGTTATGGTAGTTGGCCAACTTCTTAACCTGCTCAAACTTTATATCTATTTCTTCATTTTTGTTCACCTGAGTTAAAGCGGTTGTTATTTTTCCTGTGGTTATATCATGGCTGTGTTCTTTAATACGCGTCTTTATTTTCCTTTTTGTTTTTCCTATATAACACATTTCATTACCTTGTTTATTAGTATACGATATTTTATATATTCCCGCGGTTTCTAATGGGTTTATTTTATCTTTATCACTTCTGATAAGTTGAAAAATATTAGGGTTTGGTTTGATAGGTACGTTTATATTATGTTTTGCTGCAACTTTTTTGATTTTATTTGAAACTCCGCGATCATATGGAATTGAAGTGGTGTATTTAAGTTGAGGCTTTTGGAAATTATTAATCTGTTTTAGACTTTTTAATCATTTTTTAAGTAAATTATCTATTAATTTATTTGAGTAACCTGCTTTTGGGGTAAATTGCTTGATATTTTTTATTTCGTTTTTTAGAATTTTAGAGTCTTTACAAATTGTTATAGCACGGTTAATATGGGCCTGTATTGCATTTATTTTATATTTAAAGGGGGTTCTGCTAAATCAATCTGAAACTGCGGGAATATATAAAATACCATATACTAATAAACAAGGTAATGAAATGTGTTATATTGGAAAAACAAAAAGGAAAATAAAGACGCGTATTAAAGAACACAGCCATGATATAACCACAGGAAAAATAACAACCGCTTTAACTTAGGTGAACAAAAATGAAGAAATAGATATAAAGTTTGAGCATGTTAAGAAGTTGGCCAACTACCATAACCACAGTTACGCAGCATTCAGGGAGTCTGTAGAAATTTTAACTAGTTCGAATAATTGCAATGGCAACGATGGGGCATCGCTCAACCACCAATGGCGCAGAGTTTATAAAAGAAGAAGAAAGCCTGAAACTTTAGTTTCGAGTAACTTCGCACACCAAGATGCCGGTGAACAAGCTGGGGCGCACCAGATGAAACTAGTCCCGGAAGTATACATGAAGGAATAAAAAAGGTTGTATTTTTAAAATTTTTAATTAAATTAACTTCATGGTTATGAAAATTGGTTAAAGAAATAAAAATATGATATTAAATTTAATGAATTATAAAAATTCAAAGATGACACCATTTGATTATAACCTAAAATGCACTTATGTAATAGTTCAGTAATAAAATGAATTGTTTACCTGACTGGCCTTTCTCGGGGTGGATGCTACAAGAATAATAAACAGAAAATGAATTGAGCAATATTTATTCTTATTAATTAATTAATTACAAATATATTTAAATAATTTAAGAAGAAAAAAAAAAGGTCTCACCTCATCCAAAAACATGTCAAACTGTTAAAAAAATGTATGAATATTAATTAAAATATAAAAAATAGAATTCATAGAATATGAAATAAAAATGCCAAATTATTATTAGAATAGTACTTTATTATGATACTTTTAGACGTTTTAAAAATGACATTTCTTTAATAAACTAAATTTAAACAATGTTTTAAAAAATAAAAAAATATTTTTTTTTTTTTTTTTTTTTTTTTTATCTAAAAAAAAAAAAAAATCTTCATTTTTTTTTTAGAGTCACTACAACAAAGGTAGTTGGGTGTAGTTCCAGCATTAACGGCCCTCTTCACTCACCGTCACCGGAAGCCCGAGCCAATGTTATTCTATGGGGAAATTTTCTTTACAAATAACTTATTAACTAATACATATTTTTAAATTCTGTTTTCACATTCAGAAAATTCCCAACTGTTAAATTGACGGACCTTTTTAAAAAATGTATTTTTTTAATTTTTAATATTTTATTTTTAAATTGCAAAATGAAAAAAATTCACATATTGAAAATTCATATTTTTAAGCTTCAAAATAAAATATAAAAAATTAAAAAAATAATTTTTTAGAAAAGGTGCGTCAATTTAACAGCTGAGAATTTTCAGAATGTGAAAACAGAATATAAAAATATGTATTAGTTAATAAGTTATTTGTAAAGAAAAATTTCCCAAAGAATAACATTAGGTTCGACTTCCGACGGCAGTGAGTGAAGAGGGCCCTTAAGTATCAAGCCAAATAAGGGTTTTACTGCACTGTCTTTATTACTTACTAAAATCAAGGTTGTGGTGAGGGGTGAGGAGTTGAGGGTTTAACTTCAACCCTCCATGTTTGTATTCACACATTGTGTTCAATATGCAAGTTCAAATTCTTGATAGTGCAAAGGCTTCTGTCTCCCAATGAGAAAGTCAATAGTTTGAGTCCAAATTTTTTATCAATCATTTACTACAATAAACTCTTTTAAACTTGAAGTTTTTTATTTCTATTTTCACAGAAATTTTCAGCCTCTTCAAAATACTTCATAAATCTATTAATGTATTATTAGTAAATATCTATATCCATATATATATATATTCACTAATAATACATTAGTAAATATATATATAGATACTATATTTAACGTAATAATAAATACAGTATGGGATCTGTTATCCAGAAAGCTTGGGACCTTGGATATTCTGGATAAGGGGTTTTTCCGTAATTCGGAACACTTTATTATATGTATAAAGATGGGGCAAAATAATTTCATAAATAGCAGTGATAAACATGAGTAATATGTATAAACACTTTCCTATATATTTGTTCATTTATTAAATTATTTCTACAAAATAAAAAACATTCTTAATTAGAATTTTAAACTGTAAATAATAATAGTAATAATAAATGAAAATAAATAAACATATATAAAATTTAATTTTGGACCTGAGAGTAAAGTCCTTTGATTTGGATTTTGCAAACATTTCTATGGTATTTTTTTGCTTATAGTGTGTCTTTGATACTAATTATTCATAAATGTTTGAAATACTTTTATCACATGATGCTAAATATCTTATGAAATAAATCCTAAAAATAATGGAAATTAATAAAAAATATTTAAAATTTTTATAACAATTAGGACTTCATGCATGCGACCAGAGTTCAAGGATAAAATTCATCTGCTATTGGACACTTTAAGAAGTTATCTGTTATTAATGTTTATGTATTAAAAAATATCATAAAAATTCATTTTCTAACCTAAATTTGCAAAATTTTCAGCAATTATTTGAAAAATTTTGTGCTCACCATTTTCCTCAGAATAATACCGTAGCATTAAAGAAATTAGGTTGTAAAACTATAATTCTGACCGCTGCTATTGTATAACTTTAATTCTTAAATTTTACAATAATTAAAAATTTTGGTAATTGGCATTTTGCATTCTGGTTTTTGGAGCATTCTGGATAACGGGTTTCCAGATAAATGATCCTATACTGTATTTAAAAAATAATTCACACACAAACCATGGCAGACAAAGTTCTTAACCCTTTGCTGGCCTTGAAGTTCTAAAGAGTGTTGCCAAATTCAGGAATTCCTTTATTCAACTATTACCAATAATTTTGAAGAGGGATATTTGATATTTATAATAGACGAATAACCTTTGAAGTAATTAGGCAAATGTTACAGTTAAAACTTAGCAGTGGATATTCAATAAATATGTCCCTAAATTTGGCAACACTGACCAAAGGAGTGAAATTAAATAGGACCAGCAAAGGGTTAAATTCAAATTTTAGAACAAACCTAATTTCAAATATAATTTGAAAATGTATTTGGTTAGATGAATTAAATGACAATCAGAGGGTTAGTTAAACACAGAGAAGTCAATGCAGTTGAAAACCCTGAGGCTTATGTAACTATATTCATTTGGAAAATTTAACTGCCTAGGTGAGCAAAATTCAATTTATAACACTTGTATGCTTAATACATTGTATTTACATATTAAAATACTTTTACTTCATAATTATTGTAATTTAATATTAATTTCTTTCTTTCTACTTTAAATTCAAATTCTTAAATCAGAGCATATTTAATTATAATTAAAATTAATACCTTATAAAGCTCTGTTACTTGGTCGTAGTACTTTCAGGGTGGGTCCGCACTCTCCACAGTGACCCATACTTGCCAACCAATTTTAATAAAAAAAGGGAAGATTTTTGTTGAAAAACCAGAAGATTTCATAAAAAAAAAGGGAAGATTTTTTTTTCTCTTTGACACTTTAAACAATACAGTTTTACAATAGATTGATTATACTAAATATATAAAAGTTTTAAATGAAGTTATTCCTCTTCAACATATAAATATCTACAAAACAGAATCTGTAAGAAATTTATTTAACAATAGACAAAAAAACTTAGTTAAGTTAAAGTATAGCTAATTTTTTAAATAAATATAGAATATGATTTTTGTGTATGTACATTAATCATACATATAAGAAAAAGTAGCAGTAGCTAATTATCAGTTTCAAACGTGCATAAATCAACTGAGTATTAATTTTTTTAAATTGATTTGGGAAAAATTTTCCTACCTGAAAAAATTATTCTTCATTTTTTCCCCATGTTTACACATTTGGTATAAATATGACATACAAATATTTAATTTAATTGAGGAAAAATAAACAGACTTATTAAATTCAGCAATAAAGATCTAAAAATAATTACATATGTGAGAAATATTGAGCACTTTCATTGCTTTATTTATTCTAGAATTGATTACAATCCGGGGAAAGGATGGGGGGGGGGATACAAAAATAATTACAGAGTAAGAAATACTTAAACTCTTTCAACTCTACTTCTAGAATCTAATGTAAGAACAAAATTAATATTATCATTTATGTTGTAGATGGATAAAGATTAGGAAACAAAAGACTTCTGCAGAACATTTGATTGCTGATCACTAGTTGTAGATAAATGAAAGGGGCGAGGGGTGGGGCAAAAAATAATTACATCAGCAAGAAATATTTAACAATTCTATTTCTTTAAATGTTCTAGAATCTCATAAAGCAAGTTTGAAATGAATATTGACATTTATGTTATGGATGGAAAAAGATTGGGAATCAGGAGTTTTTGTAGAACATTTGGGCTTCTTTTTAAAACGAACTATATCTGCGACTTTTTTAAAAACGGAAGATTTCATGATCTGTCCGGAAGACCGGAAGATACGTTAAAAAACCGGAAGTCTTCCAGGAAAACCGGAAAAGTTGGCAAGTATGGTGACCATAACGTGGTCCGCTGTAGTCGAAATTGGATTAAAATTTCTTCTCTGTTGATTCTTTAGGATGGGGCACCATGATCGATCTAAAACTGATGAAGAATCAACAGAGAAGAAATTTTAATCCAGTTTCGATTACAGCGGACCACGTTATGGTCGCTGAGGAAAGGGTGGATCCGACATGAAAGTACTACAACCAAGTAACAGAGCTTTATAAGGTATTAATTTTAATTCTTTCTTTCTTTTTAAATATTTAACCCAAAATTTATAATAATATTAATACATATTTTGTTTTTATTGATTGGTTTTTTATTTACGTAAATATAAAAAGATACCAAATTTTTCTTTAAATTTTCTTTTTCAATTGACCAAATATATCCAAGAAAAATACGCAACCTAATTAAAAATGATGAGTTTCATTTAGTAAAAAAAGTTCTCACTTACATCAATTAAACGATCTCTATCTTCTACATTTGATTTCACTTGCCAACAGCTACAAAATATTAAAAATTAATATAATGAAATAAAAATAACATGAATTATAAGTTTGTCCTTATGTATTATCTAATTGACCATGAAATGACAGCAATTTTACACCAAATATAGTATTATATGTTATGAATCATGCTATTATAACCTAGTGCTGTCTCTAAGCTAATTTGACTGGATATAGCACTTGTTAGCCTTTTTGAACATTTTAGCATCTAGTGATTCAAAAAGCCTTTTATATATAGTACAGTGTTTTTTGAAAAACTACAATTTCAGATATTTTTTGTGTAATGTGCACCTTTTTTCAGTATTTCTGCTAGGACAAGTACTTATAGCTTGCATATATACAACAAGTAAAAGGTGTAATTTACTTTTGTTATATATAAAAACCATTATATAAAAGGCAGAAAATATATCAAATAACAGTGGCAGATGCAAATAAATCTTGAAAGAAACCAAGTGTGGACGCAATTCCTCCCTCCCCCTCACTTTTACAGATGATAGCAAGACTATTAGAAAATGTGATTGAATTATTAACACTATTATCCACTAATTACATGATTTTTCTTAGACATTTGAAAATAATATGAATCTTCCAAAAAATGAACGAAAGTAGCTTTATTATAAAACTCATGAAAAACTTCTCAAAAAATAATTAAATAATATATAGTTTGGTAATTCTATGAAAATAATATAGAAGAAGATTAGTATAATATGTGAATACAATAGGCTGAATGAAAAATTACAAATTTGAGAAAAAAATCCTGAGTTTAGGGGCCTCATGCATGTTTACAGTCCCATTAAATTGATACCAAATTCGTATACCAGCAAATTTTTTCGTTGGATTTAATAAATCATTTTGGCCTATGTTTTGTCAAAGGCCGTATTCTGAAAAATGTATGTATTGTGTACATGCTGAGTTAAAATGTGTCATGGAGATGAAAATACCTATCAACGCAGTTGCATTGATAATTACAGACCCTTGATCTTCTGATGCGCATTAAAAGTTGCAACTAAATGATTCAGACATTAAACCTATTTTAGAGAGAAAATTAGGCTGTGCTAGCCAACCATCATGGCCCCAGTAGCAGAAACAGTGCAGTACGGCAATGAGCACTGCAGATTGTTTAAAGTTCTGCAGATTAATTTAACAATTCAAAAAGAAATACTAAGTTCAAAAACATTTAAATATAATTTCCATTATGTTTCTAGAATTACTGTACTTATTGCATATTCTTAATTTTATTTCTTTTACAGATATAAATTTTATATAATTTATTACTTGCTATATTTTTTTCCTGATACCTGACTTGATAAGGCATATCTGGATTGCAGATAAATTTTGTCTCGCTGCAGATAGATACTGAAATTTCTGCTACTGAGATCATGGCAAGAAATAGTTCCATATAGTCCCACAACGATGCAATATTGGGCATTGTGGTATTCCTTACACCTTAGAGATGGAGTGCTATACTGCAAGTGGGAGAATGACAACAATAAAATATTCTGATGGAAATTAATTCTTCTGAAATGAAGAGTTAGAGATGTCCAAAAAGAAATACATAATAGTCTAAGTGGAGGACCCTTCGGAGTTTTGAAAATCCTGAGTAAGACTAAAGAACACTTCTTCTGGGATCGACTATGAAGTAATGTAGAAAAATTGTATAAGGAATGTAATGTATGTGGAGCAAGAAAAAGACCAATATCTGAAATTAATAAATGTTTGCACTCACTATAATTGTGGTGTGTCTTTTGAGAGAATCACTTCTTGGCCATACCATTGCCTCAAGCCTCCTAAAGGTCCAGTAGCAGAATTTTCTGTATCTATATGCAGCAAAAGAAAATGTGTCTGCGATCTAAGAATACTGGACCAGTCTGGTATCACAGGAAGTATTAGCAATTCATAAAATATGTAAAACTTGTATAATTAATTTGCATCTACAAAGAAAATAAATTGAAACTACAAGTACAAAAATGTCAAGACATAAATGTAAATTATATCTGTATTTTTTTAACCTGGCATTTCTTATTGAAAAGTTAAATTAATAAGTAAAACTTTAAACAATCTACAGCGCTTACTGCCATGCTGCACTGTTTCTGCTACTGGGCCTAAAAGTAACCAATACATCCTTCTGATAATGTACCATTTCATTGGACATCACGTTATGGAATCCTTATTTCTTCATACTGATCAAATTACTGATTTCAACTCCACACTTTTTACTAAACTTTGCAGATATCTTGAAATTTTGAACAGTTTCCAGAATATTCATTGAAATCATAGTTTTGTTGTAGTACTATTAAAAGAAGTTAAGCTGAATAAAGTGTACTAGAATCTGCTTGTTTCTTTATGAAGAACTTTCTCCACACAAGAAGGTCAACATATTTTCATAACACTATATTGTGAAAACACTTTATTAATGTAATATTAGAATCTGCATGAAATAAAGTACATTCAGTATTACGCTAAAAGAATAACGCTGTACTTTTTTTTTTTTTTTTCAGCTAATTAGCAAGATTTGTAATTTAATTATTTAAATTTTTTGAAAACTTTTTTAAATCATCTGGTTTTTGTGAATGGTTTATTTTAGCTTGCTTAATTTTATGAAGGATCCATTTTCAGACCAAAAATTTTTCTACATTGACCCCCTGAAGAGCATACAATTTTCTCGCAATATAAGAAAAATTATGGGGGAAAAATGTGATATTTTTGCAGTCTCACATTTTCCTGTAATAATTTGTTTTCTTAAACTTTAATTATGTTTCTAATTAAAATAAGGAAACTAAAATAATTAAATGTTAGTTAAATTCCATTATCAGCTGTATATCATAGCACTTAGCTACCATTTTAGTACGGCAAAAATGGTCAACCAGGTAATACATAAGCACTGCTTTTAAATCATTTTGAATTGTTTAATAAAAGTAAATATTGAACACCATTAAATTAAAAAATACAAAAATTTTTATATATTAAAAAGGATTTGTAAATAAAATAAGGAAACATTCTTACAAAAATTACATACAGAAAACACAATATATCTAAAAAATAATAATTCCCTTGATAAACTAATCTGTAAAAAGGCCTAATTAACTATTAAAACATTCACAAATACCTACACAGCCTTTTTTGTAGAGTAGGACTTTTAATCATCATTTATGGTCGAAAGTAGTACTCTACAAAAAAGTTGCACAGGTATTTGTGAATGTTTTAATATATAATTATAAATTAAAGAACTGTTATACAATAAATACAGTGAACTCTCATTAAGACGGCTGCGTTTAAGATGGATTTCTCATTATTACATACAAAAACAGAATCCCCAGCTAAGGCCTATAGGAATTGCATGTAATAAACATCGCTTTATACATACAATTCATTCGTTAAGATGGACATTTTTTCCCATCAAAGCTTACTTTCTTTGAAAAAGAGTCAGTTACCAAAATTTTTTCAAATTCAATATATATATATATATATTTTTAAACATGAAAAGGTTCTCAATAATAAAAGGGTTAATCTCTTTCACTCTGTGCTATTACACTGTAGGAGGTAAATAGTATTGATTGACAGTGACAGTTGAGGTCAACAATTTCCACCTGTCTCCATTCTATTGTGGAGACATAGCAAAGGATTTTGTTATCAAGTTGTACTATATGAAGAAAAGAAGTTTTGAAAGTAAGTATCAGTTTTCATGCTTTTATATTTTTAGTGAATAAAAGGGTTTGAGGAAACAAATTTTCATTCGTATTATACTGTGTATGTGTATGTGTACATATAATAGTGATTTTAGAATTCATATAGAACTTCAGTTTATGAACTCCTGTTATAATGGACTCTCATTAATATGGACAAAAACTGCTGGCCCTTGATTGTCCGTTTTAACGAGAGTTCACTGCAGGGTTGGCCAAGTTTGTTGAAGTGGAAAAAACCATGGTAAAAACCGCAGAAAAAACCACCCCGGCAAAAATAGTTTTTGCCACAATTTTTGCCAGTGGCAAAAATTACCAGTATTTCAAACAGGGTTTTAAGGATTTTAATTACACGATTTTAATGCTTACATCATAATTTTAACAAATTAAAACCAGAGATTTAATTACACTCTTGATCAACTGATTCTTATGTAAATTATTAAAATAATGCATTCTAAAATTTCTTTAAAATGAAATTTTTAACATCAACTTCAACAATTAACATAATTTTTTTCATTTTTAAAAATATTTAAATTATCTATCTTAAAAATATTCTTCAATAATTAATTACTAGAATATTTGTGTTTTTCAATGTACTACACATTTTTGTTTACAGTGGGGAAAAGTCAAATATTGAGTGAATTATTGACTCAGTTGTTCTAAAACTTGCCAGTCAGTCACTGATCTTGCATTTTTTGGAATTGAAATGTAAATTGCAAGTAAACTCTCTCTCTCTCTGAATATGTCTTACTTAAGATTTTTTTACTTCAATAAAATAAAAATATAATTTTGTAGTTTTATTTTTATGGCTATATTCAGGGACTGACAAAGTTTCAATATCTTAGGAGCCAGAAATAGCGAATTATTTCTATGACAATACTCACAGCAAAACTTAATAATATTTCATAATTGTATAATTAATGCAGGTCATTCACATATTATTTTACATTGAATAAATGAACTATTCAGTTAAAAATGTGAACTAAGGAAATTTTTAAGAAAATAACTATTTTTTATTTATAAAGATAAAAACAAACTATTGGGGAAAAAAATCCACAGAAATAAATATTATTCTTACCTTAAATATAATCATCAAATATATTGAGAGTGTTTAAGTTTTGGCTTTAAAATACTATTTGTCTGTTAATTTTTCAGGACAGAATTCCTTTAAAGAGAATCCATTTGATAAATATCATACTATTTAAACTTTCTCGTTATAAATTCGAACATAGTTTGCTTTAGATAGTGTTTACGATGCTTGAATCTTGTTTAACATAAAGATGTTGACATGGAAAGTACCAGTATAGTAGGTAGTAAGAAGATTTATCAAATATGGGAATTTATCTTTCATGGAAAAACATCTTTCAAAAACAGAAATAATTGTTAAAATTTTCAGAAAACAAACTCATACTATTCATTCAATACATCAGCAATGTTATCTTTAATACCAAAACAAGGTGGGAGGAAAAACAAAAATATACATAAAAATATTGTAAATGCATAAAAATTTTTTTGTCAGTCTGCCGTAACTGGTCACCAATGGATATTTATAGTCACCCTGGCACCCGGAATTTGTCGGACACTGGTTATAGATTATATTTATTAATTAATTAAATTATAATTACTTTTTAAATTAAAAAAATCTTCAAACATTTTTTTTATTGAGGTGCCAAATTCTAAAGGATGAAAATTGAAAGGGATTGTGTTGTTCTAATTTTATTTTTCCACTTTTCCTAATTTTTTCCATTTTTGCCGCTTTTTGCCTGGTTTTTTCCACTTTTTTCCACTGTCCTGGCAAAAATGCATTTTTGCCGGCAAAAACCCAACCCTGGTTCACTGTATACATAAAAACTTCTTCACACAACATAAAATAAAAAGAAGCACTATCAGTTTCATAAGGACATGACCTTTTTCCCTTCTTCAGGTGCAAAAAACATGTGCCTTGGAGGTAAAAGCAAGACTATTTTTGCATCTGAAGAAAAACCACATCCTTTTGAAACCGGTAGTGTTTCCCTTTATTTTATGGTCTGTGAATAAGTTTTTATGTTTAAATAATTCCTCTTTTCTAACTGGGAAAAAACTTCAAAAACCTAAATTTTTTAAAAGTATTTTAACATTGTTAACACCAAAGTTTTTAGTTCTGTATACTGATTTCGATAAGCAATTATACCCCAAAACATCAGTAAATTAAATTATGTTCCCCTTTCATTATACTACACATGCACATAAATTAACTATTTGCTTTCAGTTTGAGTGGATAGCATTTTTAATCATCAGCAAGTATAGTTAGTGAAACTATTAGAATTTAGAAGGCCAGTTTTTTGGAACCCAGGACTTCAAAATATCGAAGAGCTTTTCAGTGGCGAAGCTAAGAAAAATTTCATGAGTAGGCTAAAAAAATATTAATTATGAAATGAAAAAAAAAAGCTTTTATGCTTTTTTACTTTTTGAAGATCCAAAGATGCATATGTAAAGAAAATAGTGTAATCATGACAAAAATTCGACTTTGAAATTTTAGTGTATCTATATGTTTTGAGTTCGCAGAGTTTTTTTTGCTATTTTTACAATAACGTGTGCATGTGTGCGAGTGAACACAATAGCATCTAAATGCTTTGTTTGAATGAGCTGGAAGTAGCACGAACTGTATAAATTTTGGTGAATCTAGCACTTACAGATGTTTCACAGGGACACAAAGGAAAATTCTTTGTCATTATGGCTTATGTGCTCAAATTATTTAAAGTGCAATAGCGTCTAAATGTCTTATTCGATTCAGTTTTAAATTTTTTTATATGTTATGGGTTACTGTCACACGGATTGTATAGATTTTGCTAAATCTAGCACTTATAGATTTTTATAGGGACACAACAAAAAATTCTTTATCATTATGACATATGGGCACAAACTATTTCAAGTGCAGTAGCATTAAATAAAACAACATACTATTTTGAGGGAAATACTCAAACACCCTGTTATAATTTTCTCTTTTGTTTATTTAATGACTTCTCTCACTTTAATCTATTTAAAACACCGTTTATTATTGAATGGGCGAACATAGAGTGGAGTTACTCCAGATTTTTATATAATATTTAGCATATACAGTAACGCACAGTTTATACGTATCTTATTCATATTTATGTCAATTTAATATAGTCCCAATTTATTCATTTTCATTTTATTATTATTTTTTTTCTTTATATACAACACAAACACATCATTTTTCAACCTTTCTAAAATTCTTAAAGACTTATAGTTCATGTATGCATGGTATTGCGTCAGTTCCTACAATAATGCATAAACCTGGTATTACTATAAATAAAAAATATATGTCACAGCCTGTATTTATGCTACACTTACGAAAAATATCCAAGGACCTTAATTCGATTTATGATGCGGAATTTAATGCTGGCTAGCAATCAGCGCATATTTCCATTTGTAACAGCAACTATGAAGATGGATGAAATTAACTATAATAATAAAAATAAAATACGCCAGAGGACTGGTGTTCAAAAAATAATAAGTAAAAAACAGTTAATAAACACCATAAAATGCAAAGTACCCGCAACGATTACTTCGGGTAAAAAAAAAATGACCTTTCGTCAGGTAAACAAAGTAGGCATAAGTGCTGCAAAACAAAGCAGCAATGCACAATAACTGATTTCAATGATGAGCCAGTAATTTGAAAAGCAGACCGTAAAATTCCCATATGTTCAAAAGCATACTTATAGTTATTAAAAATGCAAAAAAATTAACTGATTTTTTTTTTTTTTTTCGTATAAAAAAATTGCTTGAAATAAAATTTTGAAAAGGATTATTTTTCCCATAAGTTCACATGGGGTTTGAATGACCTTGCTGCTCACGGATAAAGAGCTTTAAATAATAAAATAATATTTAATGGGTATATTATTACATAGAGAAAATTTTTTTGTCTATCCAATTACCCAGTTTTAAAAATGTTAAGGAATAAAATAGCAGATACTAATGTCTTTCATTTCATTTATGCACATTTGCTGCAATACAAATATTAAAATCTGTAATATTTATTAATATAATTAATAATACATACATTTCAGTATTTCTTTAAAAAGATCAGTAAATTTTAATGTTATAGAAATAGTTTTTCATTTAAGAATGTTTGTTATATATGTCACATGAAATCTTTTTAAAGAAGAATGCAAATCCTTGATGTAAAAATCTTAATATATAAAATTTTGCAAATTATTCTTTTCCATTGCAGTAAAAAAATTTCTAAATTTCTAAATAAAAATTGTATTAAAAATAAATATAATAAAAATGATTCAATCTGACATTGAATGAAAAATAAATACATTTGGAGACTGTAGTTATACTTTGAAAAGTAAAACATTCTGCAAGAAGTTAGTCTCAGTGTTCAGCTGTGTGATAAATCACCGTACATTTCTCTGCTGTTCGCTCTGAAGGGAGAAGCTAGCTATCTCTATCTGCTCGATGAGGCTAGTCTAGGATCTTCAGAATAATCACCAATACACATGCATCATTTCATCTTCTGACAAGGTTGGCAGGTTTTTGACGCATGACAGTTTTTGACGGTTTAAACCTCAGTTTAAACTGTCATGTCAAAAACCTCAAATTTTACATTTCATAATATATTTTAACAATGAATAGTCATATTTAGAGAAATAAAATAATGTAGTCTAAAAAAAGTTGTTAGTTTATAAGTTTCCCATGGTTAAAAAAATTTATAGAAGAGTATTATCTGTTTCCTATGAATGCCAATGATTTCTGTTTAAATATTAAAAAAAAAATATTTAATTACCTTTACAAAATACAAAAATTCGAATATAGAAATTTGTCTGTTCTAAGGTGAACTACTTATTGTACTTTAAATTATCAAAAATTTTTCAGTCTTATTTTTAAAAAGTAAACTCTTCTAAATATATACTGAATGATAATTAAAAGGTGCCGTAAGTATTTTATCCCAATGAATAAAATTACTGTACAATATTGTATCATGTCTTTTCATTTTGGGTTATAATCAATATCAATAGCATGTTTTAATGTTGTATGATTAAAAATTTTTGAGGTATTGCATGATTAGTTGAATTAAATTGTTAATATGAATTACATGATCCAATTTTACATTACCGTAATTTCTGGTAGATAACCCGCAGGTAAGATGTGTCATTTCTCCACCAGAAATTTTATTTAATAGAGAAATCTATACTTTTTCGAAGAAAGAGCTCATACAAATATAAATTTATTTATCAATTGAAATTTCTGGTGCAAAACTGGATTATATAACCTGCGGGGTATCTACCAGAAATTACGGTAATTATTTTTAATGAAGAGGATAATGGACAGCATATATCTCTTTTGTGAATTATTGTCTTAAATGTATCAAAATTTGCATTTATATGCATTGAAATGTAATATTAAATACATTAAAATGCAATATTTAATAATACATTAAAATTTCTCAAACTGTATGTAAATAAAAATAAATAAATAAGTTTCCTTCCCTTTTAAAAATTCTCACATCTAATTAATTTTTTATTTTAAATTTCGATTTTATATTACTACAAGTTTAACAATATATTCTAAAATACCTGAATATTACCTACTCTGTGGATTCATTGATATGATTTAATTAAAAAAAAAAAAAAAAAAAAAAAAAAATTGAATGCATCTTCAAATGAAAACATCTTTATTGAATTCCGAAACTAAATAATAACCTAATATGTTTAATTTATATTTTTAAATCATAATGTTAAAGTGAGAAGGAAAAAAAAAAATTAAAATAACAGAAAACATTAAAAAAAAAAAGTTTTTTTAATGTAATTTTTTTTTTTTTTAATTGTAAAATTTAGTTAGTTTTAAAGAATTTTTAATATGCTTAACTGTATTACTACAATTTACCGACTATATATGCAATTTTTCGTAGCTCTATAGCAATTTACAAAACAAGATTTATAAACATTCCCTCTCCTCTTAAGACTATGCACAAATACATTTCCTAGCATAAACATTTTTCTTTTTCTTAAATATATATATATACAACCAATGTTAACTTATATCAGGGCCCAAAATTTCAGCTTAGATTACACTCGCAGAAAAAAAAAAGTTACTCACCACAAAATATGATTAACTTACTCTATTTTTTACGTATAAGGTGACCAAAAATTTTTATTGGAAAAAAAGGAGAAATTACGCAATATCTTTTTATTTTATAAGAAATAGAAGACATTTAATTTTTTTAAATGAGGTCATTTTAGAGGACACAAAATTGAATGAAAAGGATTATAAAAACCAATTCAAAAGCTACTTTACACAACTGGTGAAATTTTTTTTATCTCAAATGATGAACTTGGATCCGTACACCTTAAGTTAAATTAATAATATACGGATATGAGAGAAAAAATCCCTAATTTTATAGGTGTCACTGGACTTAGTTTTTTTTTTTTTTAATTATTATTATTATTTTTTGCTACAGACAAAAACTTTTTTTTGTGGTACTTTCATGCAGTTACATAAAAAAAAGTCGGTAGACATTTTTTTAATTAAAATCATAATCATAAAATAAAAAATAAAATTGACAAATGAAAAAATTCATATTCGGCAAATGAAACGATTTGTTTTAAGGAACAGTCATTCTTTATCAACATTTTATAAAAGTTCTCACAAGTATAACCTAAATTAGTCTTAGTAGTTAATAAGTTTTTAAAGTAGGTATATAAAGGGGATTTTTCACACATGTCTACATTTTGTATTGAAGAAAACAGTCGTTTTGTGAGAGCGTTTTTGCTAGGAGGACATAAAATGAATTCAACTAACATTTGCATATTTTTGTGAGGTGGAGGTAGTGTTATCAATAAGGCCAGTTGTCTGCACTAGGGCTCCAGGTCTGAGTAGAAGAGTCCTCCATGGGGGTCTTTCTAAAAGGTCCTAGCCAATATTTACGCTAGTTCAGGAGAAAACCACGGAAAACCCCTAACAGCTAAGCTAATAAGCGTGACCGGGTATCGAACCCAGCGCCTCATGTTTACCAGTTTCGAGGACAGAACCTCTCGGTCACTGGTGGGCCTATTTTTATGAGGAACATTATTCATGCAAAAGTGAGAACACATGTCAACCCACCGCATACCAACCGGAGCACCACCTTCTTAATGGTTTCGTGACAATTTCAATAGTGATTCCCTGTTCTGGATCAAAGATCTGTACAAATATAGGGAATACCTTTATTTCTTTGTGATTCGAAGAATCTGAATAGACATAAACTATAATATGCTTTGGCAAGTTTATTAGAAAGTTATCCTTTTGCAAACATAACACAGAAAAAAATTAGTGCTCACCGTTCGATACAGCCAACAGCCGATTGAGCTTCCCAGTTTTGCGAAATTTTTGAAATTAAGGACTAAATCCTTTTCATTTGAAAAAGAAGACAGAGGACGAAAAGCATAAAAAAGAGGACTTTTTAGTCCTGTAATATTTTTTTCATTTAAGAGGGCAGATTGTTGAAAAGAAGACTGTCCTCTTAAAAACAGGATTTCTTGTAACCTTACCTAAGATTAGCATAATTTTACGTTGTTAAATCGATAATAAAAAAAAAAAATTTTGGGGGTGGGGGGGGTGGGGGGATAGTACCGTATACTGTAAGAATTCTATCTACATTTAGACTGAAAGTTTACTCGCCATAGTAAAATTTCCACTCGCCAATGGCGAGCTGGCAAGCGGAAATTTCGCGCCCTGACTTATATACTTAGTACATTGCAACTTAAAAATATGCACTAGTTGGTACCCGTCAAAATTTGACGTCTTAATAACATTTAAAAGTACAACTGAAATCTTTTTATAGCACACCAGCCGAGAACCATTGTTTTATACTAACTCTTTTAAATGAAGCTTAAAGTGGGTGTGCTGGTTTTGTATGGAGTTATCGCTCTACAATAGAATTCGACACAGTCACTTTTTAAAGATATTTCTAGCAATTTTCATATTATTTAGACCAAAAAAAAAAAAAGTAAGTTAAACATTTATGAAATATTTATTTAAAAATATCTGATATATAACAACCTCATGAATTCCACTACCATCAATTATGCATACTGTAAACCAAAAGGTGAAAGTTAACAAACATGTAAAAACCCTGAAATCTCCTACTTGCATGCAGATTTAAAAGCGAGCAGAGATTTAATAAAAGGTATATTATATAGATAATATTAAAAGTGTTTATTTATCTAAGTTAAAGTTTAAACTTTTCTTTAAAGCTTTTGATATTTGAAGTTGGTGTAGCCGTTTTCGCGAGGTGACACCCTCGATCATCAGCACCCTGTATGTAAACAGGATTTTGTGCATACCTGCGATCTTGAAGGGGGGGGGGATTCATTTTTGTTGTTCCCCTCCACCATCGAGACCACAGGTATCTAACATTTAAAAGTACAACTGAAATCTTTTTATAGCACACCAGCCGAGAACCATTGTTTTATACTAACTCTTTTAAATGAAGCTTAAAGTGGGTGTGCTGGTTTTGTATGGAGTTGTCGCTCTACAATAGAATTCGACACAGTCACTTTTTTAAGATATTTCTAGCAATTTTCATATTATTTAGTCCAAAAAAAAAAGTAAGTTAAACATTTATGAAATATTTATTTAAAAATATCTGATATATAACAACCCCATGAATTCCACTACCATCAATTATGCATACTGTAAACCAAAAGGTAAAAGTAACAAACATGTAAAAACCCTGAAATCTCCTACTTACATGCAGATTTAAAAGCGAGCAGAGATTTAATAAAAGGTATATTATATAGTTAATATTAAAAGTGTTTGTTACATCGGAATAGCCAAACGAAATTGACTTTTCGCAGTTATAATATTTTTTTGTGATGTGACAGACAGAAAATCCCCCCCCCCCTTTTAAAACCATTACATACATATTATCCAATCTTTGAAAAAGAGGACTAAGGAGACTTTAAAACATATAAATTACATAAAAAATTTATATGTAAGAAAATATGTGAAAAAGCAACTAATGTATGAATGAATTACGACAATGTTTTCCAATTTGGTCGTAAGTATTGGCTTAAAGGTTCATAATTTCCTTTTTCGGAAAACAGCAAGGTGTGTAATATATTTATTTTTTCCCCCTTTTCTTTCACTTTGTGTAAAGTATACACTTTTGCATAAGTTCTACAATATTATGTATAATTCATCTTTTTTTAGGCATTGGAAATTCTGCTTTTAATTTTAATTTTTTACTTTTAAATCTTTTTTCTGGTTAAATTTTTATTTCTTATTGAAATAAAATTTGCCTAATTCAAATAGACAAACCACCAATAAAATTTTTAGAACTACTATTCAGTAACAATTAATGGTTTACCTGATTTTGTTACTTCAAACTGGCCTTTTAAATGTAATACTAACAACTTAATTTTCCATCACTTTTTAGTTTTATAAATGTTCATAGTGAACTATCTACTCATATAAATATAAGAAAATAAAT